>JBBGZY010001580.1:330000-352500 GCA_037952925.1 Lithobates clamitans | reverse complement strand
TTTTTTTTACCAAAAATATGTAGAAGAATACATATCGGCCTAAACTGAGGAAAAAATCGCTTTTTTATATATTTTTGGGGGATATTTATTATAGCAAAAAGTAAAAAATATTGCGCTTTTTTTTTCAAAATTGTCGCTCTTTTTTTGTTTATAGTGCAAAAAATAAAAACCGCGGAGCTGATCAAATACCACCAAAAGAAAGCTCTATTTGTGGGGGAAAAAAAGGATGTCAATTTTGTTTGGGTGCAACGTCGCACGACCGCGCAATTGTCAGTTAAAGCGACGCAGTGCCAAATGGCAAAAAGTGCTCTGGTCAGGAAGGGGGGGGGGGGTAAAATCTTCCAGGGCTGAAGCGGTTAAAAAAAAAAAAAAAAAAAAATTTAAAAACCCAATAGAAATCCATGCGTCCGGGGCCCTGCATGTAGATTAGGGGGCCGGGAGCATGGATTGGGGGGGAGGGGGCCTGATTAGTACAGTGACAATGTATAGTATTATCACTGATCTCTGTATTAGTGACACTGGTGATGTCAGTGGCAGTTAATCAGTTCCCCCCAGCGTCAGTTAGTGTCAGATTGGCCGCCGCACTATCTCAGTCCCATTATAAGTCGCTGATCACCGCCATTTCTGCCATTCACGGAATATTAAGACAGCATAAGGAATTTATCATTACAGAAAGCATTTTTGTAATTAGCGGCATGTATGAGGATGGGAAGAGCTCTGAGCGCGAACGGACCCTTTTTATTTTGCATTTTGGCGTTTTTAAATTTTATTTACAGTCACCTTTAGCTGAGCGCATTTCAGCTCGCAGTGTGCGGCCAGTACTGTGCTGTTCCCATGAATTTGTGGTATACAGATGTTCTCCATCAGAGGCCCCCTTACGTTAGAGTCTCAACTTACATGAGCGTCTCCATAAGGGTTCCCATCAGAATCCCCCCTTTTCCTCAGGGTCCCCATCCAAGCTCTGCATTACATGAGGGTCCCCATCAGAGACCCCACTGCATGGAAGTCCCCATCAGAGTCCCCCTCAGAGCCCCCCTTACATCAGAGTCTCCATCAGAGGCCCCCTCACATTACAGCCTCACCTTCCATGAGAGTCCCCATCATAGCCCTTCTTACATATGAGTCCCCCTTATATCAAAGGCCCCTTACATCAGAGTCCCACCTTACATAAGAGTCCCCATCAGAATCCCCTCCTTTCACTGTTCACTCACTAGCTGGGGCAAGTCCAGGGTGGCTTGGGCTCTTTGGACATGGGCTGAATGGTGCTGGCCATCAAACCATGGACATCTAGTGGCAGGAAAATAATACTGCAGGGGGCAAATTTCGGCACTGAAGGTGGATACTGCAGCAAAAGCTGGTTTTGTTATTTTATTTTTCAGTGCTGACAAGGAGCATGCTGATAGGAGAAGAGAACAGGGTGCTGTCCAATCACACATGGGGAAGGGGGTGCAGTCTAAGACAACGTGGGCTCAGAGGAAATGGGCTGAATGATGCTGGCTATCACATCGAGGGCATCCAGTGGCAGGGGGAAAAAAAGTACTGCAGGGGAAATCTTTGGATGGAATGTGGATTTTGCAGCTTTTAATGGGCTGTTCATTTTTACCTTTGCTTGTAGTCCTGCTTTAAATCATGGGTTGTGGTGGACAACAAACTCCACCTTCATATTTTGTCCTGGAATTGATTTACTTGTTTGCTAATATCTCGCTTGCAACAATTCAGCGCAGAGTTAAGTGCACGTGTCTACAGTCGTTGTGCTGGAGTTGCTAAATTTAATTATTTGTAAGCTGTGAGTTATTTTTATAGTTACCCCCAACGAGTATGCACTTGTCATTCGACACCGGCAAGCAAAAATAACTTGTCCGCAAGACAGAAGAGCTTTACCAGTGAATAATTTATAAGATGCTTTGTTATTTGCTTTCTTCAGAACAAAAAAAAAGAAATAAAAGTGCACTTTGTGGAGTAAAAGCCTGTTTTGATCAATGAGCCGAAAAATGTGCAGTGGTGAAATGGCGTGAGATGGTCCATGATGGGATAAGTTGCATCAAGGATGAGAAAATGACCCCTATGATGGGATAGGTTGTTTCAAGGATGAGAAGATAACCTCCATGATGTATCAAGGATGAGAAGACATTCTCCATGATGTATTAAGGATGAAAAGACATCCTCCATGATGTATCAAGGAGGAGAAGACATTCTCCATGATGTATCAAGGATGAGAAGACATTCTCCATGATGTATCAAGGATGAGAAGACATCCTCCATGATGTATCAAGGAGGAGAAGACATTCTCCATGACGTATCAAGAAGTAGAAGACATTCTCCATGATGTATCAAGGATGGGAAGATATCCTCCATGATGTATCAAGGATGAGAAAATATCCTCCATGATGTATCAAGGATGAGAAGACATTCTCCATGATGTATCAAGGATGAGAAGACATTCTCCATAATGTATCAAGGAGGAGAAGACATCCTCCATGATGTATCAAGGAGGAGAAGATATCCTCCATGATGTATCAAGGAGGAGATAACATTCTCCATGATGTGAAGAGAGAGTGTAGAGGAGGGAGGGTAAGGTGGACTTTAATGGTACCGTAAGCAATCAATACACAGATGGTATTATTGTTCTGGTTGTCACATTTGTGTGACTATAGAGCTCAAGTTGGTTGACTATTCTTGTTGTTTTTAAATAATACTCTGTATTTTATAAAATTATAAAATATATTTTGTAATAAAATTTATCAAAATTTTGTTTATTGAGATTGTTATCTTGCTTTCTTACGGTACCATTAATGTCCACCTTAGCCTCCCTCCTCTACACGCTCTCTTTATGTTGTTGGGACAAAGGTACCATAATTATTATTTAACTATACTGTGGCACTTTTTCATTCTCCATGATGTATCAAGGATGAGAAGATATTCTCCCTGATGTATCAAGGGTGAGAAGATATCCTCCATGATGTATTACAGGATGAGAAGAAATACTCCATGATGTGTCAACGATAAGAAGATATCCTCCATGATGTAACAAGGATGAGAAGACATGCTCAATGATGGCATACGTTGTACCAAGAATGAGACGATAACCTCCAAAGATGTATCAAGAAAGAAAGGATGTCCTCCATGATGTATCAAGGTTTAGAAGATATTCTCCATGATAGGATCCGTTGTATTAAGGATTAGAAGATATCCTCCATGATGTATCAAGGATGAGAAGATAACCTCCATGATGTATCAAGGATGAGAAGATAACCTCAATGATGTATCAATGATAAGAAGATGTCATCCATGACGTATCAAAGATGAGAATATATCCGTCATTATGTATCAAGGATGAGAAGATATCTTCCATGATGTATCAAGGAGGAGAAGACATTCTCCGTGACGTATAAAGAAGGAAAAGACATTCTCCATGATGTATCAAGGATGAAAAGATAACCACCATGATGCATCAAGGATGAGAAGATAACCTCCATGATGTATCAAGGATGAGAAGATAACCTCCACGATGTTTGAAGGATGATAAGATATCCTCCATGATGTATCAAGGGTGAGAAGATATCCTCCATGATGTATGAAGGATGAGAAGAAAACCTCCATTAAGTATCAACAATGAGAAAATATCCTCCATGATGTAACAAGGGTGATAAGATATCCTCCACAACGGCATAGGATGTAACAAGAATGAGACAATAACCCCTATGAGGGGATAGGTTGAACCATGAATGAGAAGATAACCTACAAAGATGTATCAAGGAAGAAAAGATATCCTTCATGATGTATTAAGGAGGAGAAGATATCCTCCATGATGTATCAAGATTTAGAAGATATCTCTGAGTATAGTAGCTATCTGCACTTTGTCAGCGTTGGTTTACTGATGTTCCTGAGTTGGACCCTGAAGACTGGGAGGACCTCTGGGAATTTCCTTTTAAAATGCTGGTCTCCCTCCGGGATCGCCTCATCCAATTTAAAATAGTTCACAGGGCTCACCTTACCCCGTATAGACTGTATAAAACGGGACTCGATCATTCTCCAGCATGTTGGCGCTGTACCCATCCTCAAGGGGACCTTCTACATATATTCTGGTCCTGTCCTGACATAGTTCAGTTTTGGACACAAGTACTGTCAGTAATTAATTCACTAGCTGACACCCCCATTGCCCTTACTCCAAAGATAGGCCTGATTGAAGAAATCATTCATAGAATAGCAGAGAGTACCATGACTGGTCTCCTACTATTTTATGCAAGGAAAGCCATTACCCTCTGCTGGAAACAAAAATCCCCTCCCTCCATTCCCTACCGGAAATTGCAAGTTAATAATGCCCTACCATATTATAAGGATACATATCACCATATGGGATGCCACAAACATACGACAAGGTATGGGTCAAAATGGCTAGCTGAGCCCTCAACGGCAGTAGATGGTTGATTCCTACACATATTATTGCTGCTTAATGCTTACTAGGTGCATAGGGCTCTCTTCCGCTCCTGAAAATGCTCACCAGAATGGTCTGTGATATACCGGTTCCTTTTACGTTTGTGTTGTATGTGGTATAGTCCTTGAGGCCACATTTTATACCAGTCTAATATCCCTGCCTTATGTGCCTGAGACTGTTATTATTATTATACAGGATTTATATAGCGCCAACGGTTTACGCATCGCTTTACAATATAAAAGGGAGACAATACAGTTATAATACAATAAAATACAAGAGGATTAAGAGGACCCTGCTCAGAAGAGCTTACAATCTAATAGGGTGGGGCAGGTGGTACAAAAGGCTGTAACTGTGGGGAATGAGCTGATGGAAGTAGTAGGAGATTAGTTGGAGACGTGATAGGCTTTCCTGAAGAGATGAGTTTTCAGGGATCGCCTGAAGGTAGCAAGAGTAGGGGATAGCCGGACCTGTGGAGGTAGCGAGTTCCAGAGGATGGGAGAGGCTCTGGAGAAATCCTGGAGACGAGCATGGGAGGAGGAGAGGAGAGAGAGCTTGAGAGTAGGAGGTCTTGAGAAGAGCAGAGAGGGTGATTTGGGTGATATTTGGAGACAAGACATACATGTTATGGTTGTTGTGTGCCTTATTTTGTACTGTACTAAAAACAAAACAAAAAGAGTTAAAAAAAAAAATATGCAGAATTTAAAAAACATTGAAAATATCTTTTGAAATGACATCAACATTTTACATATTATAATTGAGTTTATTAATTAGGTTTACATCTACTTTAATTGATTGCATCTTGATCTATTATCCAGATCCTCTTATTTCCATAATTTGATAAATCTTCTAACTTCAAGATATTGTCATTGGTTACTTTGGAAGCTGCAGTAAGATATTTTTGCCTGTATTTAGGCTGATTACATCCCCACCCCCAATTAAATTATTACGTTAGTTCTGTTTGCAAAGCAACTTAGAAGCTATTTTAACACCCTCGTGCCCGGCCTACAGCAGAATGACGGCTGGGTGGTGGCCTTACTGTTCTGAGTGGTTGTCCTTTAACCTCCTCCCAGAAGGAGCCACTCAATAGCGCAATCTGTCACCAGCTGTGTCCACCAGGCCACAGCCGATGACTGATCAGTGTACCATGTGACCTCTGTGACCAATCACAGCAGGTCACATGACAGTTGTAAACAATGGATGGCTTCCTTTCAATTGTGTACAGTTGTTTTGCTAGCTGTGATTGGTCAAGGTGATCACATGGTACAGACAGGGCCAATCACAGCCCACCTGTACCATGTGATCAGCTGTGGCCAATCACATGACAATTGTAAACAATAGATGGCTTCCTTTCATGTCCTCAATTGTGTACAGTTGTTTTGCTAGCTGTGATTGGTCAAGGTGATCACATGGTACAGACAGGGCCAATCACAGCCCACCTGTACTATGTGATCAGCTGTGGCCAATCACATGACAATTGTAAACAATGGTTGGCTTCCTTTCATGCCCTCATTCGTGTACAGTTGTTTTGCTAGCTGTGATTGGTCAAGGTGATCACATGGTACAGACAGGGCCAATCACAGCCCATCTGAACCATGTGATTAGCTTTGAACAATCACAGCTAATCAGAACAAAACAAACTGAAGGAATCAGTTTCATTCAGTAAAATGCTTGCTTAGAGCAATGTAATTCACTGTTATAAGCAATCATAATGTGTAAAAATACTAATCACTTCCCCAGAGTAGTAAAATGTTTCTATGGTAACATTATTTCGCTCTGGTCACAGTGTGTTTGAAAAAAAAAAATAATAAAAAAAAAAAATTATTAAAAAAAATGTAATACAAAAAAATGTAATACAAAAAAAAGTAATAATAAAAAAGTAATAAATTTACTAAAAAAATAAATAAAAAAAGAGAAAAAAAATCTTATTTATTTATTTATTTTTTGTACTGTCACCAGTCAGTATACCTGATCACTGCCACACCAGTTATATGGTGACACTGTACCGCACTGGTGACAGACAGTATGTAAAGAAAAAAAATGTGAATTTTTTTTTTTTTAAGTTCTTCACTTTCCGAAACAATTATGACAAAAAAAAAATTAAAACTTCAAAAAAACTCACCATGCCTCTTACTAAATACCTCGGACTGTCTACTTTCCAAAAAAGGGGTAATTTTATACTTTCCTTGCGTTTTAGAGCCTCGTGAAATGAGATTGGCCGTCAGTACATCGGGATTGTTTGGATTTTCAGATTTATATACCGTATTTATCGGCGTATAACACGCACCGGCGTATAACACGCACCCCAATTTAGGAGGGAATTTTAAGGAAAAAAAAACTTTTAGGAGGGAAGTTGAAGGGAAAAAAACTTACATTTAAATGCCCATCATTGCAGCCTTCTCAGTGCAGCCTTGCCCCAGTGCAGCCTTCTCAGTGCAGCCTTGTCAGTGCAGCCTTGTCAGTGCAGCCTTCCCCAGTGCAGCCTTGTCAGTGCAGCCATGTCAGTGCAGCCATGTCAGTGCAGCCATGTCAGTGCAGCCTTCTCAGTGCAGCCTTCCCCAGTGCAGCCTTGCCCCAGTGCAGCCTTGCCCCAGTGCAGCCTTCCCCAGTGCAGCCTTGCCCCAGTGCAGCCTTCGATCCCCTGTTCCTGCTTGCTGGGCTTCAAAATCGCGGACCGCGATTTGAAAATGGCGCCGCCGGCGCCGAAATACACAGAGCCGGTCCTCGGCTCTTTCCGGCGGCTCTCGTTTACTTTCGGTTTCACTCGTAGCCCCGGGCGGAGCTATCCGAACCTACTCGGATAGCTCCGCTCGGGGCTACGAGTGAAACCGAAAGTAAACGAGAGCCACCAGAAAGAGCCGAGGACCGGCTCTGTGTATTTCGGCGCCGGCGGCGCCATTTTCAAATCGCGGTCGGCGATTTTGTTATTTTGACAGGTCGGGATCGCAGGGGATCGGCGTATAACACGCACCTGCGACTTTCCCCTGATTTTAAGGGGAAAAAAGTGCGTGTTATACGCCGATAAATACGGTACTTTCCTACAGACTGAATAATAAACACTGATTTGGGGTATTTTCTCCAAAGAAATGGAGCAGAATACATTTTGTCCTAAATCTACGAAGAACAATTATTTATTTGCAAAATTTTATAACCGAAACAAAGGAAAACACGTTTTTTTAAAAAATTTTCAGGCTTTTTTCGTTTATTTTGCAAAAAATAAAACCCCCAGTGGTGATTAAATACCACCAAAAGAAAGCTCTATTTGTGTGAAAAGAATGATAAAAATGTAAATTGGGTACAGTGTAACATGACTGCGTAATTGTCACTCAAAATGTGACAGTGCTGAAAGCTGAAAATTGGCCCTGGGCAGGAAGGGGGTGAAAGTGTCCGGTATTGAAGTGGTTAATAGCGTACTTTATGCGGAGGCTTGTGCAGCGATTGTATACGCTATTTTTTTTTAATTATTATTTATTTGCTATGTTATATTCAAGTAAAGTGGAATTACCCTTTAAGGGAATTTGTGTTATTCGACCATGCTTTTTCTGCCATGATATGAAGAAGGATGACTCAATTCACACGCTCACCGCCATTGTCCTGCTATGACCCCACCATGTCCTGATATGACCCCACCATGTCCTGATATGACCCCACCATGTCCTGATATGGCCCCACCATGTCCTGATATGACCCCACCATGTCCTGCTATGACCCCACCATGTCCTGCTATGACCCCACCATGTCCTGATATGACCCCACCATGTCCTGATATGGCCCCACCATGTCCTGATATGACCCCACCATGTCCTGATATGACCCCATCATGTCCTGATATGACCCCACCATGTCCTGATATGACCCCACCATGTCCTGATATGACCCCACCATGTCCTGATATGGCCCCACCATGTCCTGATATGACCCCTCCATTTCCTGTGCCGCCATCTTCTTTTGATTGGGAGCCGGCTGTCTCTTCACGGTTCACGCAGCCGGTCCCCTGATAATGCGTTACCAGATCCATTATCCCGTATGGAGCATTATTTATTTATTTTTTTCCTGTAGCAAAAAACAGCTTTACAATTGCACAACCATATAGAAGCCCCCCTTACATCAGAGTTCCCCCTTACATTAGAGAGACAGATTATCTGGCTATTATTGCAGTATTTGTTATTATTATTATTATTTTTAATAATATTAAATGTATTTTTATTTATTTTAATATTTAAAAAAATATTATTATTGTTAATAATAATAATAATAATAATAATAATAATAATAATAATAATAATAATAATAATAATTTTAAATATTAAAATAAATAAAAATACATTTAATATTATTAAAAATAATAATAATAATATTATCATTATATGCATTAGTATTTATTTATTTTAATATTTAATTATTATTATTATTATTATTATTATTATTATTGCAGGGGGCCAGATAAAGTGATTTGCCATAACAACAAAATATAAAGGAGCACTTCAGATGTTTTTTGATAATAGATGGACAGCTTGAAGAGCTCAGCGCGTATCCTTATATCCTGTCTTTGAAAATATTCTACTTTCCGATTCTTTGAAGTATTATTACTATTATTATTGTTTTTGAATTTATTATTATTTATTTAATTTATTATTTAATGTATTATTTGGTATGATTATTATTAATTAGTGGAGACCCCTGATTGTTAGACAAAGTGATTATAATGTTCTACTTTACATAGTAAAATGATCAGTTTGGGTTTAAAAAAAAAAATAAAAAAAAAATTTGTAAACTTTTACAATATGCCTCAAACTCCCTAAGTGAAATTCCTATTTGGATATTGTAAAGTGTTTTGCCATAACAGCAAAATAAAACGCAGCAATTTAGACCTTTTTTGATAATAGATGGACAGCTTGAAGAGCTTATTATTATGTATTATTTATTTTATTTATTATTTAATGTATCATTTGGTATTCTTCTTCTTCTTCTTCTTCTTTTTATCTGAATAATATTGCAGTGGATTTTGCTCACAGGCCATAATTTGGAGACCCCTGATTGATAGACGTGGTAATTAAAATGTTCTAGTTTCTGATTCTTTGAAGTATTGTTATTATTATTATTATTATTATTATTGAATGTATTATTATGTATTATTTATTTAGTTTATTATTTAATTTATTATTTAATGTATTATTTGGTATTATTATTATTATTATTATTATTATTAATAATTTGGAGACCCCTGATTGATAGACATGGTAATTAAAATGTTCTAGTTTCCGATTCTTTGAAGTATTGTTATTATTATTATTATTATTATTAAATGTATTATTATGTATTATTTATTTAATTTATTATTTAATGTATTATTTGGTATTATTATTATTATTAATAATTTGGAGACCCCTGATTGATAGACATGGTAATTAAAATGTTCTAGTTTCCGATTCTTTGAAGTATTGTTATTATTATTATTATTATTATTGAATGTATTATTATGTATTATTTATTTAGTTTATTATTTAATTTATTATTTAATGTATTATTTGGTATTATTATTATTATTATTATTAATAATTTGGAGACCCCTGATTGATAGACATGGTAATTAAAATGTTCTAGTTTCCAATTCTTTGAAGTATTGTTATTATTATTATTATTATTATTATTATTATTGAATGTATTATTATGTATTATTTATTTAGTTTATTATTTAATTTATTATTTAATGTATTATTTGGTATTATTATTATTATTATTATTAATAAATTGGAGACCCCTGATTGATAGACATGGTAATTAAAATGTTCTAGTTTCCGATTCTTTGAAGTATTGTTATTATTATTATTATTATTATTAAATGTATTATTATGTATTATTTATTTAATTTATTATTTAATGTATTATTTGGTATTATTATTTTTATTATTATTAATAATAATTTGGAGACCCCTGATTGATAGACATGGTAATTAAAATGTTCTAGTTTCCGATTCTTTGAAGTATTGTTATTATTATTATTATTATTAAATGTATTATTATGTATTATTTATTTAATTTATTATTTAATTTATTATTTAATGTATTATTTGGTATTATTATTATTATTATTATTATTAATAATAATAATAATAATTAGTTTTTGCTTTTTTTTATTTGACTAATATTGTAGTGGGCCAGATGTGCCCATAATTTAAGGACCCCTTATTTTGATATATTTTGATTTTTTAATATTGATTATTAGACAAAGCAATTATAATGTTTTACTTTACTTAAAAAAACAAAAACAAAAACATTTTTGTAAACTTTTACAATATGCCTCAAACTCCCTGAACGAAAGGCCTAATTAGATGTTGTAAAAGTGATTTGCCATAACAGCAGCAATTCAGACCTTTTTATTTTTTGATAATAGATGGACAGCTTGAAGAGCGCAGCGCACGTCCTCATAAACTTTTTATCCTGTCTTTGAAAATTTTTCTACTTTTCGATTCTTTGAAGTGCTAAAGATCAAACCATTTCTGCTCGTCGTCTGAAAAACACGCTTGTTCTCAGCAAGGGACCTTTTTTTTTTTTTTTTTTTTTGTTATCATTTTTGAAGCCAAAGTCAGAAACAGATCCACCTGTCTCGTCCCCTAACCTTCCTCACCGCCGTATGGTGCACTTGCTTGCTCAGATGTTTGTCACCAAATGCTAATTATCAATGTTTTCCATTTCTTCTACTAAACGCTGCAGTTTTCTGCATACATTATTATTTGTAACCCGTCCACGGTCACCTTCAAGGTGCTACACGGCACCCCCTGGCCAACAATTCAAGGAAATAAGATTTGTCGTGTCAGAAGATCATCTCAGCGGACCTCCTGAGGTAAGTTGGCAATGAAGGTGTCTGGCAGTACTCCCCTTCCCACCTATACAGGTGCAGGGGTGGAATTATGGATCGTGAAGCCTCATAGTAAAACTTTAGTGGGACCCCCCCCCCCCCCCCGGCTAATTATTTCTGTAGTAACTGGAGCTGCAGGGGGATCGGTTTCAGTAATTTTGCCCCGTTGATCCAATCAACCACCCCCTCTATGATCAGATGCCCCCATTCTCTGCCCGTCCTAAAGATCTGATCCCCCTGTGTGCCCCCTTCCCCCCCTGCAGCACTGCCTGCTTCTCCTCCTCTCCCTCCTGCCAGGTTTCAGCTGTTGCAGGGGTAGCCACAGGGGGATCGGTTCCAATAATTTCGCCTTGCTGATCCAATCAACCCCCCTCTATGATCAGATGCCCCATTCCCTTTCCTTCCCAAAGCTCTAATCCCCCTGTGTGCCCCCTTACCCCCCTGCAGCACTGCCTGCTTCTCCTTCTCTCCCTCCTGCCAGGTTTCAGCTGCTGTAGGGGTAGCCACAGGGGGATCAGTTCCAATAATTTCACCCTGCTGATCCAATCAACCCCCCCTCTATGATCAGATGCCCCCATTCCCTTCCCGAAGCTCCGATTCCCCTGTGTGCCCCCCCCCCAAAGGGCTGCCTGCTTCTCCTCCTCACCCTCCCGCCAGGTTTCAGCTGCTGCAGGGGGAGCTACAGGGGGATCGGTTCCAATAATTTCACCCTGCTGATCAAATCAACCCCCCTCTATGATCAGATGCCCCCATTCCCTTCCTGAAGCTCCAATTCCCCTGTGTGCCCCCCCCCCAAAGGGCTGCCTGCTTCTCTTCCTCTCCCTCCTGCCAGGTTTCAGCTGCTGCAGGGGGAGCCACAGGGGGATTGGTTCAAATATTTTCGCCCTGCTGATCCAGTCAACCCCCCCTCTATGATCAGATGCCCCCCATTCCCTTTCCGAAGCTCCAATCCCCCTGTGTGCCCCCCCAAAGGGCTGCCTGCTTCTCCTCCTCTCCCTCCAGGTTTCAACTGCTGCAGGGGAATCGGTTCCAATAATTTCGCCCTGCTGATCCAATCAACCCCCCCTCTATGATCAGATTCCCCCACTCCCTTCCCTTCCTAAAGATCTGATCCCCCTGTGTGCCCCCTTCCCCCCAGCAGTGCTGCCTGCTTCTCCTCCTCTCCCTCCTGCCAGGTTTCAGCTGCTGCAGGGGTAGCCACAGGGGGATCGGTTCCAATAATTTCACCCTGCTGATCCAATCAAGCCCCCTCTATGATCAGATGTGCCCATTCCCTTCCCGAAGCTCCGATTCCCCTGTGTGCCTCCCCCAAAGGGCTGCCTGCTTCTCCTCCTCTCCCTCCTGCCAGGTTTCAGCTGCTGCAGGGGGAGCCACAGGGGGATCGGTTCCAATAATTTCACCCTGCTGATCCAATCAACCCCCCTCTATGATCAGATGCCCCCATTCCCTTCCCGAAGCTCCAATCCCCCTGTGTGCCCCCCCAAAGGGCTGCCTGCTTCTCCTCCTCTCCCTCTAGGTTTCAACTGCTGCAGGGGAATCGGTTCCAATAATTTCGCCCTGCTGATCCAGTCAACCCCCCTCTATGATCAGATGCCCCCATTCCTTTCCCGAAGCTCCGATCCCCCTTTCCCCTGCAGCGCTGCCTGGTTCTCCTTCTCACCCTCCCGCCAAATTTCAGCTGCTGCAGGGGGAGCCACAGGGAGATTGGTTCCAAAAAATTTACCCTGCTAATCCAATCGACCCCCCCCCCCTCTATGATCAGATGCCTCCATTCCCTTCCCCTCCTGATCAGATCTCCTCGGCTCATTCCCTCCAGGTTTCAGCTGCTGCAGAGGGAGTCACAGGGGGATCGGTTCCAATAATTTCACCCTGCTGATCTAATCAACACCCCCTCTATCATCAGATGCCCCCTTTTTCTTCCCAAAGCTCCGATGCCCCTGTGTCCCCCCTCCCCCCGGCAGCACTACCTGCTTCTCCTCTTCCTCCCTCCAGGTTTCAGCTGCTGCAGGGGTAGCCACAGGGGGATCGGTCACAATAATTTCCCCCTGTTGATCCAAACAACCCCCCTCTATGATCAGATGCCCCCATTCCTTTCTCATCCAGAATCTACAATCTCCCTGTGTGCCCCCCCCCCCCCCCCCCAAGTGCTGTCTGCCTTTCCTCTTTTCCCTCTCCCCAGATTTCAGCTGCTGCAGTGGGAGCCACATGGGGATAAGTTCCAACAATTTTGCACTGTCGATCCAATCAACCCCCCCTCTATGATCAGATGCCCCCATTCCCTTCCCAAAGCTCAGATCACCCGGTGTGCCCCACTGCACCCCGTAGTGCTGTCTGCTTCTCCTCCTTTCTCTGTGCCTCCCTTCAGGTTTCAGCTGCTGCAGGGGGAGACACAAGGCTATTGATTCCAACAATTTTGCCCTGCTGCTTCAATCAACCCCCGTTCCACAATCAGACACCCCCATCCCTTTCCACACTTTTGATCTCCCTGTACACCCCCCCTCTATCCCCACCAGCGCTGCCTTCTGCTTGCAGGAGGAGGTTTGGAGGGGGGGCTTTCAATAAACATGCCTTTGAACATGCCCTACTGGCTCTATACTGGCTCCTTTGAACATGCCCTACTGGCTCTATACTGGCTCATTTAAACATGTCCTGCTGGCTCCATACTGGCTCTTTTAAATATTTATTTATTTTAAAATGTTCATTACATTTTTTTTATCACTTTTATTCCTATCACAAGGAATGTAAACATCCCTTGTGATAGAAATAAAGTCTGACAGGTCCTCTTTATGGAGACATCTGGGGTCTACAGTATTTATTTATTTATTTATTTATTTTACACTGTTCATTTAATTTTTTTTAGCACTTTTATTCCTATCACAAAAAATGTAAACAACCCTTGTGATAGAAATAAGGTCTGACAGGTCCTCTTTATGGAGACCCCTGGGAAACCCCAAATCTCTACCTCTACCTTGGAAAGCATGAGAAAAAAAAAATATATTGATCTCTGCTTTCCAACAAAACAAAACCCCAAAAACGTCAGTGTTTACATCTGCCAAAACTGGAAGTGACCTCATGATGTCCCAGGAGCATAGAGATGACTGGGGACCATCTGCTCCACGGCCGGCTCTGTGGCAACCCGGCGTAAGCGCTGGATCCTGGGCTGTCTGACCACAGGGGGAGAGCCCGGAGAGGCACCGATGGGGCGGCGGGAGGGGGGAAGGGAAGGTCCCATAGGTTGGACTTGATGGACTTGGGTCTTTTTTCAACCTCACCTATTATGTAACTATGTCCCCTCCCGCTGTCTGTAAAGGCAATCCAGCGGCGTTATCAGCCGCTAGGATGGCTTTTGCATTACAGGGAATCGCTGGCTGTAAAAAAAAAAAAAAAAAGATACCGGGATGATGCCTGTAGCTGCAATCATCATCCCGGAATAACCAATCCAACCTAAGGAGGTCCATGGACGTCCTTCAGTCGGGAAGTGGTAAACTGACATATTGATCACATTGTACATTGCAGTGAAATGGTTACTATGTGACGGATAATTGCCGTTGAGCCTCTGAAGATCTAATTTGGCTCCGTCTACCGCCAACCCATCCAACATAAACCAACAAAATGAAAGAGAACAGCTTGGAGCGGCAAGGATGGACTTTTAACTTGCAGGCCTTCGTCTCGCCTAAAGTGAACACCAAATACAAGAGAGGATAAACTGTATCTAGAGATTGAAGTTTTTTTGTTTTTTTTTCTCTTTGACATCATCATTAATCATTTTCCCGCGATCTACCATCTGTCTACAAAGCGGCAGAAGCTTCTTTTGCTCCATCTAGAGTATCTCCTTCATTCCGCCAGCATTAGGCCGGGAAAACTCATTTTTAGTCAAACCAGCCAAACAAAATAACAGATTTCACGCTAGCACAGATTTGTGTACGCTTTAGTCAATTCCCCCGAGCCGTTTGGGTTATCTCGTCACGTGTTACAATACAGAGAAGAAAAAAAATAATGACCAGATTTACCAGGCTAACAAGACAACTGCGAGCGAATCTTGTAAAAGAAATCTGTTCTCTAGTATAGGAAGCCGAGAGAGCTTAAAGGAAAACAGTCTACGCATTTTCAGCATTGGTTGACGCTGTGCATATTTAAAATTATTTTTAACCACTTGACCCCCCCCCCCTCCCCCCCGAGCAAATCCTGACATTTCATACATGTAAAAATCTGTGCTTTTTGCAAAAAAATTCATTAGAACCACCAAACATTTTATATATATACAGTGGGCACGGAAAGTATTCAGACCCCTTTAAATTTTTCACTCTTTGTTATATTGCAGCCATTTGCTAAAATCATTTAAGTTCATTTTTTTCCTCATTAATGTACACACAGCACCCCCATATTATACACACAGCCCCTCATATTGTACACACAGCACCCCATATTGTACACACAGCACCCCATATTGTACACACAGCGCCCCATATTGTACACACAGCCCCCCATATTGTACACACAGCACCCCATATTGTACACACAGCACCCCATATTGTACACACAGCCCCCCATATTGTACACACAGCACCCCATATTGTACACACAGCACCCCATATTGTACACACATCACCCCATATTGTACACACAGCACCCCATATTGTACACACAGCACCCCATATTGTACACACATCACCCCATATTGTACACACAGCCCCCCATATTGTACACACAGCCCCCCATATTGTATACACAGCACCTCATATTGTACACACAGCACCCCATATTGTACACACAGCCCCCCATATTGTACACACAGCACCCCATATTGTACACACAGCCCCCCATATTGTACACACAGCCCCCCATATTGTATACACAGCACCTCATATTGTACACACAGCACCCCATATTGTACACACAGCCCCCCATATTGTACACACAGCACCCCATATTGTACACACAGCCCCTCATATTGTACACACAGCACCTCATATTGTACACACAGCACCCCATATTGTACACACATCACCCCATATTGTACACACAGCACCCCATATTGTACACACATCACCCCATATTGTACACACAGCACCCCATATTGTACACACAGCCCCCCATATTGTACACACAGCACCCCATATTGTACACACAGCACCCCATATTGTACACACATCACCCCATATTGTACACACAGCACCCCATATTGTACACACAGCCCCCCATATTGTACACACAGCACCCCATATTGTACACACAGCACCCCATATTGTACACACATCACCCCATATTGTACACACAGCACCCCATATTGTACACACAGCACCCCATATTGTACACACATCACCCCATATTGTACACACAGCCCCCCATATTGTACACACAGCCCCCCATATTGTACACACAGCACCTCATATTGTACACACAGCACCCCATATTGTACACACAGCCCCCCATATTGTACACACAGCACCCCATATTGTACACACAGCACCCCATATTGTACACACAGCCCCCCATATTGTATACACAGCACCTCATATTGTACACACAGCACCCCATATTGTACACACAGCCCCCCATATTGTACACACAGCACCCCATATTGTACACACAGCCCCCCATATTGTACACACAGCACCCCATATTGTACACACAGCACCTCATATTGTACACACAGCACCCCATATTGTACACACAGCACCCCATATTGTACACACAGCACCCCATATTGTACACACAGCACCCCATATTGTACACACATCACCCCATATTGTACACACAGCCCCCCATATTGTACACACAGCCCCCCATATTGTACACACAGCACCTCATATTGTACACACAGCACCCCATATTGTACACACAGCCCCCCATATTGTACACACAGCACCCCATATTGTACACACAGCACCCCATATTGTACACACAGCCCCCCATATTGTATACACAGCACCTCATATTGTACACACAGCACCCCATATTGTACACACAGCCCCCCATATTGTACACACAGCACCCCATATTGTACACACAGCCCCCCATATTGTACACACAGCACCCCATATTGTACACACAGCACCTCATATTGTACACACAGCACCCCATATTGTACACACAGCACCCCATATTGTACACACAGCACCTCATATTGTACACACAGCACCCCATATTGTACACACATCACCCCATATTGTACACACATCACCCCATATTGTACACACATCACCCCATATTGGTGATGTATTGAGGGACTGGGCGTGACTGTGAGCGGAACTAGCCGAGCCTAGCCAAGTACACTCGGCTATGTATCGGCGACGCTCGGCTCCGCTCACAGTCACGCCCAGTCCCGCCATTGGACCTGTGTTATGTCCATCATAGGGCGGGACTGGGTGGGACTACGAGAGGAGCCAAGAGGAGCCAAGAAGAGCCCAGATACACAGGATCGGCTCTTTGTATCTCGGCGGCGCCATTTTCAAACTGAAGTGACACTGACAAGGCTGCATTGATGGGCATTTAAATGTAAGTTTTTTCCATAAAAAGTTTTTTTCCCTTAAATTTCCCTCCTAAACTTAGGGTGTGTGTTATATGCCGATAGATACAGTACTTTCCGTCCCCACTGTATATACATATATATATATATACAATGTCTCACAAAAGTAAGTACACCCCTCACATTTTTTGTAAATCTTTCCTTCTATCTTTTCATGTGACAACACTGAGGAAATGACACTTGTCTACAATGTAAAGTAGTGAGTGTACAGCTTGTATAACAGTGTAAATTTGCTGTCCCCTCAAAATAACTCAACACACAGCCATTAGTGTCTAAACCGCTGGCAACAAAAGTCAGTACACCCCTAAGTGAAAATGTCCAAATTGGGCCCAAAGTGTCAATATTTTGTGTGGCCACCATTATTTTCCAGCACTGCCTTCACAGGTTGTCACTGGAGTCCTCTTCCCCTCCTCCATGACAACATCACGGAGCTGGTGGATGTTAGAGATCTTGTGCTCCTCCACCTTCCGTTTGAGGATGTCCCACAGAAGCTCAATAGGGTTTAGGTCTGGAGACATGCTTGGCCAGTCCATCACCTTTACCCTCAGCTTCTTTAGCAAGGCAGTGGTCATCTTGGAGGTGTGTTTGGGGTGGTTATCATGTTGGAATACTGCCCTGCGGTCCAGTCTCTGAAGGGAGGGGATCATGCTCTGCTTCAGTATATCACAGTACATGTTGGCATTCATGGTTCCCTCAATGATCTGTAGCTCCCCAGTGCCGGCAGCACTCATGCAGCCCCAGACCATGACACTCCCACCACCATACTTGACTGTAGGCATTCTAATTCATAACATAGGTGTTCTATCAGGTTGAGGTCAGGACCAGTCAAGTTCCTCCATCCCAAACTCACTCATCCATGTCTTTATAGACCTTGATTTGTACACTAGTCCAGATCATTTGGTGGAGGGGGGATTACGGTGTGGGGTTGTTTTTCAGGGGTTGGGCTTAACCCCTTAGTTTTGGACAATTTTATGCTCCCAACTTTGTGGGAACAGTTTGGGGACGGCCCCTTCCTGTTCCAACATGACTGCGCAACCAGTGCACAAAGCAAGGTCCATAAAGACATGGATGAGCGAGTTTGGGGTGGAGGAACTTGACTGTCCTGTACAAATTCCTGACCTCAGCCTGATAGAACACCTTTAGGGTTGAATTCGAGCGGAGCCAGTCCTTCCCATCCAACATCAGTGCCTGACCTCACAAATGCTCTTCTGGAATAATGGGTCAAACATTCCCATAGACACACTCCTAAACCTTGTGGACGGCCTTCCCAGAAGAGTTGAAGTTGTTATAGCTGCAAAAGGTGGGCCAACTCAATATTGAACCCTACGGACTAAGACTGGGATGCCATTAAAGTTAATGTGAGTGTAAAGGCAGGCGTCCCAATACTTTCAACAATATAGTATATGTATGTTTGGGTGTTCATAGTCTGGGCATAGGTTTAATTTGAGAACTGGAAATATGTATGAAATATATCAGGAATATCATTGCTTATATCCTATTTTACTGCATACTTATGAATAGCTTTGGGGGTCTTGCAATATAGAGGGATTGTAATGAATCTCTTTAAGGAAAGCTTTAAGTTTAACTAAACAACAAAGCAGTGTGTGATGCCGCGGTGCAGATGTTTCAGCAGAGAGTTTTTGCCCTTGGGATTTTCTTTGCAGTGTTAGCAAGCAGATATTGATTAGTATCCTGACTACGCAGCTTGGAAGATCAGGGGGGGAAATCTTTGTCATTTTTTAAGAGTATTAAGCTTGTACTGGACTCCTTATGCAACATATACAGTGCCTTGAAAAAGTATTCACACCCCTTGAAATTTTCCACATTTTGTCATGTTACAACCAAAAACGTAAATGTATTTTATTAGGATTTTATGTGATAGACCAAAACAAAGTGGCTCATAATTGTGAAGTGGAAGGAAAATTATAAATGGTTTTCAACATTTTTTACAAATAAATATGTGAAAAGTGTGTGTGTGGGGGGGGCATTTGTATTCAGCCCCCTTTACTCTGATACCCCTAATTAAAATCTAGAGGAACCAATTGCCTTCAGAAGTCACCTAATTAGTAAATAGAGTCCACATGTGTGTCATTTAATCTCAGTATAAATGCAGCTGTTCTGTGAAGCCCTCAGAGATTTGTTAGAGAACCTTAGTTAAGAAACAGCATAATGAAGGCCAAGGAACACACCAGACAGGTCAGGGATAAAGTTGTGGAGAAGTATAAAGCAGGGTTAGGTTATTAAAAATAATATATCAAGCTTTGATCATCTCACGGAGCTCTGTTCAATCCATCATCGGAAAATGGAAAGAGTATGGCACAACTGCAAACCTACCAAGACAAGGCCGTCCACCTAAACTGACCGGACGGGCAAGGAGAGCATTCATCAGAGAAGAGCCAAGAGGTCCATGGTAACTCTGGAGGAGCTGCAGAGATCCAAAACTCAGGTGGGAGAATCTGTCCACAGGACAACTATTAGTCGTGTTCTCCACAAATCTGCCCTTTATGGAAGAGTGACAAGAAGAAAGACATTGGTGAAAGAAAGTCATAAGAAGTCCTGTTTGTAGTTTGTGAGAAGCCATGTGGAGGACACAGCAAACATGTGGAAGAAGGTGATCTGGTCACATGAGACCAAAATTCAACTTTTTGGCCAAAAAGCGAAACGCTATGTGTGGCAGAAAACTAACACTGCACATCACCCTGAACACACCATCCCCACCGTGAAACATGGTGGTGGCAGCATCATGTGGTGGGGATGCTTTTCTTCAGCAGGAACAGGGAAGCTGGTCAGAGCTGATGGGAAGATGGATGGAGACAAATACAGGACAATCTTAGAAGAAGACCTGTTAGAGTCTACAAAAGACTTGAGACTGGGGCGGAGGTTCACCTTCCAGCAGGACAACGACCCGAAACATCCAGCCAGAGCTACAATGGAATGGTTTAGATCAAAGCTCATTCATGTGTTAGTCACAGTCCAGACCTAAATCCCATTGAGAATCTGTGGCAAGACTTAAAATTGCTGTTCACAGATGCTCTCCATCCAATCTGACAGAGCTTGAGATATTTTGCAAAGAAGAATGGGCAGAAATGTCCCTCTCTAGATGTGCAAAGCTGGTAGAGACATCCCCAAAAAGACTTGCAGCTGTAATTGCAGAGAAAGGAGGTTCTACAAAGTATTGACTCCGGGGGGCGCCATACAAATACCCCCCCCCCCCCACACTTTTCACATATTTATTTGTAAAAAAATATCAAAAACCATTTATCATTTTCCTTCCACTTCACAATTATGAGCCACTTTGTGTTGGTCTATCACATAAAATCCCAATAAAATACATTTACGTTTTTGGTTGTAACGTGATAACATGTGGAAAATTTCAAGGGGTATGAATACTTTTTCAAGGCACTGTAAATGACTGTCTGGTCGGTTCCTAAAGGGCTCAGTTTCTCTAGCAGCAGATAGTAAATCCCCACAACAGCAGCCCACTAGTCCCAGCGATATTGGAGCTCACAATCTGGTCACACACATTAGTGGTCATTTTACATTGGTGGTCAGAATGGAAGTGACCCCTTACATTGGGTTCCTTGAGACATTTCTGCCTCTCAGGTTCTCACATTGAGAACCCCATAAAAAGTGATTTGCCGGCTCTGGAGTTCACTTTTTATAGTTAAGCTCTGCGAAACGCATCAGTGGGACTTGGCCAGGAGGACCCGAGTTAAAGCTGTAATCTATACAACTTGGTATGGAATCTGTGTCCCGATTATCACGTTTACCCCTAACGCAGGTGGTCAGACACTGTAGCTGGCTACTGTGCTCATCACCTATAGCAGCCCCCTTTCCCATAAGGCAAGCAGGCCTACCGGTACTCGGCTGCCCCCAGGACTTATACACAATGCTATAGTGTCTGGCCACCATGCCAAGGCAGGCACAAACTGCCCAAAGCAAACAGGTCCTTGCGGTTGGCAGACAGGCAGAGTGGTTCAACCATCGTCCAGGTAAAAGGCAGGCAGAGTTCAGAGAATAGTCGTTATCTGACCTGAGGTCATACACAGGGAAATCCAATCTAGCCGAACAGGGCAGACAAACAGGGAGCTTGATCAGGTATTACACACTCAATCACAAGCATGAGACTGCAGGCTTGGCTGGCTTTTATCGGGTTTGGTCTCCACCCAGGGTCAATCACCTTGCAGGTGGACCAAAACCAGGATGGTGGAACCAGAAGCTATGATGGAGCAGGAGCGCACACACTCTTGACGCCGATGTGCGACGATTCTATCCCTTCGCCCCACTATGCCGTTTATAAATGTACCTTAGTAGACAAGCGGTTAGGCAATAGACATGTGCGCCGTCAATAAATTCGTTCCGTATTAGCCGTTAATTCGTATTTCGTAATTTGTGTCCGAAATTCGATTTGGATTCGTACGAAATACGAATTTTTGTTAGGTTCGTTAACTTTTCGGAACAATTACGAACGTTCGTTATGATGAATTTAAAAAGCAAAAAAATACCTTTCTCAATATGGCAGTCGTCGGACTCATTGTGCTCATTATGAGGGGCCCCCACCATCCCTGTGCTGTGCTCATTATGAGGGGCTCCTCCCATCCCTGTGCTGTGCTCATTATGAGGGGCTCCCCCCATCCCTGTGCTGTGCTCATTATGAGGGGCTCCCACCATCCCTGTGCT
>JBBGZY010001580.1:0-325000 GCA_037952925.1 Lithobates clamitans | reverse complement strand
CAAATTAGATTAGCGCTGTGTTTTTTTCTTTTTTTTTACCTTTTACTGTATATTGTTTATTAGGTTTTCTTCAGACTAAGCCTTGCACACCTGCGACTTAAAAGCCGGGATCTCGGGTTTTCGCATATAAATCAATACCTAAAAAAATAAAATAAAGTAAAGTAAAATAAAATAATATAGTAAAAAATAAAATAAAAAAAATTAAAATAAATGTTAAAAAATACAACAATTACATTGAAAAAATAAAATAAAACAAAATAAAATAGTTAAGTGAACTGCTTATTTATAATAATAAGGTCTATAAGAGAGGCTTCTAGGACATGTGGTCAGTCTAAACACCATGGCAGTGTACTGTTTTACAAACCGTTGTTTCAAATTAGATTAGCGCTGTGTTTTTTTTTTTTCTTTTACCTTTTACTGTATTATGTTTATTAGGTTTTCTTCAGACTAAGCCTTACACACCTGCGGCTAAAAAGCTGGGATCTCGGGTTTTCTCATATAAATGAATACATATAAAAATAAAATAAAGTCAAGTAAAATAAAATATGTAAAATAATAAAGTAAAAAAATAAAAAAAAAAATAATAAAATAAATGTTAAAAAATACAACAATTAAATTGAAAAAAAAAAATAAAATAAAACAAAATAAAATAGTTAAGTGAACTGCTTATTTATAACAATAAGGTCTATAAGAGAGGCTTCTGGGATATGTGGTCAGTCTAAACACCATGGCGGTGTACTGTTTTACAAACCGTTGTTTCAAATTAGATTAGCGCTGTGTTTTTGTTTTTTTTCCCTTTTACTGTATATTGTTTATTAGGCTTTCTTCAGACTAAGCCTTACACACCTGTGGCTTAAAAGCCGGGATCTCTGGTTTTCTCATATAAATTAATACATAAAAAAATAAAATAAAGTAAAATAAAATAAAATAATATAGTAAAAATATAAAATAAATAAAAATAAAATAAATGTTAAAAAATACAACAATTAAATTGAAAAAAATAAAATAAAACAAAATAAAATAGTTAAGTGAACTGCTTATTTATAACAATAAGGTCTATAAGAGAGGCTTTTGTGATATGTGGTCAGTCTAAACACCATGGCACTGTACTGTTTTACAAACCGTTGTTTCAAATTAGATTAGCGCTGTGTTTTTTGTTTTTTTTACCTTTTACTGTATATTGTTTATTAGGTTTTCTTCAGACTAAGCCTTACACACCTTAAAAGCCGGGATCTCGGGTTTTCTCATATAAATGAATACATATAAAAATAAAATAAAGTCAAGTAAAATAAAATAAGTAAAATAATAAAGTAAAAAAATAAAAACATAAAAAAATAAAATAAATGTTAAAAAATACAACCATTAAATTGAAAAAATGAAATTAAAACAAAATAAAATAGTTAAGTGAACTGCTTATTTATAACAATAACGTCTGTAAGAGAGGCTTTTGTGATATGTGGTCAGTCTAAACACCATGGCAGTGTACTGTTTTACAAACCGTTGTTTCAAATTAGATTAGCGCTGTGTTTTTTTTTTGTTTTTTTTTACCTTTTACTGTATATTGTTTATTAGGTTTTCTTCAGACTAAGCCTTACACACCTGCGGCTTAAAAGCCGGGATCTCTGGTTTTCTCATATAAATTAATACATAAAAAAATAAAATAAAGTAAAATAAAATAAAATAATATAGTAAAAATATAAAATAAATAAAAATAAAATAAATGTTAAAAAATACAACAATTAAATTGAAAACAATAAAATAAAACAAAATAAAATAGTTAAGTGAACTGCTTACTTAAAAAAATAAGGTCTATAAGAGAGGCTTTTGTGATATGTGGTCAGTCTAAACACCATGGCAGTGTACTGTTTAGCAAACCGTTGTTTCAAATTAGATTGGCGCTGTGTTTTTTTTTTTTTTTTTACCTTTTACTGTATATTGTTTATTATGTTTTCTTCAGACTAAGCCTTGCACACCTGCGGTTTAAAATCCGGGATCTCTGGTTTTCTCATATAAATGAATACATATAAAAATAAAATAAAGTCAAGTAAAATAAAATAAGTAAAATAATAAAGTAAAAAAAATTTAAAATAAAATAATAAAATAAATGTTAAAAAATACAACAATTAAATTGAAAAAAATAAAATAAAACAAAATAAAATAGTTAAGTGAACTGCTTATTTATAAAAATAACGTCTATAAGAGAGGGTTTTGGGATATGTGGTCAGTCTAAACACCATGGCAGTGTACTGTTTTACAAACCGTTGTTTCAAATTAGATTAGCGCTGTGTTTTTTTTTTACCTTTTACTGTATATTGTTTATTAGGTTTTCTTCAGACTAAGCCTTGCACACCTGCGGTTTAAAAGCCGGGATCTCTGGTTTTCTCATATAAATGAATACATATAAAAATAAAATAAAGTCAAGTAAAATAAAATAAGTAAAATAATAAAGTAAAAAAAATTTAAAATAAAATAATAAAATAAATGTTAAAAAATACAACAATTAAATTGAAAAAAATAATAAAATAAAACAAAATAAAATAGTTAAGTGAACTGCTTATTTATAATAATAAGGTCTATAAGAGAGGCCTCTGGGATATGTGGTCAGTCTAAACACCATGGCAGTGTACTGTTTTACAAATTGTTTCAAATTAGATTAGCGCTGTGTTTTTTTTGGCCTTTTACTGTATATTGTTTATTAGGTTTTCTTCAGACTAAGCCTTACACACCTGCGGCTTAAAAGGGTTTTCGCATATAAATTAATACCTAAAAAAAAAAAAATAAAGTAAAATAAAATAAATAAAATAATATAGTAAAAAAATAAATCAAATAGAAATAAAATAAATGTTAAAAAAATACAACAATTAAATTGAAAAAATAAAACAAAACAAAATAAAATGGTAAAGTAAAGCTTATTTATGACAATAAGGTCTATAAGGGTTTTCTCATATAAATTAATACACGGAGGTCACAAATACATTACCATTGTTCATATGACGGGAGCAATAAGGGTTTTCATTAAATATGACCGATAATAGATGTGCATGCTATTGATTATATCATCTCTTATTCATTATTTATTTAAATTGCATTATATTTATGCTAATAAAAGGAAAAGGCTGCTGAAGATCAGATTGAATTTATTGATTCGCTGTCATTAGGGGGACCCTTCCAGGGTCAAATCAGAATTGTAGGTAACAGATTTGGCGATAATGAGTCCATGCCGTGTCATATACCACCTTCTCATTATTACTGCCAATAATCATATCATTGTTTTTTTTCCTCCTGTCTTCTGTCACTGAACCGCTTCAGTACTTTCCTGTAATATTTCCCTTTATAACCAGGCCATTGTTTGCAGTGCTGTGATAGTTTGACTGACTACTACTCATGCAATACTGCACCTAAATTCATTTTATATCATTTTTTTTTTGGAGACAGGAACTTATTTATTATTACAGGTACTTCTATATAAGCACTGTCGATTTGCACTGCGTTTTACTTATTTATTATACATTCACATCAGTTCCTGCCCTCAAGGAGCTTACATAGAGCTTTCTTCTGGGGGTATTTAACCACTTGCTGGCCGGGCCTTTTCTGGAATTTTTTTTTTTTATCGAGTTTAAATTAGTATTTTTTTTGCTAGAAAATTACTTAGAACCCCCAAATATTATATGTTTTTATATATTTTTTAAATATTTTTTTATATGTTTTTTTTTTTTTTTTTCAGCAGAGACCCTAGAGAATAGGATCATTGCAATATTTTATGTCACACAGTATTTGCGCAGCGCTCTTTCAAACGCAATTTATTTGGGAAAAAATACACTTTAATGAATTAAAAAAAAAAAACAATTTTTATGTAATGTGAAAGATGATGTTACACCGAGTAAATAGATACCTAACATGTCACGCTTTAAAATTACGCACGCTCGTGGAATGGCGACAAACTACGGCACTTAAAGATCTCCATGGGTGACGCTTTAAATTTTTTTTACAGGTTACCTGTTTAGAGTTACGGAGGAGGACTAGTGCGAGAATTGTTGCTCTCATTTTAAAGATCGCGGCGATACCCCTCACATGTGTGGTTTGAATGCCGTTTACATATGTGGGGCGCGACTTACGTATGCGTTGGCTTCTGCGAGCGAGAACGCGGAGACAGGGGCGCTTTACTTTTTTTTTTTTTTTTTATTGTTAATTTTACTTTTATTTTTCTATTTTGACACTTTCTTTTTACATTTTTTATCACTTTTATTCCTATTACAAGGAATGTAAACATCCCCTTGTAATAGAAATAAGCATGACAGGTCCTCTTTATGGAGAGATTTGGGGGTCAAAAAGACCCCAAATCTCTCATTTACCTTTAAAAGCAAAATCATTTTTTTTTTTTTTTAAAGAATGCGCATGATAGGTCCTCTTTACAGTGAGATATGGGGTCAATAAGTCCCCACATCTCACCTCTAAGGCGTGACTTACGTATGCGTTCGCTTCTGCACATGAGTTTAGAGGGATTTTTTTATTTTTACACTATCCCTTTATTTATTTATTTATTTTTATCTTTATTTATTTTTAGCACTTTTATTTCTATTAGTAAACATCCCCTTGTAATAGAAATAAGCACGGCAGGTCCTCTTTATGGAGAGATTTGGGGGTCCAAAAGACCCCAAACCTCTCATTTACCTTTAAAAAAGCAAAATAAAATGATTTTATTTATTTTTTTGACATTTTGTCTTTAAAAAAAAATAAAAAATCCTTGGGATTATGCCTGAGAACAGGAAGCGACGTTAGAGGCCGCTTTGGTCCTCCAAGGGCATAGAGACGAGTGGGGGCCATCTCACCATCACTCGACTTCCTGCCCAGTGAACGGCCACATTGGATCGCTTTCAGGCTTGCCGACGGCTCCGGTAACAACCGGGAAGCGGCGGGAGCAGGGGGTAATTTGGGGGGGGGGGTTGGGGGGTTCACCTCTCCCGCTGCCTCCAAAAGTGATCCCATTGCAAGTCCACCAGCGGGATCACTTTTATCGGATGCCGAAACACCCATGGTAAAAAAATGAAACGGGGGGGGGGGCGGTTATGGCAGTTAAGGCCAGGGGCATTGCTAGGTCTACAAAGGATCTGGGGCTAGGGCCCATAGCAGCGTAGTAAAGAAAGTCATACGCTTGGGCGGGCATACACATGTATATACAGTAATATACGTGTGTGTGTGTATATATCCCCAGAGAGCCCCCCACTTACATCAGGGTCCCCAAAGAGCCCCCCCTTACATCAGGGTCCCCAGAGAGCCCCCCATTACATCAGGGTCCCCAAAGAGCCCCCCTTACATCAGGGTCCCCAGAGAGCCCCCCCTTACATCAGGGTCCCCAAAGAGCCCCCCCTACATCAGGGTCCCCAAAGAGCCCCCCCTTACATCAGGGTCCCCAGAGAGCATCTTCCTTACATCAGGGTCCCCAGAGAGCCTCCTCCTAACATCAGAGTCCCCAGAGAGTCCCCCCTTACATCAGGGTCCCCAAAGAGACCCCCCTTACATCAGGGTCCCCAAAGAGCCCCCCCCTTACATCAGGGTCCCCAGGGAGCCTCCTCCTTACATCAGGGTCCCCAGAGAGCCTCCTCCTAACATCAGAGTCCCCAGAGAGCCCCCCCCCTGCATCAGGATTCCCAGAGAGCCTCCCCCTTAAATCGGGGTCCCTAGAGAGCCTCTGCCTTAAAATTAGGGTCCCCAGAGAGCCCCCCACTTACATCAGGGTCCTCAGAGAGCCTCCCCTCCCCTTGGGGACCCCTGCAGAGACTCGGGGCTATGGGCCCCAGATTCGGGGCTATAGCCCCAAAAGACACCCCCTAGCGACGCCACTGGTTAAGGTCAAAAGTTTAGGATTGTTAAAAAAAAATTTTTTAATCAGCACAAGGGACAGTACAGTACTTACACGAAATAGATTTGGCGGTAGCTGCTCTCTTAGTTGAAATCTTCTATCCTCGGCCCTCCCATGCCCATGCATTCCAGTGCTACTAGGGTTAATACGAGCCGTTCCGATGGACCTGTCATAGGTGCTTCTCAAGAGTGCCAACTTTGCCGGCTCCTTTCCTCCCTCCTACTTCATTCTTAGAAGCTGTACTATAACTTCCATCGATGAGAAACCCTCTATGAATGGAGGACGGGTGGATGAATGAACGGCCCCCCTCTTCCATTCATACGAATAGAGAAGCGGTGGTTGAATGAAAGATCCATCTCGTCCATTCATACAGTTGCCTTAAAAAAGTATTCATACCCCTTGAAATTTTCCACATTTTGTCACGTTATAACCAAAAAAACGTAAATGTATTTTATTGGGATTTTATGTGATAGACCAACAAGTGGCACATAATTGTGAAGCGGAAGGAAAATTATAAATGATACAAATAAATGTGTGAAACGTGTGGGGAGGACATTTGTATTCAGCCCCCTTTACTCTGATACCCCTAACTAAACTCTCGTACAACCAACTGCCTTCAGACATCACCTAATTAGTAAATTAGTCTACCTGTATGTAATTTAATCTCAATATAAATACAGCTGTTCTGTGAAGCCCTCAGAGGTTTGTTAGAGAACCTTAGTGAACAAACAGCATCATGAGGGCCAAGGAACACACCAGACAGATCAGGGATAATGTTGTTGAGAAGTTCAAAGCAGGGTTGGGTTATAAAAAATCACCCAAGCCCAAGCTTTGAACATCTCACGGAGCTCTGTTCAATCCATCATCTGAAAATGGAAAGAGTATGGCACAACTGCAAACCTACCAAGACATGGCCGTCCACCTAAACTGACCGGCCGGGCAAGGAGAGCATTCACCAGAGAAGAGCCAAGAGGTCCATGGTAACTCTGGAGGAGCTGCAGAGATCCACAGCTCAGGTGGGAGAATCTGTCCACAGGACAACTATTAGTCGTGTTCTCCACAAATCTGCCCTTTATGGAAGAGTGACAAGAAGAAAGACATTGGTGAAAGAAAGTCATAAGAAGTCCTGTTTGAGGTTTGCGAGAAGCCATGTGGAGGACACCTCCCAACTTTTTGAGATGGGAATGAGGGACACCTATTAGCAAAAGTATGTAGGCATAGGATACACCACCACCTGCCACGCCCCCTTAGAAGAGAATCACAAAAAAAAAAAAGATTAGTTAAACCCAACAGTAATTTTTTTTTTCAACACTACTATTTCTTTATATTGGCTTTTGAAATTTACAAATGCAGAAATTTGGAAATTGGATGAAAGATTTAGCACCGGGAAACACTTTTTGAAAGAGAAAAAGTGTATTTCATATACCACTCTATAGATCACACCAAAATGAGGGACGAGTGAGGAGGAAAGAGGGACAGAGGGACGATGTTCCAAATCCGGGACAGTCCCTCGAAATCCGGGACAGTCCCTCGAAATCAGGGACAGTTGGGAGCTATGCATGTGGGGGACACAGCAAACACGTGGAAGAAGGTAGAAGGTGCCACTCTATAGATCACACCAAAATGAGGGACGGGTGAGGAGGAAAGAGGGACAGAGGGACGATGTTCCAAATCCGGGACAGTCCCTCGAAATCCGGGACAGTCCCTCGAAATCAGGGACAGTTGGGAGCTATGCATGTGGGGGACACAGCAAACATGTGGAAGAAGGTAGAAGGTGCCACTCTATAGATCACAGCAAAATGAGGGACGAGTGAGGAGGAAAGAGGGACAGAGGGACGATGTTCCAAATCCGGGACAGTCCCTCGAAATCCGGGACAGTCCCTCGAAATCCGGGACAGTTGGGAGCTATGCATGTGGGGGACACAGCAAACACGTGGAAGAAGGTAGAAGGTGCCACTCTATAGATCACACCAAAATGAGGGACGAGTGAGGAGGAAAGAGGGACAGAGGGACGATGTTCCAAATCCGGGACAGTCCCTCAAAATCCGGGACAGTCCCTCGAAATCAGGGACAGTTGGGAGCTATGCATGTGGGGGACACAGCAAACACGTGGAAGAAGGTAGAAGGTGCCACTCTATAGATCACACCAAAATGAGGGACGGGTGAGGAGGAAAGAGGGACAGAGGGACGATGTTCCAAATCCGGGACAGTCCCTCGAAATCCGGGACAGTACCTCGAAATCCGGGACAGTCCCTCGAAATCCGGGACAGTTGGGAGCTATGCATGTGGAGGAGACAGCAAACACGTGGAAGAAGGTAGAAAGTGCTCTGGTCAGATGAGACCAAAAATTGAACTTTTACGCCTACGGAGAGAAGCCTTTTTTCCTTACCTAGAAAACTATTCCACTTTAATTACCATTGCTGTGTATGTTGTTGTTTTTCTTTTTCCTTTTTTTTTTTTTTAATCCCCAGACATTGTCCTACTTAGCATTTCGCTAAAGCTATGTGTATCAGTATTGCTTGGACCTTAGGATTTCAGAATTTATTGTTAGCTTATTGAAGGATTAACTAAAAGATTCATTATATTTAAATTTTTTTTTTTTTTTTGCAGTCTCATTATCCCTTCCATACATAGTGAAGGTTAGGAGTATTTTTACATCATCCCTCCCGTAGGAGAGGCGTTTTTCAAGGCTGATGTTGCCTATAACCATAAGCAAATCTATTTTTCCCGTGGGACCGGCAGCATGCAGGGAAAAAGTCGCTTCCGTATTCTGCAATCATTAATTCATGTCTGACTGGGTGACCCCCTGCAAGGTCACAATTCTCACATCCACCTTACCCCTCCTTGTGTAGACTGGAAGCGATCCCCTGTGCTAATGGAATATTTAGATCTCCCATAATAATAATGTGAAGGGTTGTCTACTTCCCCGGAGCTTCCTTCTAGGATTGGGAATGCAGAGGATGCTTAACGAGCTCTTCTTAGTAATTAAACTGAAGGGGACCCTGATGTAAGGGGGAAGGGGGGCTCTGAACCTCATGTAAGGGGGAGGGGGGCTCTGAACCTGATGTAAGGGGGAGGGGGGCTCTGAACCTGATGTAAGGGGGAGGGGGGCTCTGAACCTGATGTAAGGGGGAGGGGGGGCTCTGAACCTGATGTAAGGGGGAGGGGGGGCTCTGAACCTGATGTAAGGGGGAGGGGGGGCTCTGAACCTGATGTAAGTGGGGGGGGGGGGCAACTGATAGGAACCATGATGTGAAGAGGGGACTTTGTTGGGGACCTTGATGTAAGGGAGACTGTGATGGAGAACCTGATGCAAGGGAGGAATTTAATGGGGACTCTGATCTGAAGAGGGGACTTTGATGTAAGGGAGATTCTGATAGGGACCTGATGTATTAGAAATTCTGATGGGGACCCTGATGTAAGGGGGGACTTTGATGTAAGGTGGTACTCTGATGGGGACCCTGAGGTAAGGGGGGGGCACTGATGTAAGGGGGGACTCTGATGGGGACCCTGATATAAGAGGGTCTCTGATGGGGACCTGATGTAAGGGGGGGACTCTGATGGGGACTCTGATGTAAGGGGTGACTCTGATGGGGACCTGAAGTAAATGGGGACCCTGATGTATTAGAAATTCTGATAGGGACCCTGATGTAAGGGGGACTCTGATGGGGACTCTGATGTAAGGGGGTACTCTGATGGGGACCCTGATGTAAGGAGGAACTCTGATGTAAGAGTGGACTCTGATGGGAAGCCTGATGTAAGGAGGAACTCTGATGGGGATCCTGATGTAAGGGGGGGCTCTGATGGGGACCAGATGTAAGGGGGGACTCTGATGGGGACCCTGATGTAAGGGGGGACTCTGATGGGGACCCTGATGTAAGGGGGGACTCTGATGGGGACCCTGATGTAAGGAGGTACTTTGATGGGAACCCTGATGTAAGGGGGGACCTTGATGGGGATCCTGATATGAGGGGGGACTTTGATGTAAGGGGGTACTCTGATGGGGACCCTGATGTAAGGGGTGACTCTAAAGGGGACCTCATGTAAGGGGGAACTCTGATGGGGACCCTGATGTAAGGGGGGACTCTGATAGGCACTCTGATGTAAGGGGGTACTCTGATGGGAATCCTGATGTAAGGGGAGACACTAATGTAAGAGGGGACTCTGATGGGGACCCTGGTGTAAGGGGGGACCTCGATGGGGATCCTGATATAAGGGGGGACCTTGATGCAAGGGGAGATACTGAGGTAAGGGGTACTCTGATGGGGACACTAATGTAAGAAGGAACTCCGATGGGGACCCTGATGTAAGGGGAGGGCACTGATGTAAGGGGGGACTCTGATGGGGACCCTGATGTAAGGGGTTACCTTGATGGGGACCCTGATGTAAGGGGTTACCTTGATGGGGACCCTGATGTAATGAGGGGCTCTGATGGGGACCAGATGTAAGGGGGAACTCTGATGGGGACCCTGATGTAAGGGGGAACTCTGATGGGGACCCTGATGTAAGAGTTGACTCTGATGGGGATCCCGATGTAAGGGGGAATTCTGATGGGGACACTGATGTAAGGGGGAATTCTGATGGGGACACTGATGTAAGGGGGAACTCTGATGGGGACCCTGATGTAAGGGGGGACTCTGATGGGGATCCTGATGTAAGGGGGAACTCTGATGGGGACTCTGATGTAAGGAGGGACTCTGATGGTAAGGGGGAATGCTGATGGGTACCCTGATGTAAGGGGGGACTCTGATGGGGACCCTGATGTAAGGGGGATTCCGATGGGGACTCTGATGTAATGAGGGGCTCTGATGGGAACCATGATGTAAGGGGGAACTCTGATGGGGACTCTGGTGTAAGGGGGGACTCTGATGGGGACCCTGATGTAAGGGGGGATTCTGATGGGGACTCTGATGTAAGGGGTGACTCTGATGGGGACCCTGATGTAAGGGGGAACTCTGATGGGGACCCTAATGTAATTTGGGGCTCTGATGGGGACTCTGATGTAAGGGGTGACTCTGATGGGGACCCTGATGTAAGGGGGAACTCTGATGGGGACCCTGATGTAAGGGGGAACTCTGATGGGGACCCTAATGTAATTTGGGGCTCTGATGGGGACCCTGATGTAAGGGGGAACTCTGATGGGGACCCTGATGTAAGGGGGAACTCTGATGGGGACTTTGGTGTAAGGGGGGATTCTGATGGGGAATCTGATGTAAGGGGTGACTCTGATGGGGACTCTGATGTAATGAGGGGCTCTGGTGGGGGCGCTGATGTAAGGGGGAACTCTGATGGGGACTCTGATGTAAGGGGGAACTCTGATGGGGACTCTGATGTAAGGGGGGATTCTGATGGGGAATCTGATGTAAGGGGTGACTCTCATGGGGACTCTGATGTAATGAGGGGCTCTGATGGGGACGCTGATGTAAGGAGGGAACTCTGATGGGGACTCTGATGTAAGTGGTGGCTCATTTTAATTCAAGGAATGGTGAACATACCTGCTTCTTCACATCTACAGTGTAACATTGTTACTAGTGTTATCATTGTGTGATGTGGTTGTCATTATTATCCTCGGATTCCCATGTGTTGTACTTGTCTCCCTGTGTCCATGTGCAGAGTGTATGTCAATAGGAGTGACTTTATAACTATCAATCAGTTGCTGCACCCGCAGGGATCTAATGAGGAAATTGGCAGGGTCTGCATTCCTTTAGACGTGATTTTCTATTGGGAGTATCTCACCAAAAACTACATTTGCATTGCAGGGGATGCCCAAAATCTGACTTGTATTGTATCTTAGTGCAGAAAATCAGTGAGCCAATTATACAAGCAGGAAATGACATTTCCGGTGCGGTGGCGTGGGGTGGGGTGGGGGGCAGGGGGTGTATTGGTCTGTGGGGTATACCATCTGTGTGCAGAGCGCCTCCAGGTGGCCGTATTGCATTTTGCAGAAAATGACAGCGGCTGCAGATTGAAAAGAAAAGGGAATTTTTTAATAACATTCAGTTACAATATGACTTGTGGGGCTTTTTTTTGCTATTATTTTTTTCCCCATGAAAGTGGAATTTGCCTTTAAAATATGTCCAATCTCAAGCGGCGATCGTTCCTAGACGGAGAGAAGAGAGAAGACAGAGAGAAGAGAGAAGAGAGAAGACAGAGAGAAGAGAGAAGACAGAGAGAAGAGAGAAGACAGAGAGAAGAGCGATGGTGATGTACAAAGTGTGATAAGCCGTGACATTTGGTTTCCCGTAGTGGAGAATATTTCGGTTGCGGGGCTCTGCACTTCGTACTTCATCGTTTTCCTTCTCAATGCTTTGCAGACCAATAATGTCTTCTATTCCCAACGTGCAACTTCACCTCAAGGACAAAAAATGTATTTAGGAGAAATAGGAGGAAATCACCAAATATAATGATGGGCGCTTCTGTTCTGGGGACCCTGATGTGGAATCTGATGTAAAGGGGGAATCTGATGTAAGGGGGGGGGCTCTCATAGGGACCCTGATGTAAGGGGGGAACTCTGATTTAAGGGGGTACCCTGATGGAGACCCTGATGTAAGGGGGGACTTTGATGTATGGGGGTACTCTGATTGGGACCCTGATGTAAGGGACAGACTCTGATGTAATGGATACTCTAATGGGGGACCTATGTAAGGGGGAAATTTGATGGGGACCCTGATGTAAACAAGACTGTCATGGGAACCCTGATGTAAGGGGGTACTCTGATGGAGACCCTGATGTAAGGGAGGTCGCTAATGGGGACCCTGATGTAGGGAGGGACTCAGATTTAATGGGGCTACCCTGATGGAGACCCTGATGTATGTGAAGCTCTGATGGGGACTCTGATGTAAGGGGGGACTCTGATGTAAGTGGGTACTTTGATGGAGACCCTGATGTGAAGAGGGGACTCTGATAGGGAATCTGACGTAAGGGGAGACTTTGATGTAAGGGACACTCTAATGGGGACCCTGATGTGTAGAAGGGACTTTGGTGTAAGCGAGACTGTCATGGGGACCCTGATGTAAAGGGGAGGAGCTCTGATAGGGACCCTGATGTAAAGGGGAGGAGCTCTGATAGAGACCCTGATGTAAAGAGGAGGAGCTCTGATAGGGACCCTGATGTAAAGGGGAGGAGCTCTGATAGGGACCCTGATGTAAAGGGGAGGAGCTCTTATAGGGACCCTGATGTAAAGGGGAGGAGCTCTGATAGGGACCCTGATGTAAAGGGGAGGAGCTCTTATAGAGACCCTGATGTAAAGGAGAGAAGCTCTTATAGGGACCCTGATGTAAAAGGGAGGAGCTCTGATAGGGACCCTGATGTAAAGGGGAGGAGCTCTAATAGAGACCCTGATGTAAAGGGGAGGAGCTCTGATAGGGACCCTGATGTAAAGGGGAGGAGCTCTGAGAGGGACCCTGATGTAAAGGGGAGGAGCTCTGATAGGGACCCTGATGTAAAGGGGAGGAGCTCTTATAGGGACCCTGATGTAAAGGGGAGGAGCTCTGATAGGGACCCTGATGTAAAGGGGAGGAGCTCTGAGAGGGACCCTGATGTAAAGGGGAGGAGCTCTGATAGGGACCCTGATGTAAAGGAGAGGAGCTCTTATAGGGACCCTGATGTAAAGGGGAGGAGCTCTGATAGGGACCCTGATGTAAAGGGGTAAAGGGGAGGAGCTCTTATAGGGACCCTGATGTAAAGGGGAGGAGCTCTGATAGAGACCCTGATGTAAAGGGGAGGAGCTCTGATAGGGACCCTGATGTAAAGGGGAGGAGCTCTGATAAGGACCCTGATGTAAAGGGGAGGAGCTCTGATAGGGACCCTGATGTAAAGGGGAGGAGCTCTGATAGGGACCCTGATGTAAAGGGGAGGAGCTCTGATAGGGACCCTGATGTAAAGGGGAGGAGCTCTGATAGAGACCCTGATGTAAAGAGGAGGAGCTCTGATAGGGACCCTGATGTAAAGGGGAGGAGCTCTGATAGGGACCCTGATGTAAAGAGGAGGAGCTCTGATAGGGACCCTGATGTAAAGGGGAGGAGCTCTTATAGGGACCCTGATGTAAAGGGGAGGAGCTCTGATAGGGACCCTGATGTAAAGGGGTGGAGCTCTGATAGGGACCCTGATGTAAAGGGGAGGAGCTCTGATAGGGCCCCTGATGTAAAGGGGAGGAGCTCTGATAGGGACCCTGATGTAAAGGGGAGGAGCTCTGATAGGGACCCTGATGTAAAGGGGAGGAGCTCTGATAGGGACCCTGATGTAAAGGGGAGGAGATCTGATAGGGACCCTGATGTAAAGGGGAGGAGCTCTGATAGGGACCCTGATGTAAAGGGGGATTCTGATATAAGGAGGACTCGGACTATGACACCGTGGAGTCGTTTCGTGACGCTTTTAATGTACGTTGATTTTTTTCTCTCTCTGTGTGATGCTCAATCCTCCGACCAGCAGATGTCCGGAATGTGAAGTCATTTCTTTGGGTCCGGCGTTGTCGGGCAGAACATCCTCCTCGCCGTTCTCTCATCTCACTGATGGGATTCTGTGCAGAGAAATGTACAGGAGCCGAAATCGCATCTTTGTGTTCCCAGCGGAGGATCTGCAGACCCCTCCACACGTTGGTCGGTGATTTATGGGCTGCCGGGAGAAATCTCCTCTGTAGAATTTTATTACGACCAAACGCTGGATATTGTACACTATAAAATACGGAACGTGTCATCACCACGACTCGGGATTTATCACATGAGAAGGAAAGAATTCTTCTACACTATCACTTCTTCTGCTGACATTTTATGTGTCTCATTTTTGTCTTTTTTTAGGCAAAATAGTATTTTTAGATTTGAAAGTGATACCAAAACAGAGACGTGTTAATTGCCATAATTCATCCAATACAGTGCCTTGAAAAAGTATTCATACCCCTTGAAATTTCCCACATTTTGTCATGTTACAACCAAAAACGTAAATGTATTTTATTGGGATTTTATGTGATAGACCAACACAAAGTGTCACATAATTGTGAAGTGGAAGGAAAGTGATAAATGGTTTTCCACATTTATTACAAATATGTGAAAAGTGTGTGTGTGTGGGGGGGGCATTTGTATTCAGCCCCCTTTACTATGATACCCCTAACTAAAATCTAGTGGAGCCAATCACCTTCAGACGTCACCTAATTAGTAAATAGAGTCCACCTGTGTGTAATGTAATCTCAGTATAAATACAGCTGTTCTGTGAAGCCCTCACAGGTTTGTTAGAGAACCTTAGTGAACAAACAGCATCCTGAAGGCCAAGGAACACACCAGACAGGTCAGGGATAAAGTTGTGGAGAAGTATAAAGCAGGGTTAGGTTATAAAATAATCTCCCAAGCTTTGAACATCTCACGGAGCTCTGTTCAATCCATCATCAGAAAATGGAAAGAGTATGGCACAACTGCAAACCTACCAAGACATGGCCGTCCACCTAAACTGACCGGCCGGGCAAGGAGAGCATTCATCAGAGAAGAGCCAAGAGGCCCATGGTAACTCTGGAGGAGCTGCAGAGATCCACAGCTCAGGTGGGAGAATCTGTCCACAGGACAACTATTAGTCGTGTTCTCCACAAATCTGCCCTTTATGGAAGAGTGACAAGAAGAAAGACATTGGTGAAAGAAAGTCATAAGAAGTCCTGTTTGTAGTTTGTGAGAAGCCATGTGGAGGACACAGCAAACATGTGGAAGAAGGTGATCTGGTCAGATGAGACCAAAATTCAACTTTTTGGTCTAAAAGCAAAACGCTATGTGTGGGGAAAACTAACACTGCACATCACCCTGAACACACCATCCCCACCGTGAAACATGGTGGTGGCAGCTTCATGTGGTGAGGATGCCTTTCTTCAGCAGGGACAGGGAAGCTGGTCAGAGTTGATGGGAAGATGGATGGAGACAAATACAGGACAATCTTAGAAGAAAACCTGTTAGAGTCTGCAAAAGACTTGAGACCGGGGCGGAGGTTCACCTTCCAGCAGGACAACGACCCGAAACATCCAGCCAGAGCTACAATGGGATGGTTTAGATCAAAGCATATTCATGTGTTAGAATGGCCCAGTCACAGTCCAGACCTAAATCACATTGAGAATCTGTGGCAAGACTTGAAAATTGCTGTTCACAGACGCTCTCCATCCAATCAGACAGAGCTTGAGATATTTTACAAAGAAGAATGGGCAGAAATGTCCCTCTCTAGATGTGCAAAGCTGGTAGAGACATCCCCAAAAAGACCTGTAGAGAAAGGGGGTTCTACAAAGTATTGACTCCGGGGGGCGCCATACAAATGCCCCCCCCCCCACACTTTTCACATATTTATTTGTATCATTTATCATTTTCCTTCCACTTCACAATTATGTGACACTTTGTGTTGGTCTATCACATAAAATCCCAATAAAATACGTTTTTGGTTGTAACATGAACAAAATGTGGGAAATTTCAAGGGGTATGAATACTTTTTTTAAGACACTAATATCATCCCACTGGATTTTGTTTTTTTGTTTTTTTAAATCTTCTAAGTCCCTTATTCCTGCAGCGCTGTTGTGTGGTCACATGATCTCTTCCTGTTCTTTGGCATCAGCTGGAAAATATCCTCAGGGGAGGGGCTTCTATTACTCTGCTGATGTACACTTTCTACAGTGTCAGTCTGTGTCTGGCCAGCCCTGATTGGTGCTGTGCCAGTCACATGACAAAAAAAAAAAACATTTCAGAACAGCAATTCAAATAAAATTATAAATATCAAATAACTGTTTTACAGCTTCCTTTAAATCTTTATTGAACATCCGATGTGTATTTTTTGTGCATTAATATGGTGTAGGCGGAGTCAGAGGTGATTGACGCTAGCTTTCATTTTTTTTTTTTCCGACAGCATTTACATTACAGGTATTAGCAATTACATTTGATATATTGAATACCGATTTATATTAAAACTAAGATTTTTGTGAGTTTCTTAATCAATCTGCATATTAAATCCCGCCCCCATAGTGTTTAGCAATAGGAGGACATGGCGGAGGAGGGAGGGAGGAGTGTCATTAACCCCTTCCCGCTCCTGCTATAGATGAAAGACGGTTACAGCATGGGCTTACAATGACGGGAGGGTGTCCATGCATGCCCCCGCACGCCCCCGCACGCCCCCGCACACCCCCGCACGCCCCTGAGCTTGCACACCCCTGCGGCGTGCGGTGTGGCGCTCCCTGTGATTTCCAAGTCCTACAGGCTGGGCTGATCACAGATCAGGGTAAAGGGCCAATCACAGCAGCCCTTTATCATGTGATCAGCTGTCAGCCAGTGACAGCCGATCACACTATGTAAACACAAGTGCCCACCAGTGCCACCTATCAGTCCCCATCAGTACTGCTAATCAGTGCCCACCAGTGCCACCTGTCGGTGCCCATCATTCCCTTATATGTGTCACTTATCAGCGCTGCCTATCAGTGCCCATCAGTGCAGCCTATCAGTGCCACCTCTCAGTGTCCTTCAGTGCCACCTATCAGTGCAGCCTCATCAGTGCCTCCTGATCAGTGCCCACCAGTGCTGCCTCATCAGTGCCCATCAGTGCCACCTATCAGTGCTCATCAGTGCCAATCAGTACCACCTATCAGTGCAGCCTCATCAGTGCCCACCAGTGCCACCTATCAGTGTCCAAGAGGGCCACCTATCAGTGCCCATTAGTGCTGCCTCCTCAGTAAAGGAGAAATAACATTATAACATTATAACAAACTATGACATTTTTTTTTTTTAATTTCAAAATTTTTGGTCTTTTTTTGTTTGTTTAGCAAAAAATAAAAAACCCAGCAGTGATTAAATACTACCAAAAGAAAGCTCCATTTGTGTGAAAAAAATGATGAAAATTTCATATGGATACATCATTGCTTGACAGCGCAATTGTCATTCAAAGTGTGACAGCGTTGAAAGCTGAAAATTGGCCTGGCCAGGAAGCGTGTGTAAAAGTGCCCAGTGGGCAAATGGTTAACCACTCTGTATACGCCCACATGTGTGACTCTATAGTCATGTGGGCTGCACGTAGGAAAAAGGAGGAAAGAGCTTAGAAGAGAACTGAAATATGAGCATGCTCAGTAGAGGACATCGGCTGGTCTACACAATTTCAGGCTGCAATGGGGACACAGAGAAGGTGGGAGGGACAGCAGAAGGCAGGAGCAGCCAGGTATATTTAACTCTACACAAAACGAATGCTTTAGTGGCTTTGTGAGTATGAACACCCTGTTATATAATGAGAGTTTTTAGTAGTCTGGGTTTAATTACACTTTAAAGTGGTTCTTAAGCCTTAAGGTTCTTCACCTTAATGCAATAAGGTGCAAAACCTTCAGTGCTGAAAAATCCCCCCCCAACCCCCGCTTAAACTTACCTGAGCCCAATCCGATCCAGTGGTGTGCCTGAGAGCAGCGACTATCCCCCTCTTCCCTGGGCAGATTAATAACAGCGAGAGCCATTGGAGAGAATGGCTTTGCCTGGGGGCACTTGCCCAAGAGGAGGACCTAAACCCTTAAACCTTTCAGGTGTTTTGTAGTAATATGGCCCAAGACTGGAATGGTGGACCGTATGTACCGACCTATGTGGTCCACCATTCCAGCAGCTTTGGGCCATATTACCATCAGTAGTTAACATCATTTGCTGAACAGTACCTCTCCAGCACATAGTGGATGATGGTTGATCTGTTTCTTCATTATGTAATCCATTGTACAGATTACATTCCTTCTTATTAGGGGTGTCTCCATTGCCTCTCTTGCAGCTTACTTACACTACCTGAAGACCGTTGATTGGTGTTGAAGTTGCCTGGATTAATCTTTGATACCAATGTTGCCCTGATTGTATACCAAACGAGTCATCATGGGATACCTGTCACCACATTCCGAATTCTATCTCTGATGCATCATGGATGTTGTCTTATAATCTCCTGAGGAGGCTATATTTAGGGCGAAACACATCAAAATGATTTCTTCAAGCAACATACTTGTGGCATTCCTAAACTGGTGTTGCAGTTGCCTGGATTAATAGTATCTTTGATACCAATGTTGCCTTGATTTTATACCAAACGACTCATCATGGGATACCTGTCACCGCATTCCGAAATCCATCTCCAATGCATCATGGATGTTGTCTTATACTCTCCTGAGGAAGCTATATTTAGGGCGAAACACGTCAAAATGATTTCTTCAAGCAACATACTTGTGGCCTTTCTAACCTGGTGTTGAAGTTGCCTGGATTAATGGTATTTTTGATACCAATGTTGCCTTGATTTTATACCAAACGACTCAGCATGGGATACCTGTCACCGCATTCCGAATTCCATCTCTGATGCATCATGGATGTTGTCTAATAATCTCTGGAGGAAGCTATATTTAGGGCAAAACATGTCAGGATGATTTTTTCAAGCAACATAATTGTGGCATTTCTAAACTGGTGTTGCAGTTGCCTGGATTAATAGTATCTTTGATACCAATGTTGCCTTGATTTTATACCAAACGACTCATCATGGGATACCTGTCACCGCATTCCGAATTCCATCTCCAATGCATCATGGATGTTGTCTTATACTCTCCTGAGGAAGCTATATTTAGGGCGAAACACGTCAAAATGATTTCTTCAAGCAACATACTTGTGGCATTTCTAACCTGGTGTTGACGTTGCCTGGATTAATGGTATTTTTGATACCAATGTTGCTTTGATTTTATACCAAACGACTCATCGTGGGATACCTGTCACCGCATTCCGAATTCCATCTCCAATGCATCATGGATGTTGTCTTATACTCTCCTGAGGAAGATATATTTAGGGCGAAACACGTCAGGATGATTTCTTCAAGCAACATACTTGTGGCATTTCTAACCTGGTGTTGAAGTTGCCTTTATACCAAACGACTCATCATGGGATACCTGTCACATTCCGCATTCCGAATTCCATCTCTGATGCATCATGGATGTTGTCTAATAATCTCCTGAGGAAGCTATATTTAGGGCGAAACACGTCAGGATGATTTCTTCAAGCAACATAATTGTGGCATTTCTAAACTGGTGTTGAAGTTGTCTGGATTAATGGTATCTTTGATACCAATGTTGCCCTGATTTTATACCAAACAATTCATCATGGGATACCTGTCACTGCATTCCGAATTCCATCTCTGATGCATCATGGATGTTGTCTTATAATCTCCTGAGGAAGCTATATTTAGGGCGAAACACGTCAAAATGATTTCTTCAAGCAACATACTTGTACCATTTCTAAACTATAATATACATCGTTTATAGTATAAATATTGTGGTCTCAAAGGACTTTCCTTCAGATGGTTTTTGATGCAATTTTATGGAAATCTTTAATAAACTTTGTTATTTGTTTTATTACAAATATGTTTTGTTAATAATGAAAAAAAAATGTATATAATAATTCATAGATTATAAAATTATTGAAAAATAATAATATTTAAAAATAAATAATGTAAAAAACAAACCATGGAGCAGATTGTGCGTATCTGAACCAACGTTGTCTAGAAATGATACATGCTAACCTTGATTCCGGCTGCTAATTGAAGTCTAGGAGGACCATAGGAGTTGAATGGCCATGATCAGTAATGGTGACTTCCCTTACGGCTGGGTCATTAGTTATTTTACTCACCTTCTTTATTCCTTCTGTTCTTTCCTAGCGACACGGGAAGTAATAATGGGATTCTAGAGAGCCGGTGAGGTTCCCGGTGAGGTCAGTATAATCAAAGAGCAAATTCTTTTTTTTTATAATTATCCTTCCCACCAGCCTTTGATAGACCTCATCTACATTTTTTTGGACTAATACATGAAGATCTGGTCCCTAGCAGAGCCTGTTGGAGCGCGCCGCCAAGCAGGGAAAGTGTTAAGTGTTATCTTTGCTTGATTTTGCTTGTCATTACATCTTTACACGTTTGGATGTTCATACATTTTTATAAGCCTTCGGAGAGAGCAAGGCTGAACATGCTGCACTCGGTGAAGAGGACTTCTGTCTGCACCGTTCTATTTCCGAGACGTTTATTTATGCATTACCTTTTTTTTTTTTTCGACTAACTGTGAAGAAAATACTCCGTCCCCTAGAGATGATTTTTTTTTTTTTTCCTGCCCTAGGAGTCTCAGCTCTGCAATTAGTTGGCTCTCCGATATAACCGCGGACTGTTCACAATTAGCAGCCTTGCCAATAAATGAATCACTTACTTCTCCTAAAGGTGAAGTTTATCGCAACGTTTTGCCTCCCCGTTATTTCGCTTAATTTTAAAAAATAACTATTTTTTTATTATATTCAACAAAGAGAAGCCAGCTACTCGGTATCATCCCAAAAATGTAAATTTTTTTTTTTATTCGCTACATAGTGAAGCCCAGTGGATAGGCAGCTTTACGCATTTCGCCTAAGAAACCTCACTCATAGTACCATAGCACACTTAGAAACATTGAAACGTAACAGCAGAAAAGACTATAGTCCATCGAGTCTGCCCATTTATTTATTTATTTGGGGGGGGGGTAGTTTTTTATTTTTGTTTTTATTGTTATTTATATTTATTTTTATTCATTAATTTTTTTTTTGGGGGGGGTTGTTTTTGTTTTTATTTTTTTTTTGGGGGGCATAGATTTATTCTTAAAAGGGGGATTTCAGTGAAGGGGGATTTGCACTGGGGTAGGGGGGATTTTTGTTTGGGTAGAATTTTGGCCTGCAAAGGGAATATATGCTTAGGGGGTGAGAAACAAAAAAAGGGGTTCCCCTAAATGGATTTTCCCGGCACTTGCATACAAGTAATATATAGTAGGAGAATACAGACTTGTGTAGAGAGTAAAAAAATATTTTTATTTATTTAAAGAATCTCATATTTTAATTTCTTTTAAAATATGAGATTCTTTAAATAAATAAAAACATTTTTTACTCTCTACACAAGTCTGTATTCTCCTACTATATATTACTTGTATGCAAGTGCCGGGAAAATCCATTTAGGGGAACCCCCTTTTTTGTTTCTTATGCTTTATTGGATGTGGCACGGCCTCTTGTAACCTAGGAAAGTTAGTCACTCTTTGTCATGATATGCTTAGGGGGTCAGCCTGCAGATTAGTGCTTGATTTTTTTTTGGGTGGGGGGGATTTCTGCTGACGCATATTCCTCATACATCTGGCGGGGGGGTGGTTGCAGTTTGTTACCTTCACCCTGGCCTTTTCCCGGCACTGCTCACCAAAGAACGGCCTTTGAAATCTCCAACGGTACTTAAATTAAATAACGCTAAAATCTCATGAATTACGATCTGTGAGAAATGACCAGTGTAATAAACAGCTGGCAGTTGACCAGGCTTGGGGACCTTGGATGAGGTAAATCCAAAACAGAAAACTACTGGTGGCGAGGGGAACGTTCTTCAGTAGTGTCCATCAGCCACTGAATATCGAGGACGGCCATTGCCTCTATGTGGATTGGAAAATAGAAGAGCTTAACTCTCTTTCCTACTTTTCCCTTTTCATTCTCTACATATTATCACATGGGACCTTAAGAGGCTCATGGAGCAAGTAAAGAGCAGAGTGAAAAGGTTCAACTTCAGGTATACATCAAGAAAAACTAAGGTTATGACAACAGGAAATACAGATGGCTTCACGGTTGACGGTAAAGAACACCAAAATGGTCGACAGCTTCTGCCTCCTTCGGGTCAATTATTAACAAGTAAAGATCCAGCAGCCAAGAAATATAATGCAGGCTGGCACTTGGAGGACCAAGGATGAAAGACCCAGAAAAGGCCCTCCAAAGTACTGACGTGTCTATAAGTACAAAGACCACAACTGTCTAGTCTATGGTGCTTTCTGTTACTCTCTATGAATGTGAAAGATGGACAATGAACAGCAACAAATGAAGCCCAACTTTCCACCAGAAGCCTATATGTGGGGTGCATCGTAGCACGGTGGCAATATTTCACAGTCAGGTGCAATAGAAAACTTGGATTGACGTAATGAAACGACAGTGGGGACGCCTGCTCGATCGGGTACACTCACGGTTTCCAACAGTGTGCAGAGAACAGATATCAGCTGGGTTGACAGGGTCTGTTAAGAGGGCAGAATGTAGACTGGCCCTCTCGTGGTCAAGTTGGATGAGGTCCCAAGGAGTAACAACCCTACGCTTTCCCTCCTCATCAGGAACCTTTGCCTACCACTAGTACTGTCCCTAACAGGTGGGGTACATTTTCCCTACACCAAACCTGGGAGCCAGGGCCTAAATAGGCTCTGTCTGATCCAAGATGGCTACCAGAGTCACATGGGTGCCTCCCCATTGACTCAGGAAACCGTAGAGGAACTGTGTTCCTTTTGACTTTCCGCTATGTGGGTGCACTACTTGCAGTGGAGAAAATAGACTGCACCTGCCTACAAGCCTAGATCACTATAATGTAGCTGTCTTATTTTGAAGATCTTATGAGAAGAGCCAACTCACTGCAAAAGATGATTATGCTTGAGAATGTTGAAGGGGAAAGAAAAATTGGACCAGCAATAAAATCGTGGAAAGCCTGACTATGCCATTGCAAGATTTAGGACCCAAACAGAACATTCTGGAGGTCACCAGGTGTGACGTACCTGTATGAGGAACCCAAGATGATAAGCTTGAAGCTTGGTCTCACACCCCTGGGCAGGGTCTTCAAGGGCGATGGAAGGTCAGGAAGCTGGAACTGAAGCCTAGAACGTGGGACCGCTGACATTAAACAAGCAGGAGCACAACAGATAGGGCACCCAAATTAGACCAAGTCCAGTTGTGAGGAGTTTGGTCATAGACTAAGTTCGGAATCAGTCAAGCAGAAAGGTGTCAAACTGTAGGATCAAGGTTATGAACAAGCAGAGGTCGGTAACCTACAGGTAATGAGGAACAAAGCTGATTCAGGATCAAAATCTTGGATAGGAGTCCACGCCAAGGTCAGTAAAGATAGGCAAACATAGGTAGGCAAGGGCAATCCTGAAGCAGGTCAGGTGAAAGCTGTGTCAATAACAGGTTCATGCATAAGGTTCAGGAACAGGAATAAACAGGAACCTCAACTGAAGGACCATTCAGCAATGTTCCCATGTAGAGCTCAAGTTGAAATAGCCCACTAGGAGCTCGTACCTGTATTGGACATGCCCTTATGCTTGTGCACACGCCGCAATCCTACGCCCACAAACATGTGCACGTTTACGTGCATGCAGATGGGGTACAGCTTTGCACGGTGACAATAACACACAGAGTCCAGTTGCATTGTAAAGAACTTGTATTGAAGTAATTGCAAAGACAGTTCACAATAAACCCAGTGGGAAGACACCCCAACCGGGAACACTTACGGGTCCAACAGCGTGAAGATAACAGGACTGAGAGTGCCTGTTAGGAGGGGCAGAATGCGGCCTGGCCGTCCCATGCCCAGTCAGAGAAGTTGCGAACCCTACGTTTTCCCTCCTGGTCAGGAACCGTTGCCTGCCACTGGTTCTGTCCCTAATAGATGAGGTACCTGCCCCTACTCTACCCACTCACAAATGTGCACCAAGCCTGGGAACCATGGCCTTAAACAGGCTCTGCCTGACTCAAGATGGCTGCTAGAGTCACATGGGGCATCGGCATCCAATTGGGTAGCTTTCCAAGGGACCCAAGAAACCATAGAGAAGCCATGTTCCTCTTGACTTCCTCTCCAACTGCAATGGCGTTGTGGACGAGCGTCACCTACAGTGGAAAAAGTAGACTGCACCTACCTACACGCATGCGGCTGATACATCCTTTCTGATGGCTGCAATGGAGTTCCCGACCCCAGGAGTCAACATTGACTTGACGGGCACGAAAATATAATCACAATAAAGATTCCAACAGTGAGGCTAGGGCTATTTTAATTGCAAACAAATAATTTCCCAAGCCTATAAAGTAATTAGATGAGCAATATACTGTAATTCTGCGTGAGCTAATCAACCGAATGATTATACAGCAACAGATCTTAATGGTTCTGAAACATGTCAAGGTTACATTGGCTGTAATGGGGAAATGGACTGTGTACTCAGCCATGTCATGGATATAATGAGGTCACACCTTTATGTGTTCTCAACCTCTCATATAACAATTTACGGAAAAAAAAATTCAATTTTTGAAAACATTTTCAAAAAAAAGCTTTAAGGAATAGAAATAGCTTCAAAGTATTATAAATAGTCATGTCCACCTGATGGAACAGAAGGTTCTTTATCCAAAAGTGTGAAAAGGTAACAATGCCAATGGGCATTGAAAAAAAGCAGAAGAACAACCTTTATAAATGTTTTATAAATGGGACGAAGGCTGAAAAAGAGTGACCTTAAAATTGTGATAAATTATGCAAAAGTGTAAACTTTACTTGTTTATAAAGAAACACTTTTATCGAATGAGAAATTGAATTAAATGTTAATAAGTAGCTTATTAAAAGTTGTATAGAGTGCACTGAGACTTTGAGTCATATCTAAAGAAGAATTCCACGTATGGTATATTTTGACATGTAACTTTGCACATGCCATACCCGTGGGATCCTTTAGAAGCTGGAAATCACTGTAGTAGACACTGCTACTACACCACTACTACATGAATCTCCACTAGATTCCGAGTCCCATGCCTACCGCTACTATAGTGATCTCCACTAGCCTCTGGGTCTGTGTCCACCGCTAATAACATGATCTCTAATAGCTTCTGCATCCCGAGCCTATCTCTACGGCAAGGATATTCACTAGCTTCCACATCCTGTGCCTAAAGCTACTACAGTGATCTCCAGTCTCCACTAGTTTCTAAGTCCCATGCCTACCACTTCTACAGTGATCTCCACTAGCTTCTGAGTCCCATGTCCACCACTACTACAGTGATCTCCACTAGCTTCTGGGTCCCATGACAACCACTTCTACAGTGATCTCCACTAGCTTCTGAGTCCCATGTCCACCACTACTACAGTGATCTCCACTAGCTTCTGAGTCCCATGTCCACCACTACTACAGTGATCTCCACTAGCTTCTGGGTCTCATACCAACCACTTCTACAGTGATCTCCACTAGCTTCTGAGTCCCATGTCCAACACTACTACAGTGATCTCCATTAGCTTTTGAGTCCCATGTCCACCACTACTACAGTGATCTCCACTAGCTTCTGGGTCCCATGCCAACCACTTCTACAGTGAGCTCCACTAGCTTCTGAGTCCCATGTCCACCACTGCTACAGTGATCTCTACTAGCTTCTGGGTCCCATGCCAACCACTTCTACAGTGGTCTCCACTAGCTTCTGAGTCCCATGTCCACCACTACTACAGTGATCTCCACTAGCTTCTGAGTCCCATGTCCACCACTACTACAGTGATCTCCATTAGCTTCTGAGTCCCATGTCCACCACTACTACTACAGTGATCTCTACTAGCTTCTGGGTCCCATGCCAACCACTTCTACAGTGATCTCCACTAGCTTCTGAGTCCCATGTCCACCACTACTACAGTGATCTCCACTAGCTTCTGAGTCCCATGTCCACCACTACTACAGTGATCTCTACTAGCTTCTGGGTCCCATGCCTACCATTACTACAGTGATCTTGTCAGGGAGATGCTGACCAGCACATGCGCACTAGGATTCGCGCGATGCAAACGCCTATGCGCATGCGTGCACGCGCCCCTTTAACATTGGCGCCAAATGGCATATATAAGGATGACAATTGCACTAGGGCCTTGCTGTCTGATCTGCAGTCTTCCCCTGTATCCTGCGCCTATCCTCGATCTTGTCGACCCGGCTTTCCTGACCATCCTGATTATCTCCAAACCTGACCCCGGCTGGTCCTGACTCTGATTCTGCTACATCTGCTCGATCTTCTGCTGCCAAACCTCTGCCTAAACTTTAACTTTTCTTTAACTGCCTTCCCGTGTATGACCTGGCTTGTCTGACGCTGCACCCGTCTTCTCATACCCCACCAGCCTGCATCATCTCTGCATCCACCACGTTGCTACATCTGCAGCCAACCAGCATCTGCTGCTACTGCTGTTACTTGCTTCTCCTATCTACCCACTAACGGAGAACACTGCGGGCACTCCTACCTCACCGCGCTCTTGCGACCGCTGTTGCAAACTCAGTGGCCCTTGAACCGGGGCTGTATGAGAGGCCTTCTTCTGCTCGTCAGGCTCTGTCTTAAGGTACATGACAGATCTCCACTAGCTTTTGGGTCCCATGCTTACCACTACTATAGTGATCTCTACTAGGTTATGAGTCCCATGCCTACCACTACTACAGTGTTCTCTACTAGCTTCTGGGTCCCATGCCTACCACTACTATAGTGATCTCCACTAGCTTCTGGGTCCCATGCCTACCACTACTATAGTGATCTCCACTAGCTTCTGGGTCCCATGCCTACCACTACTACAGTGTTCCCTACTAGCTTCTGAATCCAATGCTTACCACTACTATAGTGATCTCCACTAGCTTCTGGGTCCCATGCCTACCACTACTACAGTGTTCCCTACTAGCTTCTGAGTCCCATGCCTACCACTACTACAGTGTTCTCTACTAGCTTCTGAGTCCCATGCCTACCATGACTATAGTGATCTCCTCTAGTTACTGAGTCCCATGCTTACCACTACTATAGTGATCTCCACTAGCTTCTGAGTCCCATGCCTACCATGACTATAGTGATCATCTCTAGCTTCTGGGTCCCATGCCTACCACGACTATAGTGATCTCCTCTAGCTTCTGAGTCCCATGCTTACCACTACTATAGTGATCTCCACTAGCTTCTGAGTCCCATGCTTACCACGACTATAGTGATCTCCACTAGCTTCTGAGTCCCATGCCTACCAAGACTATAGTGATCTCCTCTAGCTTCTGGGTCCCATGCCTACCACTACTATAGTGATCTCTACTAGCTTCTGGGTCCCATGCCTACCACTACTATAGTGATCTCTACTAGCTTATGAGTCCCGTGTCTATTTTTTAAACTTTTTTTTAACTTAACTTTATTGTTATTAGAGGGAGGCTGAGCAACCGCCCATATTCTGGAGCACCGAACAGCAGAATATAGCAGGTAAGTATTGGTATGGATTAATTTTGACTCAGACAAATGAGCAATTTAACCCATGAAGTACGGGGTAAGAGGGGACCCCATTGCATGGATAAAATTAACTAGGGCGCTATATAAATCCTGTATAATAATAATAACTAGTGGGGGGGGGGGGGGGGGCAGCATTCCTGGAGCTGGGCTTTAGAGGTGGCAATAGTATGATTTCAATATCTTTTATAATATGTTTATTTGCGTACTGATTTATATTTAAATTCTATTTTAATACTATTAATAATAAATGAATAATATTTTTATATTAAAAAAAAATAAAAAATCAGAATACACTTGTTTGTCTCTGGAAACTGTGTAAAAAAGGGTTTTTGTGGTTTTCTCAGTTTCAAGTCCGTCTGTACTCAACAAGGGAGATCCAGCTTCTTTCACAAAGAAATCGTTTTTACTGGAAATTGTTTATTTGTTTGTGTATGTATTTATTTATTCATTTGTTCCACGTTTCTGTTTACCCAACATCATGCTCACTCAGGAGAAGGCAGATTTTGGATCTGCAAGGCCGGGCTGAAATTCGCGCTTTCGGTAAATCTCCATTTCAGCATTTGTTTTTCTTGCATTTTATATGGGAATTGATCAGATGATGATTTTTCTTGAGTACGAGTCGGTAAAAAATGTCTTAATGTCTTTATGGACATTTCCAGCGCATAATTTAAGAGTTGAGTTAGGTTGATCGATACACTAGATTAATTGATATCGTAAAGAGCCAAGGTCACCGCTTATTAAGTTTTAGTTTTAACCAGTTGTGGACACAAGGCGTGTTAAAATACCCCCCCATCAAAAAAAATTCATAGCAGTACACAAAATATGTGTAGTGTGACCTGTTCGTTTGCCCTGTTGCTACTTCCTCCCCACTTCTCTTGTACTTGCTGGCAATTAATGGCTGTCATTTTGACAGCCGGGAATTGCCACAGGGTGTTTCACGTGCCAAAAAAAAAAACATTTAAGGTTTGAGTTCAGTTGATTGATAGACTAGATTAATATGTATCCTAAAGAGCAGAGGTTACTGCTTATTGAGTTTTAGGTTTAACCAGTCGTGGACATAAGATGTGTTAACATGCTCTCCAAAAAAATTGATAGCAGTACACAAAACATGTGTAGTATGACCTCTTCCGTTCTTTGCACTTGCTGGCAATTCCCAGCTGCCATTTTGACAGCCGGGAATTGCCACAGGGTGTTTGACGTGCCCAAAAAACTCATAGCAGCACATACAGCATGTGTAGTATGCCCCAATCTTTTGCCCTGTTGCCACCCCCCCCCCTCCCTCCTTTGTACTTGCTGGCAATTACTGGCTGACACTATGACAGCTGGGAATTGCCACAGGGTGTATCACATGCCAAAAAAAAATAGCAGTACACAGAACATATATATTATGCCCGGTTCTTTTGCCCTGTTGCCACTCCCCCCCCCCACCCTTTCCTTGCACTTGCCTGCAATTACCAACTGTGATTTTGACAGACAGGAATTGCCACAGTGGGGGTCATATCTTACAACTGGAAAGTGCAAAATCTGGTGCAATTCTGCATAGAAGCCAATCAGCTTCCAGGTTTTATTGCCAAAGCTTAATTGAACAAGGTGAAGTTAGAAGCTGATTGGCTACCACGCATAGCTACACCAGATTTTGAGTGCTCCAGATTTAGTAAATGTACCCCAGCGTGTTTGTCACATTCTGCCCCACCCCCCAAAAAAACCTCATAGCAATACGCATAATGTGTGGAGTATGCCCCATTCCTTTGCTGTGTTGCCACTTACCCTGTTCCTTCCATTTTACCTGCCAGCAATCACAGGCTGTCATTTTGACAGTCGGGAATTGCCACAAGGCAGGTTTCACAATCTCAGCTCTTCTCATCCTTTTTAGTCAGCATGATAATACCCATTAAAATCCCACTGCACTCAAAAGTCACAAAAAACACCATTATTCTCCCTCATATCTTCCAGTACGTTTCGCTAAAAGATTGAAATTTAGCCAAAATTTTCCCAATTTTCGCTGCTACTTCAAGGAAATAAAACCTCTCGGCTTTGCTCATTCTTATTAGTTAGCGCAGGAAAAGTAGTGCCAAATCAACGCTTTTCCAAGTAAAATTCCAAGAAATAAATTGAATTATCTTCATACCATCTGGATCTGCGGATATTGTATGAAGCCTTTTTCCCATTTGGGTTCCCCAATCATGGACCGATAATAGTAGGTTAGGAAGCCATGGCAAGTCTGTGTTATATACACTCACCGGCTACTTTACTGTATTAGGTACACCTGTTCAATTGCTTGGTAACACAAATTGCTAATCAGCCGATCACGTGGCAGCAACTCAATGCATTTAAGCCTCCAGATGTGGTGAAGCCAACTTGCTGAAGTTCAAACCGAGCATCAGAATGGAGAAGAAAGGGGACTTGGGTGACTTTGAACGTGGTATGGTTGTTGGTGACAGGCAGGCTGGTCTGAGTTATTTTGGGATTTTTGGGTTTACAGAGAATGGTGGGAAAAAGAGAAAATATCCAGTGAGCGGCAGTTGTGTGGAGGAAAATGCATGGATCCATCCTGCTTTCTATCACCGGTTCAGGCTGGTGGTGGGGGAGTAATGATGTGGGGGATGGAATATCACCGGTTCAGGCTGGTGGTGGTGGTGTAATGGTGTGGGGGGGATATTTTCTTGGCACGCTTTGGTACCAATTGAGCATCATTTAAATGCAGTGGCCTACCTGAGTATTGTTGCTGACCATGTCCATCCCATTATGACTACAGTGTCCCCATCTTCTGATGGCTCCTTCCAGCAGGATAATGCACCATGTCACAAAGCTCCAATCATCTCACCACTGAACAATGAGGTCACTGTACTCCATTGGCCTCCACACTCACCACATCTCAATCCAATAGAGCACCTTTGGTGGAGGAAGGGAAGATTGGCATCATGGATGTGCAGCCAACAAATCTGCAGCAACTGTGTGAGGCTATCATGACTGCTGAGGCGCAATGGGCTTAGGTCCCAATTAATGAAACACAATGGGATCAAATCCCTCACCACCCTTACCCTTTACCCCATTAAATAAGACACTTACAACCATTAGGTTGGAAAGGGCAAGGCCACAGCTTTATTAAATTCCAACACATAACATGTTAAAATATTTAGCCAGTGCCAGTCACAGTCGTACTGTGAGCACTCAACCAAAAGAGGGAAGTTGGGCCTGTCCCTACCATAAGTGCTGGACAGACAGCCTACTTCCAATTTTCCATCAAGGGCATAGCCCATTACAGCAACTTTAACTGCTGGCAAGGTCAAGAAAACCGCAGCAAGCTGTGACATACCATAACAGAGGAAAATGGGGCGGGAGGGTGGGCAGCTCTTCCAACCGACTCCTCCGAAAGACCCAGAATTCCATGGGGCACACGTTCCCTGAGCTCAGGCCCATCCCACCCCCCCCATGTTTCAACCAATCGTTTCCCTTGTCCGGCACCTAACCATACCCCCATCAGTCAAGGCTCTCTTTCCCTAGGGAGAGGGCTCAAGAGGCCTTCATGTCACTATGGAGCAAAATCTCTGAGGAACGTTTCCAACACCTTGTTGTATCTATGCCACCAAGAATGAAGGCAAAAGGGGGTCCAACCCGCTACTAGCAAGGTGGCCCTATTAAAGTGGCCAGTGAGTGTATATCCTGTGTGTGAAGAGAAGTCTGTGGAGCTGTTTTTAGTTTCTGATTTATCTTACTGCTGTTGGAGTAGCAACAGGCTTTGGAAAGTAGTTGGCTGGTAGTTGGGTCATTATCTGTTTTCTCAACCAATGATGCTTAAAGCCTAATCAGACCTTGACACGCTCTAATAGCCGAGCCATCTGTCTTTGTTGATCTCTTGTTGATAAAGTTCCAGCAAGCTGTAGACTGGTCGTCTGTTGGTCTCTCGAGGACTGGACAAGCAGATGAGTGTCAGGTGGTACATTCATCTATGATGCTTTGGACCTCATGTACTCGGGACGTGTGAGGAAAGGTGTCCACGGTAGGAAAAAAAAGCAGCTTAAAGACGCGTTTTGCAAATGTGTTTCAGCCTGTTTAGCCGCATTTAGGCACATCGACCCTCTGGCCATTGGAATGAATAAACACTCAAACTCTAAATGTGCCTCATGTTTTCTACCTAAACCCTCCTCTCCTGAATGTGTTGGTGATGCCTTTTTTCAGCCTCTAAACGCACCTCTTCTAATAGGCCTGTAAACGCCTATGTGTGAATGGCCATATCTACACTCACCGGCCACTTTATTAGGTCCCCCTTGCTAGTAGTGGGTTGGACCCCCTTTGGCCTTCATTCTTGGTGGCATAGATACAACAAGGTGTTGGAAACGTTCCTCAGAGATTTTGCTTCATAGTGACATGATAACATCACGCAGTTGCTGCAGATTTGTTGGCCGCACATCCATGATGCCAATCACCCGTTTCCACCACATCCCAAAGGGTGCTCTATTGTATGAGATGTGGTAAGTGTGGAGGCCATTGGAGTACAGGGACCTCATTGTCCAGTGGTGAGATGATTGGAGCTTTGTGACATGGCGCATTATCCTGCTGGAAGGAGCCATCAGAAGATGGGGACACTGTAGTCATAAAGCGATGAACATGGTCAACAACAAAACTCAGGTAGGCCGTGGTGTATAAACCATGCTCAATTGGTACTAAGGAGCCCAAAGTGTGCCAAGAAAATATCCCCCCCACCATTACACCACCACCACCAGCCTGAACCGGTGATACCCCATCCCCCCCACCATTACACCCCACCACCAGCCTGAACCGGTGATACAAGGCAGGATGGATCCATGCGCCAAATTCTGACTCCACCATCTGAATGTCGCAGCTGAAATTGAGACTCATCAGACCAGGCAACGTTTTTCCAATTTTCTATTGTTCAATTTTCAATTGTAGCCTCAGTTTTCTGTTCTTAGCTGACAGGAGTGGCACCCGGTGTGGTCTTCTGCTGCTATAGCCCCATCTTCTTCAAGGTTGGATGTGTTGTGCGTTCAGAGATGGTGTTCTGCATACCTTGGGTGTAACGAGAGGTTATTTGAGTTACTGTTGCCTTTCCATCATCTGGAACCAGTCTGCCCATTCTCCTCTGACTTCAACAAGGCATTTTTTTCGCCACACAACTGCCGCTCACTGGATATTTTCTCTTTTTCCCACCATTCTCTGTAAACCCCGAGAGATGATTGTGTGTGAAAATCCCAGAAATACTCAGACCGGCCCGTCTGCCACCAACAACCATGCCACGTTCAAAGTCACTTCCATCCCCATTTCTTCCCCCATTCTGATGCTCGGTTTGAACTTCAGCAAGTCGTCTTCACCACGTCTAGATGCCTAAATGCATTGAGTTGCTGCCATGTGATTGGCTGATTACCAATTTGTCTTACCGAGCCATTGAACAGGTGTAAACTAATATAGTGGCCGGCAAGAGTAGAAAGACCAGAGGGCATGATCTAAGTGTAGTATAAGGTAAACCTTTATTGATAAACAGACAATAAGCCACTGGCAATGTAATAGAAATGCAAAGAGCCACACCGTACTAATGTGCTCTTGATAACGCCTGCTGATAAAGAACGAAAACTGAGATACTGGTGAGAAGCTCACAGTGTGCGGTGAAATCAGAAGAAGCAGTCCAGGAGAAGAGCCGCTACAACCTCAGCAAGGCTGAAGGGAAGGCCGGAGGGCAGATTTTTACGTATTTTATCCAAGCTAAAGATGGTACATAAAAGGATTTTCTACAAAATAACAAATGGAGATACGGAAAGAAACATATTTCCTTTTTTACACTAATTTACCCTGTTTCCCCCAAAATAAGACCTAGCGTGATTGTCGGTGATGGCTGCAATATAAGCCCTACCTCCCCAAATAAGCCCTAGTTAAAGTCCTTGTAGGTCTTATTTTCAGGGTAGGTCTTATTTTTAGGGGAAAAAGGGTATGCATTAATGTTCTGCTGGCGGCCATTTTTTTTTTCTTGTTTCCAGTGTAATGCGTTTTTCTACTTGCTGGACGGCAAGACAGAGATCGTAAACCTTTCCTTCCAGCCGAAAGGACGCCGGCTTGAAATCACCGACCCCCCCAGGAAAGTGTTAAAAAAAATATTTCATATTTAAAAAGATCTTTGGCCTTAAAATAGTAACTTTTGACTCTTCTAAGGAAGTGGAGCCGAGCGCTTTGTGCCATATGGTGAGGAGCCGAGAGAATGGCGGGGGAAGAGCGCGCCGGTGTGACGGGGGGGCTTTCTTTTGTTTTATAACAGTGCGGCTGAAAAGCCGAGACTTTGTCACTGCGGGCTCGTTAGAAACATATGTTCCCTGTAAGACCTTTCTATTTTATAGATGCCTAATCATTCTATTCAGGAACACCCAATACACCCACTGATCCTTCAACAACAAAAAAAGATAAAGCCAAAAAAGTAAAACAAAAAACAAACAAACTCCAAAAAAATAGAAAAATTATAATAATTATTTTGTTTATATGGTGTATATATATATATATATATATATATATATATATATATATATACAGTGGCTTGCGAAAGTATTCGGCCCCCTTGAACTTTTCAACCTTTTGCCACATTTCAGGCTTCAAACATAAAGATATAAAATTTTTATTTTTTGTGAAGAATCACCAACAAGTGGGACACAATTGTGAAGTGGAACGAAATCTATTGGATATTTTAAACTTTTTTAGCAATTAAAAAACTGAAAAGTGGTGCGTGTAAAATTATTCGGCCCCTTTACTTTCAGTGCAGCAAACTCACTCCAGAAGTTCAGCGAGGATCTCTGAATGATCCGATGTTGTCCTAAATGACTGATGGTGATAAATAGAATCCACCTGTGTGTAATCAAGTCTCTGTATAAATGCACCTGCTCTGTGATAGTCTCAGGGTTCTGTTGAAAGCGCAGAGAGCATCATGAAGACCAAGGAACACACCAGGCAGGTCCGTAATACTGTTGTGGAGAAGTTTAAAGCTGGATTTGGATACAAAAAGATTTCCCAAGCTTTAAACATCCCAAGGAGCACTGTGCAAGCGATCATTTTGAAATGGAAGGAGTATCAGACCACTGCAAATCTACCAAGACCTGGCTGTCCCTCTAAACTTTCAGCTCAGACAAGGAGAAGACTGATCAGAGATGCAGCCAAGAGGCCCATGATCACTCTGGATGAACTGCAGAGAACTACAGCTGAGGTGGGAGAGTCTGTCCATAGGACAACAATCAGTCGTTCACTGCACAAATCTGGCCTTTATGGAAGAGTGGCAAGAAGAAAGCCATTTCTCAAAGATATCCATAAAAAGTCTCGTCTAAAGTTTGCCACAAGCCACCTGGGAGGCACACCAAACATGTGGAAGAAGGTGCTCTGGTCCGATGAAACCAAAATCAAACTTTTTGGCCACAATGCAAAACGATATGTTTGGCGTAAAAGCAACACAGCTCATCACACTCAACACACCATCCCCACTGTCAAACATGGTGGTGGCAGCATCATGGTTTGGGTCTGCTTTTCTTCAGCAGGGACAGGGAAGATGGTTAAAATTGAGGGGAAGATGGATGCAGCCAAATACAGGACCATTCTGGATGAAAACCTGTTGGAGTCTGCAAAAGACCTGAAACTGGGACGGAGATTTATCTTCCAACAAGACAATGATCCCAAACATACAGCAAAATCTACAAAGGAATGGTTCACAAATAAACGTATCCAGGTGTTAGAATGGCCAAGTCAAAGTCCAGACCTGAATCCAATCGAGAATCTGTGGAAAGAGCTGAAAACTGCTGTTCACAAACGCTCTCCATCCAACCTCACTGAGCTCGAGCTGTTTTGCAAGGAAGAATGGGCAAGAATTTCAGTCTCTCGATGTGCAAAACTGATAGAGACATACCCCAAGCGACTTGCAGCTGTAATCGCAGCAAAAGGTGGCTCTACAAAGTATTAACGCAAGGGGGCCGAATAATTTTGCACGCCCCACTTTTCAATTTTTTATTAGTTAAAAAAGTTTCAAAAATCCAAAAGATTTCGTTCCACTTCACAATTGTGTCCCACTTGTTGGTGATTCTTCACAAAAAATAAAAATTTTATATCTTTATGTTTGAAGCCTGAAATGTGGCAAAAGGTTGAAAAGTTCAAGGGGGCCAAATACTTTCGCAAGCCACTGTATATATATATATACATTTTTTATATATATATATAATTATATATATATATATATATATATATATATATATATATATATATATACACACAGTGGGGACGAAAAGTATTCAGACCCCCTTAAATTTTTCACTCTTTGTTATATTGCAGCCATTTGCTAAAATCATTTAAGTTCATTTTTTTTTCTTCATTAATGTACACATAGCACCCCATATTGTACACACAGCACCCCATATTGTACACACAGCACCCCATATTGTACACACAGCACCCCATATTGTACACACAGCACCCCATATTGTACACACAGCACCCCATATTGTACACACAGCCCCCCATATTGTACACACAGCACCCCATATTGTACACACAGCACTCCATATTGTACACACAGCCCCCCATATTGTACACACAGCACCCCATATTGTACACACAGCTCCCCATATTGTACACACAGCCCCCCATATTGTACACACAGAACCCCATATTGTACACACAGCTCCCCATATTGTACACACATCACCCCATATTGTACACACAGCACCCCAAATTGTACACACAGCCCCCCCATATTGTACACACAGCACCCCATATTGTACACACAGCTCCCCATATTGTACACACAGAACCCCATATTGTACACACAGCTCCCCATATTGTACACACAGAACCCCATATTGTACACACAGCACCTCATATTGTACACACAGCACCCCATATTGTACACACAGCAGCTCATATTGTACACACAGCACCCCATATTGTACACACAGCACCCCATATTGTACACACAGCACCCCATATTGTACACACAGCACCTCATATTGTACACACAGCCCCCCATATTGTACACACAGCCCCCCATATTGTACACACAGCACCCCATATTGTACACACAGCTCCCCATATTGTACACACAGCCCCCCATATTGTATACACTGCACCCCATATTGTACACACAGCCCCCCATATTGTACACACAGCCCCCCATATTGTACACACAGCACCCCATATTGTACACACAGCTCCCCATATTGTACACACAGCCCCCCATATTGTATACACTGCACCCCATATTGTACACACAGCCCCCCATATTGTACACACAGCCCCCCATATTGTACACACAGCACCCCATATTGTACACACAGCTCCCCATATTGTACACACAGCCCCCCATATTGTATACACAGCACCCCATATTGTACACACAGCACCCCATATTGTACACACAGCACCTCATATTGTACACACAGCCCCCCATATTGTACACACAGCCCCCCATATTGTACACACAGCACCCCATATTGTACACACAGCTCCCCATATTGTACACACAGCCCCCCATATTGTATACACTGCACCCCATATTGTACACACAGCCCCCCATATTGTATACACTGCACCCCATATTGTACACACAGCACCCCATATTGACAGAAAAACACAGAATTGTTGACATTTTTGCAGATTTATTAAAAAAGAAAAACCAAAATATCACATGGTCCTAAGTATTCAGATCCTTTGCTGTGACACTCATATATATAACTCAGGTGCTGTCCATTTCTTCTGATCATCCTTGAGATGGTTCTACACCTTCATTTGAGTCCAGCTGTGTTTTGATTATACTGATTGGACTTGATTAGGAAAGCCACACACCTGTCTATATAAGACCTTACAGATCACAGTGCATGTCAGAGCAAATGAGAATCATGAGGTCAAAGGAACGGCCTGAAGAGCTCAGAGACAGAATTGTGGCAAGGCACAGATCTGGCCAAGGTTACAAACAAATTTCTGCTGCACTTAAGGTTCCTAAGAGCACAGTGGTCTCCATAATCCTTAAATGGAAGACGTTTGGGATGACCAGAACCCTTCCTAGAGCTGGCCGTCCGGCCAAACTGAGCTATCGGGGGAGAAGAGCCTTGGTGAGAGAGGTAAAGAAGAACCCAAAGATCACTGTGGCTGAGCTCCAGAGATGCAGTCGGGAGATGGGAGAAAGTTGTAGAAAGTCAACCATCACTGCAGCCCTCCACCAGTCGGGGCTTTATGGCAGAGTGGCCCAACGGAAGCCTCTCCTCGGTGCAAGACACATGAAAGCCGCATGGAGTTTACTAAAAAAACACCTGAAGGACTCCAAGATGGTGAGAAATAAGATTCTCTGGTCTGATGAGACCAAGATAGAACTTTTTGGCCTTAATTCTAAGCTGTATGTGTGGAGAAAACCAGGCACTGCTCATCACCTGTCCAATACAGTCCCAACAGTGAAGCATGGTGGTGGCAGCATCATGCTGTGGGGGTGTTTTTCAGCTGCAGGGACAGGACGAATGGTTGCAATCGAGGGAAAGATGAATGCGGCCAAGTACAGGGATATCCAGAGTGCTCAGGACCTCAGACTGGGCCGAAGGTTTACCTTCCAACAAGACAATGACCCTAAGCACACAGCTAAAATAACGAAGGAGTGGCTTCACAACAACTCGGTGACTGTTCTTGAATGGCCCAGCCAGAGCCCTGACTTAAACCCAATTGAGCATCTCTGGAGAGACCTAAAAATGGCCGTCCACCAACGTTTACCATCCCCCCTGACAGAACTGGAGAGGATCTGCAAGGAGGAATGGCGGAGGATCCCCAAATCCAGGTGTGAAAAACTTGTTGCATCTTTCCCAAAAAGACTCATCAAAAGGGGCTTCTACTAAATACTGAGCAAAGGGTCTGAATACTGAGGACCATGTGATATTTCAGTTTTTCTTTTTTAATAAATCTGCAAAAATGTCAACAATTCTGTGTTTTTCTGTCAATATGGGGTGCTGTGTGTACAATATGGGGTGCTGTGTGTACAATATGGGGTGCTGTGTGTACAATATGGGGGGCTGTGTGTACAATATGGGGTGCTGTGTGTACAATATGAGGTGCTGTGTGTACAATATGGGGTGCTGTGTGTACAATATGGGGCGCTGTGTGTACAATATGGGGGGCTGTGTGTACAATATGGGGGGGCTGTGTGTACAATATGGGGTGCTGTGTGTACAATATGGGGTGCTGCTGTGTGTACAATATGGGGTGCTGTGTGTACAATATGGGGTGCTCTGTGTACAATATGGGGTGCTGTGTGTACAATATGGGGGCTGTGTGTACAATATGGGGGGCTGTGTGTACAATATGGGGGGCCGTGTGTACAATATGAGGTGCTGTGTGTACAATATGGGGTGCTGTGTGTACAATATGGGGGGCTGTGTGTACAATATGGGGGCTGTGTGTACAATATGAGGTGCTGTGTGTACAATATGGGGTGCTGTGTGTACAATATGGGGGGCTGTGTGTACAATATGGGGGGCTGTGTGTACAATATGGGGTGCTGTGTGTACAATATGGGGTGCTGTGTGTACAATATGGGGTGCTGTGTGTACAATATGGGGGGCTGTGTGTACAATATGGGGCGCTGTGTGTACAATATGAGGTGCTGTGTGTACAATATGGGGGGCTGTGTGTACAATATGGGGTGCTGTGTGTACAATATGGGGGGCTGTGTGTACAATATGGGGTGATGTGTGTACAATATGGGGGGCTGTGTGTACAATATGGGGTGCTGTGTGTACAATATTGGGGGCTGTGTGTACAATATGGGGTGCTGTGTGTACAATATGGGGGGCTGTGTGTACAATATGGGGGGCTGTGTGTACAATATTGGGGGCTGTGCGTACAATATGGGGTGCTGTGTGTACAATATGAGGTGCTGTGTGTACAATATAGGGTGCTGTGTGTACAATATGGGGTGCTGTGTGTACAATATGGGGTGATGTGTGTACAATATAGGGTGCTGTGTGTACAATATGGGGTGCTGTGTGTACAATATGGGGTGCTGTGTGTACAATATGGGGTGCTGTGTGTACAATATGGGGGGCTGTGTGTACATTAATGAGGAGAAAAATGAACTTAAATGGCTGCAATATAACAAAGAGTGAAAAATTTAAGGGGGTCTGAATACTTTCCGTCCCCACTGTATATATACAATATCTCACAAAAGTGAGTACACCCTTCACATTTTTGTAAATCTTTTCTTCAAGACATGGATGAGCGAGTTTGGGGTGGAGGAACTTGACTGGCCTGCACAGAGTCCTCACCTCAACCCGATAGAACACCTTTGGGATGAATTAGAGCGGAGACTGGGAGTCAGGCCTTCTCGTTCAACATCAGTTCCTGACCAAATGCTGTTCTGGAAGAATGGTCAAACATTCCCATAGACACCCTCCTAAACCTTGTGGACGGCCTTCCCAGAAGAGTTGAAGCTGTTATAAGCTGCAAAGGGTGAGCCAACTCAGTATTGAACCCTACGGACTAAGACTGGGATGCCATTAAAGTTCATGTGCGTGTAAAGGCAGGCGTCCCAATACTTTTGGTAATAGAAGTGTATATATGGAGATTTCGCAGCGATCCGGGTGGGAGGAAATCTCCAGTCCTGGGACCAGAATTTGGGAAGAGCCAGCACACTGATTGGTCAGGTGTGTGGGGGTCTTTTAGTAGAGTCAAGACCAAGGTTCTTCTGGGCTCCACCCTTCCGAGGAGTTCAGGTGTGTAAGGGAGAAGCCAGAGGGCTGCACAGTACAGTCTGAGCAGACAAAGGGCCCAAAGCCTATGTGGGCCAAAAATAAAAGTGGGTCAACAAGCCCTTAAGCGGCACAACTGGCGTGGTCCTCACTCACTGGTAAGCTCTATTTTAAGCTAAGTGGTGCTTGGATGCAGCGGGAGGAACTTATACCAGTGAGCTATTGCCAGAAACTGCCTGTGCTCTGCAGTGTGTGCCGTCGGTGTTGTACAAAAAAGTTTTGAAAAAAAAATCATTTGCAGCCACTGTGCCCCTCAAACGCTGCCACTGTGCCCCTCAAACGCTGCCACTGTGCCCATCAAACGCTGCCACTGTGCCCTCAAATGCTGCCACTGTGCCCCTCAAACACAGCCACTGTGCCCATCAAACGCAGCCACTGTGCCCCTCAAATGCTGCCACTGTGCCCATCAAACACAGCCACTGTGCCATCAAGCGCTGCCACTGTGCCCTCAAACGCTGCCACTGTGCCCCTCAAATGCTGCCACTGTGCCCCTCAAATGCTGCCACTGTGCCCCTCAAACGCTGCCACTGTACCCCTCAAACGCTGCCACTGTGCCCATCAAACGCTGCCACTGTGCCCTCAAACGCTGCCACTGTGCCCATCAAATGCAGCCACTGTGCCCATCAAACACAGCCACTGTGCCATCAAGCGCTGCCAGTGTGCCATCAAATGCTGCCAGTGTGCCCCATCAAATGCTGCCAGTGTACTCCATCAAATGCTGCCAGTGTGCCCATCATATGCTCCCAGTCTGCCCTTCAATTGCATATGCTGCCAGTGTGCCCATCATATGTTGCCAGTGTGCCCATCAAATGGTGACAGTATGCCCATCATATGCTGCCAGTGTGCCCATCAAATGCTGCCAATCTGCCGCTCAGATGCTGCCACTGTGCCCTCAGTTGCAGCCACTGTGCCCATCAAACGCAGCCACTGTGACCATCAAACACTGCCAGTGTGCCCATCATATGCTGCCAGTGTGCCCATCAAATGCCAGTGTGCCCATCAAATGCTGCCACTGTGCCCTCAAATGCTGCCACTGTGCCATCAATTGCAGCCACTGTGCCCATCAAATGCTGCCACTGTGCCATCAAACGCTGCCAGTGTGCCATCAAATGCTGCCAGTGTGCCCATCATTTGCTGCCAGTATGCCCCATCAAATGCTGCCAGTGTGTCCATCATACGCTCCCAGTCTGCCCATCAAATGCATATGCTGCCAGTGTGCCCATCATATGCTGCCAGTGTGCTCATCAAATGCTGCCAGTGTTTGGCGCATTGCCTCCTGATTGGCAGGGAGGCAATGCAGTGTGAAAATAGCGAATATTCATTCGCTATGGTCACACAATTGGGTGGGATCAGGGCGCACTCTCTGCTCCCCGAGCCCACCCTTTTTTGAAGCCTATTAGAGCCTCTGGTTCTAATAAAGTGCTCCAAAAAAATACACCCCCTCCTGCCCCCGCCATAGCAGTCCATGCGTCCGGCATCCTGAAAGGGGCTAGTCAAATGGATAGGGAGGCGGCAGCAAGGATGGGGGGGGGGGGGCAGTGCCCGTGCGCCCACAATGCACGGGCCGCCACTGGTGACTGCGAGTATGGAGTTTCCACAGAAAGTCCACCTGTGGTTGAATCCGCTGTGGACTGGTGCAAGCGGCACCTGGCAGCATCGGGCCAAGCTGAAGAGGAAAGCAAGCCAACCTTCAGTACAAGGAGAGAGCCGCTGGATGTCCATACCTGGGAGAGGGGTATTGTTGCACCTGGCTCAAAGGACATTTTCACTTAGGGGTGTACTCACTTTTGTTGGCAGGGTCCAGCAGAGAGAAGCCCATGCTATATGCAAGGAGAGAGGCTGACCAGAGGCCAGGACTGAGAGTGGTTGCTCATAGAAACACAGAGGAGGCCAGTCGGGATCTCAGTCTACCATGGGGGATGTCTAACAAGGATCATGGCAAGTGGCTTCAGGAGGAGCGTGTTGGAGAGAGCCAGCAAAGCTCTGCTGGGAGAGTGTGGTCTCCCGGGGCAACGAGAGTAAAAGTTGCAGGGGGTGCATCGGAGATTTGGCTCAGCGTCTCCATAAAGGGGCCTGTGCATTCCTGAAAGCTGGGAATCACCAGGAGAGAAGCTCCTCCAGTGCCACGCCTGGAATGTGGACAACTGGGGCACGGCATTTTTTTTCTTCTCCTTGGTTCTGGAATTTGACTGAAGATAATATCGCTGGGCAGAAGTCTTTTATCTGCAGGCCCATATTCCTTGTTCAAATGTGTTTGCGGTCACCCCTGGCAACAAGGAGGAGTTTCCTGTTGTGCCTGCAGAGGGTGCTAAACAGTTGTAGATGCCTGCTTTCATTTCATCCCATGGCCACAAGGGAAAGTTGGCCAGTAGAAGTGCAGCAGAGGACTGGTTCAGGAGACGAGGAACCCAAATGAAGATGATAACCCCCCTCCCCCCTACTACTGCGGTGGGTAAGGCTGTCTTTAATAATGTCTGGGACTGCTGATCTCGTGTGGAAAAGGACTGTCCATGACAATGTGAGAGTGGTCCCAGTTAGTCGGACCACTGAATGCGCTCTTAACCCTTTGGCGCCTGAGCTATAGCTGAAAGATGGCCACAGCTCAGGCTTTGAAATGCCGGGAGAGCGTCCATGGACGTCCTCTTGTGCTCGCGGGCGGTGCGCTCTGTGATCGCGAGTCCTCAGGACCTTGCCTGGTCACAGATTGGAGTAAATGGCCAATCACAGCTGATCACTGAAGTAAACAGAAGCCGGTTATCAGCTTTTTTTCCCCCTCACGCTGATAGCGTAAGGAAAAGAACAAGGTACTAGTTAACCCGACTTCTGTTACAGGGACATCGGTGCCCACCAGTGCCACCTACCAGTGCCCCTCAGTACTGCTAATATGTGCCATCAATGCCTCATCAGTGTCACTTATCAGTTCCACCTATCAGTGCTGCATATCAGTGCCACCTATTGTTGCCCATCAGTGCTGCATATCAGTGCCCTTCAATTTTACATAACAGTGCCTCATCAGCGCCACCTTATCAGTGCCAACCCATCAGTGCCGCCTCATCAGTGGAGTGGGGATAATTACTGCGCTAAACCCAAAAGTGGTTCGGATGTCAAGCAGCTGCATAAAAATGTGACAAACATATATAGAATCGAAAAGGTAAATATTGCAGCGCTAACCAAGCAAATACATAAATGAAAGGGGTGGTGGAGAAAAATAATGCAACAAACCAGATATACAAAGTGTCCAATAAATGTACATAAACTCAGTGAATGAGTAACCAAATACCAGGGGGCCCTGGAAAATGTGAAAAAAAATATATACAGGTGTGTGGGTTATAGTATAATCAAGGCTGATCTTCTAGTGAAGAGTGGTGAAGACCCGAACACTGTAGGTATGGTGGACATCAAAGATATTTAATCATCAATAATAAAGAAGTGCATGTGTCCTTACCGGAACGGGTGGACTCCTATGTCAGCGATATGGAGTCATACAGACATGGTGCCACGAATGGCCAAAGTATGGAGCTCAGCAGGGTCCAGGACTTCCAGGGTGGGATCCAGAAAAGAGACGGAGAACCTCCAAATGGACCTCCAATCCTTGGTGCATCAAACTGGATCTCGGTGGTAGGATTCTAGTGAAGAGTGGTGAAGACCCGAACACTGTAGGTATGGTGGACATCAAAGATATTTCATCATCAATAATAAAGAAGTGCATGTATCCTTACCGGAATGGGTGGACTCCTATGTCAGCGATATGGAGTCATACAGACATGGTGCCACGAATTTGCCAAAGTATGGAGCTCAGCAGGGCCCAGGACTTCCAGGGTGGGATCCAGAAAAGAGACGGAGAACCTCCAAATGGACCTCCAATCCTTGGTGCATCAAACTGGATCTCGGTGGTAGGATTCTAGTGAAGAGTGGTGAAGACCCGAACACTGTAGGTATGGTGGACATCAAAGATATTTCATCATCAATAATAAAGAAGTGCATGTGTCCTTACCGGAATGGGTGGACTCCTATGTCAGCGATATGGAGTCATACAGACATGGTGCCACGAATTTGCCAAAGTATGGAGCTCAGCAGGGCCCAGGACTTCCAGGGTGGGATCCAGAAAAGAGACGGAGAACCTCCAAATGGACCTCCAATCCTTGGTGCATCAAACTGGATCTCGGTGGTAGGATTCTAGTGAAGAGTGGTGAAGACCCAAACACTGTAGGTATGGTGGACATCAAAGATATTTCATCATCAATACTAGAGAAGTGCCTGTGCCCTTACCGGAACGGGTGGACTCCTATGTCAGCGATATGGAGTCATACAGACATGGTGCCACGAATGGCCAAAGTATGGAGCTCAGCAGGGTCCAGGACTTCCAGGGTGGGATCCAGAAAAGAGACGGAGAACCTCCAAATGGACCTCCAATCCTTGGTCCATCAAACTGGATCTCGGTGGTAGGATCAACAGGACTCCGCAGCCACTCTCAGCGAAGCATTATGTGGAAAAAGAAAATGCTTCCACATGGTGTAGATCAAAAAAAGATGGTATTTTATTTCTAAAAACCAGCATACAAGTATAAAAGTGATCACAAAAATAAAATCTGGGCAATATGGAGAGCGATAAGCCTAAAAAACCCTACGCGTTTTGACCAATAGGTCTTCAACAGGGGCATATGCCTCATCAGTGCTCATCAGTGACGCCTCATCAGTACCCATTAGTGAAGGAGAAAACAACATTTTATAACCGAAACTAAGAAAAAAAAATTTTTTTTTCAAAAATTTCGGTCTTTTTTAGTTTGTTTAGCAAAAAATAAAAACCGCAGAGGTGATCAAATACCACCAAAAGAAAGCTCTATTTGTGGGAAGAAAATTATGAAAATTTTGTTTGGGTACAGTCACAGTGTAGCATGACCCCCAGGTTCTTGCAGAGCAAAAGCTGTGGCAAAGATGGGCCGTTTCCCATAGCAACCCGGTGATAAGACAGCACAGGTGTCCCTATAAATCTCCAGGGAACTCCATATATTGGAGCCGGAGGTTGCCCTGGACAACTGCGATGTGACTCTGGTGGAGCAGAGTGGAATTGCACCTTATAATGAGAACGTGTTAGTGCAAGCTGCTAATACTGAAAGTTTGCAGGTAAATAGGCAGTTAAAGCGGTTGCATACCCAGAACAAAAAAAACAAAAAACAAAAACCTATAAGGCAAAGGCATAATGAGCTAGTGGGCACAGCATACTAGCTCATTATGAAATACTTACCTTAGAACGAAGCCCCCACACCGTCTCCTGGTCACCGCCGAGGGAGCTGCCATTTTGCCGTGCCGATTCTTCTGGGTTCGCGGCTGTGAGTGGCCGGAGGCACGATGACGTCTCTCCCATGGATGAAGATGGAAGGAGCAAATAAAAAAACATTCAGTACATACAAATGCACATACTTCCCCCATGTTTTATCCCTTTAAAAAGTTACATTTAATAAACCGTATGGCAGGATAACATTTCCATCTCTGGGTCTGGTTCTTGGATGTATGGTTGGTTAACAAAATAAGTTGGTTACCAGTTGCTTTATTCCATTTACCTTTTAATAGCTGAACTTAATTCTAGGACAGAGGGTCTAGGGGTACAGGATACCCAAAAACAGCACAAAAGTAGGATAGGTATTCTAGGAGTAGCAATAGGATTTGGCCTTTTGAGAGTGGGCTCCTGGTAATTTCTGGCCCCTCAAGGGCAGCCAGTCAGACTTTTGAACCTGTAGGTGCAATTCTAGTCTTTGTTGAGTTGTAGTGGATCTAGGGATTGGGATCTTGTGGTAGGGACAAATCTGGTTCTTGATCATCTTATAGCAGTCAAAGACCCCTTGAACAATGGGCACCTTTTTACCCCAAAGAAGCCCTTGAAATAACTTTTAGGTCTAGAGAAACCCTTGTTAAAACCAAATTATTGGAGGCCAGGGGAAAGAATACCCATCGCGTTGGTGGCCAGGAAGAAGTGCAAACTTGCAAAAAAATTGATTGGGGGGTTCATTTAAAAAAAAAAGCTAATTTTAAAGTGATGGTCACAATGACACCCTTAGAGACAGCTAGAAAGATCACTAGCGTCATGCAGCTGGCTCCGCCAAGTGGCTTTGACCCCAGCACTAGGCAGGCACTATGAAATGGGAGGTCAATCAGCCACAGCTCAAAGAACCCCTCACAAGCTTTTTAGGAGTGGCTGCCCTCTACAGACATCCTCTCTAAGCAGAAGCCCAGGAAGGAGAGAACAATCTTGAAAGGTGACCCAAGTGGCCTTGACCATAAAACCAGACAGGTACCTTCCAATGGGAGGTCAAGCAACCACAGCTCAAAGAACCCCTAACAAGCTTTTCAGGAGTGGCTGCCCTCTACAGACATCCTCTCTAGGCAGAAGCCCAGGAAGGAGAGAACAATCTTGAAAGGTGACCCAAGTGGCCTTGACCATAAAACCAGACAGGTACCTTCCAATGGGAGGTCAAGCAACCACAGCTCAAAGAACCCCTAACAAGCTTTTCAGGAGTGGCTGCCCTCTACAGACATCCTCTCTAGCCAGAAGCCCAGGAGGGAGAGAACAATCTTGAAAGGTGACCCAAGTGGCCTTGACCTTAAAACTAGACAGGCACCTTCCGATGGGAGGTCAAGCAGCCACAGCTCAAAGAACCCCCTAGCAAACTCTTAGAATGCTAGGGTTCCTTGGAACCCTGGATGAAAATGGCTGCCCTATACAGACATCTTCTCTAAGCAGAAGCCCAGGAGGGAGAGAACACTCTTGAAAGGGGAATCAATTATGTATCATGTCCCAACCAATACCTCTGAACAGGGACCTCAAGTCCTCTGATTTGAGGGTTCCTCCTTCAAAGTAATAGGCAGAACAAATCAACCCACTGAGCTTAGGAAAGACCTTCAGAACCTATAATAAGGCCAGCAACTGCTCAGGCTGGATACAGCCTAGCACCAAGAACATTACATTTCATTATGGACACAACCGTATAGGACAGGGTCCCTAGACTTAGATACAGGGTCTATGTCCTCACCAGCTACATTATGCATTCTCTCTGATTTTGTATCAGGCTTTGCCGGAAAAGTATTAAAGGTGTAAAGAACGCAAAGTTTATTTGAGAAGATAAATGAGAAACAGGCAAACAGATTACTGAACGGTCATGTATGAAGATTACAATTTCTCCCTTCTGTTTATATTCTGGGAAAACAGAGGAAAATGGAATGATATCAACAATAAACAGAGAGATTATATGGGAGGGCAGTGTGTGCCTGTGATTTAAACAAGCTTTTCTCAGCAGATGTTAATCTTAGGTCAGTGTAACACGTTCCAAGAACTTTGTTCTCTAAAATACAAAAATCTGGACTAATTATTGATCTGGATGATAACTGATTGAATAGTAAAAAGGCTTTGCAGCTAAGCGTTTAAGTCAACACTGCAGCTTACCTGTCGTGTGAAGAGCCCCTGGTTCAAAATAAAAAGGTACTTGTTTGTGCAAATCCATAACATAAATAAATACCAATATATTTGTTTTCAGTGCCAGAAGTCAGATACTAGTAGTGCTTGGTGCCAGAAGCCTGGTCCTGGTAGTACTTAGTGCACTTCTCCAGCAACGAGAATTGATGTAAATGTTTGGACTGCACTGTGTTTTACAAAGTAACAAAAGTGTATCGAAAATCAAAAACATAAATTGCACCATTTAGACCAGTGTTCAGTTGGGCGTTATGGGGCATGATGTTGATTCAGTTTTTCAGATTCAGCATTCAGTTTGACATGTTGACCCATGATATTGGTTAGATCAGTGTTCAGCGGGATATGTCGGACCATAGGCGTGCACAGGGGGTGCCTGGGCACACCCTAATCACCCAGTGCAGTACAGATTCCCCCTGCTGATATTTCACCAAAGCTTCTAAAAAATTGTAAAAAACATAAATAAAATTGTAAAAAATAATACAAAAATAAAATAATAATAAAAAAAAACTACTGACACCAACCTCTGCCCTACTGACACCATCCACTACCCTACTACATTTTAAAATGTTTACATATATTTAGTGTGTGTGTGTGTGTATATATATATATATATATATATATATATATATATATATATATATATATATATAGGCACACATGTGTGTTTGCGTTTTGGGGTGCACATCCTAATGCAATAGGCTGCGCACACCTATGTGTCAGACCATGATGTTGATTAGACCAGTATTCAGTTGGACATGTTGGACCATGATATTGATTGGACCGGTGTTCAATTGAACATGTTGGGCCATGATGTTCATTAAACTAGCGTTCAATTTGACATGTTGAACCATGATGTTGGTTAGATCAATGTTCAGCAGATATGTTGGACCGTGATGTTGATTGGAACAGTTTTCATTTGCACCATGATGTTGGTTGGACCATGACGTTGATTGGACCAGTGTTCAGTTGGACATGTTGGACCATGATGTTGATTGGACCAATGTTCAGTTCGACATGTTGGACCACGATGTTGATTGGACCAGTGTTCAATTGGACATGTAGGACTCTGATGTTGATTGAACCAATGTTCAGTTTGACATGTTGGACTTTGATGTTGATTGGACCAGTGTTCAATTGGACATGTTGGACCAGGATGTTGATTGAACCAATGTTCAATGGGATGCATCAGACCATGATGTTGATTAGACCAGTGTTCAATGGGACGTGTTGAGCCATAATATTGATTAAACCAGTATTCAGTGGGATGTGTCAGATCACATTCTTGATTAAGACCAGTGTTCAGCTGGACATGCTGGACCATGTTGTTGATTAGACCAGTGTTCAATTGGACATGTTGGACCATGATGTTGATTGGACCAGTGTTCAGTTGGACATGTTGGACCATGATGTTGATTGGACCATGATGTTGATTGGACCAGTGTTCGGTTGGACATGTTGGACCAGGATGTTGATTGAACCAATGTTCAATGGGATGCATTGGACGATGATATTGATTAGACCAGTGTTCAATGGGATGTGTTTGACCATGATTATGATTAGACTAGTATTTAGTAGGAGGTGTCTTACTACAGTATAATGTTGATTGGACCAATGTTCAGTGGGATGAATCAGACCATGATGTTGATTAGACCAGTGTTCAATGGGACATGTTGAACCGTAATATTGGTTAAACCAGTATTCCGTGGGATGTTTCGAGTTCACCTTCTTGATTTAGACCAGCTGGACATGCTGGACCATGATGTTGATTAGACCAGTGTCTCAGTTGGACCATGATGTTGATTAGGCTAGAGTTCAGTTGGACATGTTGGACCATGATGTTGATTAGGCTAGAGTTAAGTTGAACCATGATGTTGATTAGGCTAGAGTTCAGTTGGACATGTTGGACCATGATGTTGATTAGGCTAGAGTTAAGTTGAACCATGATGTTGATTAGGCTAGAGTTCAGTGGAATGTGTTAGACCAGTGTTCAGTTGGACAAGTTGGACCATGATGTTGATTAGACCAGTGTTCAGTTGGACCATGATGTTGATTAGGCTAGAGTTAAGATGAACCATGATGTTGATTAGGCTAGAGTTCAGTTGGACATGTTGGACCATGATGTTGATTAGGCTAGAGTTCAGTGTTCAGTTGGACACGTTGGACCATGATGTTGATTAGACCAGTGTTCAGTTGGACCATGATGTTGATTAGGCTAGAGTTAAGTTGAACCATGATCTTGATTAGGCTAGAGTTCAGTGGAATGTTAGACCAGTGTTCAGTTGGACACGTTGGACCATGATGTTCATTAGGCAAGAATTCAGTGGATTGTGTTAGACCATGATTTTGATTAGACCAGTGTTACGTATACAGTGGTATGGCTGTGTATGAATGCATTGCACACCATTTTGTATTTCAGTGGCTTTTTTGGGCATACTTAGTATGCCCAAAGCTCACAACAAGTTAACAGTTGTTAGACAGCGAGGTAGTGTAATTATAATTACTTTCCTAATGGCTAATCTATAAGATTAATACAAGAAAAATACAGAAGAGCAAGCATGTCCAAATGTATAAATCGCAACAAAAATTTACATTCTATTTAACGCTGTAACAATCCCAAAATGTGTGAGCATTGATATAATGTACGACTCTTTATTACATCTGATTGTTTAACAACTGAATTATTACCGACACCCGGGTTTTGTACATCTATCCTGTGCATGTCATTGTACACTACTGCAGTGTTAGATCTCATTTCCTGGGGAAAAAAAAAAAACATAATGAATGCCTGGCTAGGCACCTGACCTGTTCAAGCCAAGAGACACAATTAATGTAGGAAACTTGTCCCAACGAAATTTTGGTATTGAGAGACTGAACATGATGAATTATGCTAAGGTCGATGAACCGTGTCTCATGTACGGGATGAAATAAGAACTCACTGGCTGATATTAAAAAAAAAAAAATGTGAATCAGTCATGAGTGTACCAATTTGTATCGCATTATTAAAATAATCTTTTAGCATCTCATATCAGCCACACAGCACAATAAAAAAAAATGAAATCATTATATCAAAAGTTAAAAGTAAATCATAGTAATGTATTGTGTCCGTCTGCCATCCATAATAATTCATTTAACCACTTAAGGACCGGGCCTAGTTTTTACACTTGGTGTTTACAAGTTAAAATCATTTTTTTTTTTTGCTAGAAAATTAAAAAAATTAAAATTACTTTTTCTCAGACACCCTAGAGATAAAATGGCGGTCGTTGCAATACTTTATGTCACACCGTATTTGCGCATTGGTCTTACAAACGTAATTTTTTGGGGAAAAAATACACTTTTTGGAATTAAAAAAATAAGAAAACTGTAAAGTTAGCCCATTTTATTTTTTTTTTAATATTGTGAAAGATAATTTTATGCTGAGTAAATTGATACCCAACATGTCGCGCTTCAAAATTACGCCCGTCGTGGAATGGCGACAAACTTTTGACACTTAAAAATCTCCATAGGCAAAGTTTAAAAATTCCCACAGGTTACCAGTTTTGAGTTACAGAGGAGGTCTTGAGCTAGAATGATTGCTCTCGCTCTAATGATCGCGGCGATACCTCACATGTGTCGTTTGAACACCGTTTACATATGCGGGCGCGACTATCGTATGTGTTCGCTTCTAGGCACGAGCACGGCGGGACGGGGTGCTCAAAAATGTTTTTTTCTTATTTATTTAACTTTTTATTTCCACACTGTACCTTTTTAAAAAAAAAAAGGGATCACTTTTATTCCTATTACAAGGAATGTAAACATCCCTTGTGATAGGGAAAAAAAGCATGACAGGATCTCTTTAATATGAGATCTGGGGGGTCAAAAAGACTTCACATCTCACATTTACACTTAAATGCAATAAAAAAAAAGTCCTTTTTATTGAGGGGAAAAAAAAAAATTCCCCTTGAAGACCATTGGGCGGAAGTGACGTTTGACGTCGCTTCCGTCATCCAATGGTATGGAGTCGAGTGGGGGGGCCATGATTCTCTCACCCAACTTCATGCCTCTGAGGGAAAAGGATCGGATCATCTCCACCGCTACTGACGGCTCCATTAATCGGCGGAGATGACCGGGAAGCAGTGGGAGGGGGTGGGCACCTCCCCTGCTGCCGATAAAAGTGATCTTGCGGTGAAGCAAGAGCGATAGTCAAACTGTAAAATGACACTTGCAGAAAGAACTTGAGAGCTCCTGAGACATGGAGCAAGATCCAGCTATCAAACTGGCACAGGGCTCCTGAGACTTACAGCAGGGCTTGGCTGTCAAACTGACAGCAGAGCTTCACAGGGCTCCTCAGACACAGAGTGGGACTCAGCTGTCAAACTGACATCTGAGTTCTGCAGGCCTCCTGAGACACAGTGCAGGACCTGACTGTCAACCTGACATCTGAGCTCCTCCGGGCTCTTGAGACACAGAGCAGAACCCAGCTATCAACCTGACAGCCAAACTCCTTAGGGCTCCTGAGATACAGAGCACAACCCAGCTGTCAACTGACAGTTGAGCCTCACAAAGAGACACAGAGCGGAACCCAGCTATCAACCTGACAGCAAACCTCCTCAGGGCTCCTAAGACACAGAGAAGGACCCAGCTGTTAAAATGACAGCTGAGCTTCACAGTCCTGCTGAGACACCAAGCAGTACAAGGCTGGCAAACTGACAGCTGAGATTTACAGGGCTTCTGAGACTCAGAGCACAACCCAGCTGTCAATCTTACAGCTGAGCTCTGAAGGTCTCCGGAGACACAGAGCGGAACCCAGCTATCAACCTGACAGCAAAGCTCCTCAGGGCTCCTAAGACACAGAGAAGGACCCAGCTGTCAAACTGGCAGCTGAGCTGCACAGGGCTCTGGAGACACAGAGCAGTATAAGGCTGTCAAACTGACAGCTGAGATTTACAGGGCTTCTGAGACTCCGAGCAGGACCTGACCTGACTGTCAACCTGACAGCTGAGCTCTGAAGGGCTCCTGAGACACAGAGCAAGACCCGTTTATGAAACTGATAGCTGAGCTCCATGGGGCTCCTGAGACTTACAGCAATGCTCGGCTTGTCAAACTGACAGCAGAGCTTCACAGGGCTCCTCAGACACAGAGTGGGACTCGTCTGTCAAACTGACATCCGAGTTCTGCAGGCCTCCTGAGACACCGAGCAGGACCTGACTGTCAACCTGACATCTGAGATCCTCAGGGCTCCTGAGACACAGAGCAGGACCCAGCTATCAACCTGACAGCCAAACACCTTAGGGCTCCTGAGATACAGAGCAAAACCCAGCTGTCAAACTGATAGCTTGGATTTACAAGGCTCCTGAGACACAGAGCAGCACCTGCTTGTCAACCTTACAGCTGAGCTCTGAAGGTCCCCTGAGACACAGATCAGGACCCAGCTGTCAATCTGATAGCTTAGACCTACAAGGCTCCTGAGACACGGAGCAAGACCTGACTGTCAACCTGACAGCTGAGCTCCGAAGGGTTCCTGAGACAGAGCAGAAACCAGCTATCAACCTGACATCAAAGCTCCTCGGGGCTCCTAAGACACAGAGAAGGACCCAGCTGTTAAACAGACAGCTGAGCTTCAAAAGGCTTCTGATACACAGAGCACTATAAGGCTGTCAAACTGACAGCTGAGCTTTACATGTCTTCTGAGACTCAGAGCAGGACCTGACGGTCAACCTAACAGCTGAGCTTTGAAGGTCTTCTGAGACACAGAGCAAAACCCATCTATCAACCTGACAGCCAAGCTCCTCAGGGCTCCTGAGACACAGTGCAAGACCCAGCGGTGAAACTCACATCCTAGGTTTTCTACCACGCAGCAAAACCCATCTCCACCATCAGGAGCTCTGGTGAATACTGGTTGGTACTTAGACCCCGTACCTTGGGTGAGCCTGCGTCATCCGCCGGGGTGATCTGCTTTGTACACCAGCTGGTTGGTGGGAGTTTCTCTACAGTTATAGCTACTGGTCTCTGAGTCTGCCCCTGAACCGTGACACCTGAACCATGAATCACCAAAGCTGTATACCTTCCAAAGGACCCATAAATTGTCCAAGGCTGTATTTCAGTATTCCATTGGGCTGCCCAGATTGTACACATCCTGTATTTGTTTCCTTTTAGAGAGCGAGTGCTCGGATGGAAAAAGTTTTTTTTTTTGGTTTTGTTAATTTTGGACATTCCTGTGAAGAATTGCAGACAACAAAGGGAGGAGGAGCGGTACATCTGTCTGTTCTCCGACTGGAACTGAAGTGGAGCAAGTCCGTACTTGGAATTCTTTCTCTTAGAACATTAAAACCTGAGCAACTGTCAGCCAGAGAATGACCAAATCCATTGTGCCCCCAGGCTGCAAACAGTTGATTTATGGCCCGGCATTGTATACTGACAGATGTTGCAGTAATAGGACGGATTTGGATTACGTTCTTGCCCCACCATGGATGCTTTACTCCCCCCCCCTTTTTTTTTTTTTTTGAATGCTAGTAAAAGGGATGCAACTAAGTAGGAAACAATCCCATATAGATAATTAAAGGCAATGAACTGGGTAACATTTCAATGTCTATGGGCTACAATAGAGCTTGGCAGACTTCCCAGGGAGAGAAGTCTACTGGCCAGGATGGTCTATATCAGGGTTTCTCAACCAGGGTTCTGTGGAACCCTAGGGTTCCTCCAATGGTTGCTAGGGGTTCGTTGAGCAATGACCACCAACTTTTGCCTCTAAGATAAGTTCCCACATGACACCAATGATCTTTTTTAGCTATCTGTAGGGGGGAAATTCTTCCCCAAGACCACAGATGTAAGGAACACTCTTCCAATGACCATCACACCAATGTATCATGAGTTGTAGATATATCCATTTTTAACAGGGCTTCCCTGAGACTGAAAGGTTATTTCAAGGGTTGCTCCATGTTGAAAGGTTTGAGAACGTCTGGTCTATAGTATTATTATTATTATTATTATTATTATTATTAGTATTATTATTGTTATTATTATTATTATTTATTTATTTATTTATTTTTTATTTATAAGGGTGGGGGCACAAAAAAAAAAATCTAAATTACAAATCTCCCATCTAAATTCTATGACCATCTTAAAAACCTTAAGATTTAATACCTCAAACAGGAAAAAAAACCCTACAGTTTGGGCTAGTGATCCTATGCTGGCATCTAGCAAAAAAAAAAAATTGATTTATGTGAATCCCGATAAATATTACAATAGAATTGCAGCACCAATCCTGGTGTTAATACACTAGCCTGACTTATGTGCAAAAAAAAAAATGGAATAAAATATATGAACAACTATTATAATAATAATAAAGAGCTAAAAAGTGCGCAAAACCACTGCATAAAATACATACAATCAATCAATAATATAAAAAAACAAAATGAATAAAGTGCTGAGTGTCTCTTGGTGTAAATCATGATAAAACCACACTGGATTATTCATGTAGTCAAATGGGAAATAAACTAAATAAAGCAATCCTATTAAAAAAAAAAAAAAAATAACTTCCTGTTCATTCCTAAAATAATATATGTTAGGGATGAGGTGTACACTCAATTGTTTTCACTGAGCTGCTTGAAACTTGCATGGAAAACAAATCCTTTTTTTTATATCTTAGAGTAGTTTACAGTTCTTTGTCTTTTTTATTTATTTATTTTTATTTTTTTATTTTTACTTTTTTCATTTTTTTGTTTTTGTGTTTTTGTTAATTTACACTTCTTTTCACTGTTACTGGGCAAAAAAAAAAAAAATACATTGGACTATTTTATTTAATTTAAATAGTTTTATTTGAATTTATCTTAGCTCTGATGAAGGGGGGGGGGGGCATGTTTTCCCCTAAAAAGCATTGGTTGCTCTATGATCATTTCATCAACAATTAAAGCACCTTTGGACTTTGAAAAATGTGATCATGAGGGGCCATTTTTTGTCATAAGAATGGGTTGTGGGGATGGTTGGAGGAGCTTCCAGGAGCTCATTTACAACCCATGGCGCCCTTGAAGAGACCCTGCCACCTATTTTAAAAATTGCAGGTAAAAGCCCAGAAAAATCAATTCTTTTAATTGCTTACTTGGAGTGATTTTCCTTTCTCTAAATTATTCTTATTGACTTGCAATGTGGCCTTTGAACTTGCTAGAAAATTTGACTATTCCACGCGATGTCAATTTCCTAGAACAGCAATCTCTCTCATTGAAAGTCGTAGCCCTCTCCTCCTCTTCTGGTAGTGTCTGATTTTACTCTCTGTGCTGGCCCCAGGGCCGCCATTAGAAACCTGTTAGGTTGGCTATACAGGGCCCCCTTGAACACCCGGAGGATATTAATGGGGCAGCACACCAAGTCCGTTGTGATAAACTGAGGACGCGGCAAAAAGTGTGCCAACAGTGGGTGGAGCTTGAAACTTGAGCCTACATACGGAGTGCAGGGGTCAGGAGTATGTATCTTACAGAGTGCAGGTTGAGGAGTATGTAATGTACAAAATGCAGGGGTCAGGAGCATGTATAGTACAAAGTGCAGTTCAGTTCAGGAATATGTAAGTCGTCTCTTTGCCATGAGTCCCTCCTGTTGAATTAATGGGACCCATAGAACTTTACTATAAGCGATGGAAGCCGCGATTCCGTGATAATACTCTGCCTGTACTCCATGGGGAAAAAAAAAAGTTGTCTTTCTGCCCCTGGCTCCCCGAACGGAGTCCGTGCCCAATACAGGAGGGCTGGCTCAACCCCCCTCTTGTTGAGCCTGGCTGCCCCAGCTACTTTGCTCCTCCACTCACCTCCCTACATGACCTTTTTATGTATGGGCTACGGAGTGAAAAATACTTTAGAACCCTCTTTCTCAACTAGGGTTTCTCCAGGCGTTGTTGTAATGGGTCTTCTTCTCAATGACCACACAGATAAGGGGATACTTCTCTCATTGACCACCCATGAGGAGCATTCTTCCAATTGAACCCAAAAGTATGGGGCACCACACTGACCACTACTGTAAAGGGCCTTATTCTCAATGACCACATACATAAGAGGGTATTTCTCTCATTGACCACCAATGAGGAGCATTCTTCCCACTGAACCGCAGAGTATGGGAGCACCACACTGACCACTATTGCAATGGGCCTTTTTCTCAATGACCGCACACATAAGAGGGCATGTCTCTCATTGACCACCAATGAGGAACATTCTTCCCACTGAACCCAAGAGTATGGGGGCACCACACTGACCACTGTTGTAATGGGTCTTCTTCTCAATGACCACACAGATAAGGGGATACTTCTCTCATTGACCACCCACGAGGAGCATTCTTCCCACTGAACCCAAGAGTATGGGGGCACCACACTGACCACTACTGTAATGGGCCTTCTTCTCAATGATGACTACCAGCATAAGGGTGTCCTTCTCTCATTGACCACTGATAAAGTGCATTGTTCACACTGAACCCCAGTGTATGGGGCACCACACTGACCACTATTGTAATGGGTCTTCTTCTCAATGACCACATACATAGGAGGGTATTTCTCTCATTGACCACCAATGAGGAGCATTCTTCCCACTGAACCCCAGCGTATGGGGGCACCACACTGACCGCTTTTGCAATGGGTCTTCTCAATGACCACACACATAAGGGGGTTCTTCTCTCATTGACTCATAATGGTGTGGCCAATGTACCAAGAGCTGTTAATAAGATTTTTTTTTTTACCCGGGGTCTCCTTTGACCTAACCCCCTTTGACCTAACCTCCATGATAAAAAAAAAGGTTGAGGAAGGCTGCTATAGAGTGACCGCTCTGATTCTCCTTTGTCTGCAGACATCACAACCAAGATGGTACCACCCATCAGCAGTCAAAGCACTTTTGGAGGTCAACACAATGGAAGTAAATGGCATACCTAAAATATGTAAAATGCTCGTATAATCTTAAGGGAAGATAAGATTACTGTTGAAATGAATTGTCTGGTGACAGGGTCTCTTTATCCCGGTAACCTCCAACCATTTTCCTGTATTCTTGCACAACGTATCTAAACATATACATTTCAAGAGGAATATTTTAATTTTTTTGTCGGTCTTTTTAGAGTTTTTTTTCATAATCTGAGCTTTCTTCTTCTTCTCCGGGTTCTAGAAATGTCCTGAACTTCGAGCCCCACCAGAAGAACTCTGCTTTGTGTGTCGCATTCACTTCAATGGTTACTACATAAAAGTGAAATACATTTATTTTAAATTTGTCCCAGTGGGAAATCCGGAGACTTCAGACGGTTGGGTAGCAGGTAAATCTAGAAATCCCATCATCTTTGTCACTCTCTTTATCCTCCAACCTGGGAAGACTCTTCTGATCCCGGCTTTGCACAAACGGCATACTGTCATGCCCAAGGTGACGTCTGTGCTGCTCAGGGTTTAACTATGACTTCCAAAAACAAACAAGTGATACAAATACATATATACAGTATCTCACAAAAGTAAGTACACCCCCCACATTTTTGTAAATCTTTTCTTCTATCTTTTCATGTGACAACACTGAAGAAATGACACTTGTCTACAATGTAAAGTAGTGAGTGTACAGCTTGTATAACAGTGTAAATTTGCTGTCCCCTCAAAATAACTCAACACACAGCCATTAATGTCTAAACCGCTGGCAACAAAAGTCAGTACACCCCTAAGTGAAAATATCCAAATTGGGCCCAAAGTGTCAATATTTTGTGTGGCCACCATTATTTTCCAGCACTGCCTTAACCCTCTTGGGCATGGAGGTCACCAAAGCTTCACAGGTTGTCACTGGAGTCCTCTTCCCCTCCCCCATGACGACATCACAGAGCTGGTGGATGTTAGAGACCTTGCGCTCCTCCACCTTCCGTTTGAGGATGCCCCACAGATGATCAATAGGGTTTAGGTCTGGAGACATGCTTGGCCAGTCCATCACCTTTACCCTCAGCTTCTTTAGCAAGGCAGTGGTGGTCTTGGAGGTGTGTTTGGGGTCGTTATCATGTTGGAATACTGCCCTGCGGTCCAGTCTCTGAAGGGAGGGGATCATGCTCTGCTTCAGTATGTCACAGTACATGTTGGCATTCATGGTTCCCTCAATGATCTGTAGCTCCCCAGTGCCGGCAGCACTCATGTACCCCCAGACCATGACACTTCCACCACCATGCCTGACTGTAGACAAGACACACTTGTCTTTGTCCTCCTCACCTGGTTGCCCCCACACACGCTTGTCACCATCTGAACAAAATAAGTTTATCTTGGTCTCATCAGACCACAGGACATGGTTCCAGTAATCCATCTCCTTAGTCTGCTTGTCTTCAGCAAACTGTTTGTGGGCTTTCTTGTGCATCATCTTTAGAAGAGGCTTCCTTCTGGGATGACAGCCATGCAGACCAATTTGATGCAGTGTGCGGCGTATGGTCTGAGCACTGACAGGCTGACCCCCCACCCCTACAACCTCTGCAGCAATGCTGGCAGCACTCATACGTCTATTTCCCAAAGACAACCTCTGGATATGACGCTGAGCACGTGACCTCAACTTCTTTGGTAGACCATGGCGAGGTCTGTTCTGAGCGGAACCTGTCCTGTTATACCGATGTATGGTCTTGGCCACCGTGCTGCAGCTCAGTTTCAGGGTCTTGGCAATCTTCTTATAGCCTAGGCCATCTTTATGTAGAGCAACAATTCTTTTTTTTCAGATCCTCAGAGAGTTCTTTGCCATGAGGTGCCATGTTGTACTTCCAGTGATCAGTATGAGAGAATGAGAGCGATAACACCAAATTTAACACACCTGCTCCCCATTCACACCTGAGACCTTGTAACACTAACCAGTCACATGACACCGGGGAGGAAAAATGGCTAATTGGGCCCAATTTGGACATTTTCACTTAGGGGTGTACTGACTTTTGTTGCCAGCGGTTTAGACATTAATGGCTGTGTGTTGAGTTATTTTGAGGGGACAGCAAATTTACACTGTTATACAAGCTGTACACTCACTACTTTACATTGTAGACAAGTGTCATTTCTTCAGTGTTGTACCATGAAAAGATAGAAGAAAAGATTTCCAAAAATGTGAGGGGTGTACTTACTTTTGTGAGATACGGTAGGAGAAGTTTTACCTGAGAAAGTTCTTATATTTCTGCCTATCCAGTCCTGAGAGTTACACTGCTCTGTCATTTAGCACAGCCCAGGCGGACAGAGGAGGAGACCTGATTTTCCTCTTCTGTAACACTTACAGGTTTGTCCCTCCCCCAACATGTGACTGGACATTGAAGGAGAAGAAATCTATAGTTTGATAAACTCTTCCATCTGTTACTCTGCTCTCTCCTTCTATCAGCACGCTACAGTCTCTGACCATCTCCTGTATTATGTCTGCAGTCTCTGACCATCTCCTGTATTATGTCTGCAGTCTCTGACCATCTCCTGTACTATGTCTGCAGTCTCTGATCATCTCCTGTACCATGTCTGCAGTCTCTGATCATCCCCTGTACTATGTCTGCAGTCTCTGATCATCTCCTGTATCATGTCTGCAGTCTCTGATCTTCTCCTGTATTATGTCTGCAGTCTCTGATCATCTCCTGTATCATGTCTGCAGTCTCTGATCATCTCCTGTACTGTCTGCAGTCTTTGACCATCTCCTGTACTATGTCTGCAGTCTCTGATCATCTCCTGTACCATGTCTGCAGTCTCTGATCATCTCCTGTACTATGTCTGCAGTCTCTGATCATTTCCTGTACTATGTCTGCAGTCTCTGATCATTTCCTGTACTATGTCTGCAGTCTCTGATCATCTCCTGTACTATGTCTGCAGTCTCTGATCATCTCCCGTACTATGTCTGCAGTCTCTGATCATCTCCTGTACCATGTCTGCAGTCTCTGATCATCTCCTGTACTATGTCTGCAGTCTCTGATCATTTCCTGTACTATGTCTGCAGTCTCTGATCATCTCCTGTACTATGTCTGCAGTCTCTGATCATCTCCTGTACTATGTCTGCAGTCTCTTATCATCTCCCGTACTATGTCTGCAGTCTCTGATCATCTCCTGTACTATGTCTGCAGTCTCTGATCATCTCCTGTACTATGTCTGCAGTCTCTGATCATCTCCTGTACTATGTCTGCAGTCTCTGACCATCTCCTGTATCATGTCTGCAGTCTCTGATCATTTCCTGTACTATGTCTGCAGTCTCTGATCATCTCCTGTATCATGTCTGCAGTCTCTGACCATCTCCTGTATTATGTCTGCAGTCTCTGATCATCTCCTGTATTATGTCTGCAGTCTCTGATCATCTCCTGTACTATGTCTGCAGTCTCTGACCATCTCCTGTATTATGTCTGCAGTCTCTGATCATCTCCTGTATTATGTCTGCAGTCTCTGATCATCTCCTGTACTATGTCTGCAGTCTCTGATCATCTCCTGTACTATGTCTGCAGTCTCTGATCATCTCCTGTATTATGTCTGCAGTCTCTGATCATCTCCTGTACCATGTCTGCAGTCTCTGATCATCTCCTGTACCATGTCTGCAGTCTCTGATCATCCCTCGCCTCTCCTCTTCTGTCTCCCTCGGGTGGTCCTCCGAGTTGCTCGGTGATCTTCCTCCCGGAGGAGCCTCTTGTGAATATCTTTGTACTTTCATTTCCCGGCCGCAGTGATCTATCCTGGGAGTGGAAATCTCGGGTCTCCCGACTCGCTCCTCGTCCACCTGAATCCTCCATCTAATGCATTCTGATGGTTCGCAAATATCCAACCGCCGCACCGAGGCAAAAGGTCGCCGACGGTAATTGCATTTCTGATGAAGTCCGTATGCACTTTGCATGATGATTCCATAACAAGGTGACTCCAGCGCCCGGCTCCTCTGCCACGTAAACCACGGCGGGGGGGAAAACACAGAATGATTCCAAACCGAGCAAAACCTGAAGGATCGGGTCACATGATGTGCGAGTTTCCTTACATTACGAGAGGTAACAAAACATTCATTAGTGGAACACGGAGACGGCAAAGTCCGGGGAGATGAACCTCCGGGCAAAAAGCCAAATCCACAGAAGAAATCCATAAAAGCTATAAAAAAAAAAGTGTATATTTGTCCATCCAGTCCTGATATTCACACTGCTCCGCCGCACAGCACAACCCTGTCTGGCAGGGCAGGAGACCTGATTTTTCTCTGTTGAAGAGAAGGTTGGAGTCACATTAAAGTGGTTTGTAAACACTTCCATATACCCAGTGCGGTGTCTGGGCTCGGGGGATACACAGAGATGAAACAAATCCTCCTACGTAAGTTGTACCGGTCTATCTGCTGCCCCCCCCCCCCCCCCCGATCAAAGGCTACTTCCCAAGTTTCAGAAGGCAAACTGTGCCTCACGTGGGGGGGGGGGGGCCTTTTCTTGCTTTTATCCGGCCTTTGAGGAACTATTCCTCCTAATGATATGTGCCACTGTTCTGCCAACTGACATCAACAATGGGGCACCTTTTCTCACACTGATGCCAACAATGGCCTAATGATCAGTGCCCTGATTATCAGTACAGCCCCATCAGTGCCAATCAGTGCCGCATATCAGTGGCGCCAATCGGTGCCCATCAGTGATGCCAATCAGTGCCCATTAGTGGCGCCTATCAGTGCCGCATATCAGTGCAGCCTCATCAGTGCACATCACTGCCTATCACTGCAGCCTATCGGTGCCCATCGATGCCGCCTATCAGTGGTGCAAATCAGTGTCCATCAGTGGCGCCAATCATTGCCCATTAGTGTCATCTATCAGTGGCCATTAGTGGCGCCTATCAGTGCAGCCTCATCAGCGACAATCAGTGCCACCTCATAAGTGCCCATCAGTGCCACCTATAAGTGCCGCTAATCAGTGACCATTAGTGGCGGCAATCAGTGCCACATATCAGTGCAGCCTCATCAGTGCACATCATTGCCCATCAGTGCAGCCTATCGGTGCCCATAGGTGCCGCCTATCAGTGGCGCCAATCAGTGCCCATCAGTGACGCCAATCAGTGCCCATTAGTGCCATCTATCAGTGCCGCATATCAGTACAGCCTCATCAGCGACAATCAGTGCCACCTCATAAGTGCCCATCAGTGCCGCCAATCAGTGACCATTAGTGGCGCCAATCAGTGCCGCCTATCAGTGCCCATTGGTGACGCCTATCAGTGCCCATTGGTGACGCCAATCAGTGCCCATTAGTGCCATCTATCAGTGCCGCATATCAGTGCAGCCTCATCAGCGCACATCAGTGCCACCTCATCAGTGCCGCCTCATCAGTGCCGCATATCAGTGCCCATCAGTGAAGGAGAAAAATTACTTACTTGCAAAATAAGTGTCTTTTTTTCGTTTGTTTGGCAAAAAAACACCCCAGAGGTGATTAAATACCACTAAAGGAAAGCTCTGTTTGTCTCCAATAAATGCTAAAAATGTCCTCTGTGTACAGAGTTATATGACTGTGGTAATTGTCCTTCAAAGTGTGACAGCGCTGAAAGCTGGAAATTGTCCTGGGCAGGAAGGGGGTGAGAGTGCCCGGTGCTGAAGGGGTCAAACACATTATGGCGGAGGGTTTTTTTTTTTCTATACAAAATAAGGAGTCAGTTGTCACCCTTCAATAGGAAGTGCCTGAACACGGAGCTTCATGGCAGGATCACCAGGCAATATTTTTGTCAAAACTGCAGATCTAGAACTATTGATAATAACTTTTTTTTTAAATTACATTAACGTGTTAAAGCTTATATGTGGGTTTACATCTCCTTTAAGGACTCGCCATAATCCATCTATGTTTATTTCCTATGATCGCCAGCTCCATCTAGTGGCCATAATGATCGCCAGCTCCATCCAGTGGCCATAATGATCGCCAGCTCCATCTAGTGGCCATAATGATCGTCAGCTCCATCTAGTGGCCATAATGATCGCCAGCTCCATCTAGTGGCCATAATGATCGCCAGCTCCATCTAGTGGCCATAATGCGGTATTTTCCTTTTAAATGTCTCAATCCAGAAATTACTGCATAATGGCCACTAGATGGCACTGATAAAATTGTAAATATTAGACACAATATGGCGATTATTCGTGGCAGCACACGAATAATCGCCATGTTGTGTCTAATATTTACAATTTTATCAGTGCCATCTAGTGGCCATTATGCAGTAATTTCTGGATTGAGATATTTAAAAGAAAAATACCGCATTATGGCCACTAGATGGAACTGGCGATCATAGCAAATAAACATAGACACATTATGGAGATTTATCATTTACAATGATCATCAACGCCATCTAGTGGCCATTATGCAGTCATTTGAGATATTGGATTGAGATATTTAAAGGACAATACCGCAATATGGCCACTAGATGGAGCTGACGATCATTATGGCCACTAGATGGAGCTGGCGATCATTATGGCCACTAGATGGAGCTGGCGATCATTATGGCCACTAGATGGAGCTGGCGATCATTATGGCCACTAGATGGAGCTGGCAATCATTATGGCCACTAGATGGAGCTGGCGATCATTATGGCCACTAGATGGAGCTGGCGGTCATCCGGATTGAGTTATTTAATGGAAAATACCGCATTATGGCCACTAGATGGAGCTGGTGATCATAGGAAATAAACATAGATGGATTATGGAGATTTATCATTTACAACATGGGTCTCAAATTGGCTTCCCTCCAGCTGTTGAGGAATTACAAGTCCCATCATGCCTCTGCCTGAGGGAGTCATGCTTGTAACGGTCAGCCTTGCAATGCATCATGGGACTTGTAGTTTTGCAACAGCTGGAGGGCCGCCAGTTTGAGACCCCTGATTTACAATGATCTTCAGCGCCATCTAGTGGCCATTATGCAGTTATTTCCCGATTGAGGTATTAAAAAGGCCTTATGGCCACTAGATGGAGCTGGCGATCATTATGACCACTAGATGGAGCTGGCGATCATTGTGGCCACTAGATGGAGCTGGCGATCATTATGGCCACTAGATGGAGCTGGCGATCATTATGGCCACTAGATGGAGCTGGCGATCATTATGGCCACTAGATGGAGCTGGCGAACATTATGGCCACTAGATGGAGCTGGCGATCATTATGGCCACTAGATGGAGCTGGCGATCAATATGGCCACTAGATGGAGCTGGCGATCATTATGGCCACTAGATGGAGCTGGCGATCATTATGGCCACTAGATGGAGCTGGCGATCATCCGGATTGAGATATTTAAAGGAAAGTACCGCATTATGGCCACTAGATGGAGCTGGCGATCATAGGAAATAAACATAAACGCATTATGGAGATTAGCAATGGATCAGACAGTTCCAAATTCATGGGGAAAAAATTAATAAAGCGAAGCATTTGATTTGCACATAAAGTAACGCATGGAGAAAAGATCGATTGGCTTGTAGATACAGCGACGGCACGCAATGTAAATGTGTACGGGGAGGGGGAGGGGAAGTATTTTCTCATATGAAGATGCCCGCGGAGAGATGACAGATGAGAAGAGAACGTTCTCCAGCAGATTGGAACCAATAAGCGCGCGGTGACCCAGAAGTATAGGAAGCCGCACAACCTTTTTTTTTTACGAGATCATTCACACAGAATTGATACAATTCACAATAATGGCGAGAAAATTGCGTCGGCGGGGCGGGAGACTTCGGAGAGCACCTTGCCACCATCCTGGAGAGAAATAAAGCCTCGGAGAAGATAATCAGGAGACGCAATCGGCGGGTTGGCAATCTATGAAAGGCAGAGAGAATAAAAAAAAAAACGCATAGCATTTATTTTTTTTTTTTTGTGGAATGAAACGGCCAGGAGGGAGCGAACAGAAAGCGAAGACCGCGCATATTTCATACACAGGACCACATACCTTCTTGCATTAACCTTTTTGCTTCCAGAGTCATTTCTTCTGTTTTTTTTTTCTTCAATTTTTGCACACGTGGGGCACATTTTTACGTCTAAAGATAACTTCACATCCCTTTTTTTTTTTTTTTTTATAGTACATGATATCACACTATCAAACTTACGCTATATTGCCAAAAGTATTGGGACACCCCTCCAATTTATTGGATGCAGGTGTATAGATTTAAGCACCTAGGCTTAAGCCTCGTACACACGATCGGATTGTTGGCCAACAAAACCGTGGACTTTTTGTTCCGAAGGGGCGTTTCCCCAAACTTGTCTTGCATACACACAATTGTTGGCCAACAATCACGAACGTAGTGACGTACTACGTTGTTTTTTTCAGCTCTTTAGCGCCACCCTTTGGGCTCCTTCTGCTAATTTCGTGTTTAGTAGAAGTTTGGATTCGCGCTTTTCAGTTTGCGCTTTTCATTTGGCGTTTTTTAAGTTCATTTCTGAACGGCCGTTCGTCAACCAGACATGTTGCGGAATTTGGAGGAGATAACATGTTATTTATTATTGGCCTTGGAGTTATTGCTTTGACCAGTCCAGTCCAGGAACAGGAGGAGGAGGAGTTCTTGGACCACACATTGGTTGCTTTATTAATAGTGACCAGTGATGTCATATGCCTTTGCTGCGGGAGCTCCAGGAGAATAATCCGGATGATTTTCGGAATTATCTCCGGATGACGGACCCCTCTGCTTTCACCAACTCTTGGCATTGTTGACCCCCCTATACTAAGAAGCAGGACACATGCATGAGGCTTTTATTTTATTTTTTGGTTGAATAATAATGATTTGATTTGGTATATTTTCTATATTTGTGGATGCATAGAATGCACTTTTTGGTTAAGTTCTATTGGCAGATATCACGTCTAATTTTATCTGTTTTCTTTTTTTAATGCACAATAAAAAAAACTGTGGAGAATAATACTTGGCTGTGTGTTTTTACTTCAAATGACAGTTTGGGAGTCGGCAGTTACTTTAAAAAAAACAATACAATGTAAAATTAACAAGGGACACCAACATAGTTGTATCTTTGATCTTAAAAACTCCGGGATAATGGTGAAGAAATGTGTTTGCTCTCCTGAAGCCTGGCGCAAGTCTGAGGTCAGTACCTTTCTATCTTTTACTCAAGTCCCGTACCTCTGGGCACTAGCATCGATTATTCAACATACCATTTTTTCCCCTCTGCAGTTGCCCTAGGCTGAGTTGAACGTGCTGTGATCTGTGCTCACCCATCGCTCACAGCCTCCATTACCTTCTTACCCATCCCACCATGGCACTTGCTTTGGCAGGATGCCTCCCATGGATATCCATCCACGTTTATACTAGCATCAGGTAATTCCACCCCTCGTTCACTTAGCCCCCACTGTCACATCCTCCCTCGCCCCTTTTCCCTCTCCCCCTCCCTGCCTTCCTCCCCTTCTATTCTCCCCCCTTGTTTTCTCCCCCCCCCCTCCTCCTCTGGCCCTCCCTTCCCCCTTCTCCCCCCCTCCCCTTTCCCCCCCCCCTGGGCTTCCCTACCTCCCCACCTCCCTTCCTCCTCTCCGTCCCCAGCCCCTCCCCCTCCCTTTCCTTGCCCCTATCTTTCCTTCTCAACTCCCCACTGTCACATATTATGCACCACCATGCCTTTTGGCCCTTACCACCTTTCCTCACCCTTTCGTTCACATACTCATCTTTCTATCCTCGTACACTTAAGGTTCAAATTATGCCATTTCATATCCCTCACCAGTCACACCCCTTATCACTACCTTTTAGTATCACCCCCACATTTTTATTATTCATTATTATTTATTTCTACCTCTGTGCGTGATAATTTAGGTTACCTTACTACCCGATAATATTTACTTTACGCTTATTACCCCCGTCATTCTGTTAGCTCCCCCAGGTCGCCGTGGGAGAATACTCTTGGGCGGTGGGGCCGCGCGCCTGGGACCTGATGGGACCTGGGTAAGCAGACTCGCTCCCCTTCCCCCTAGAACGTTGCATTACCCTTTTTGTGAACATTGATGCTAGATTATAATTATATTAATTATGTATTTTGGTAATTCTATTGTATATCCTCTATTTGCTAGGTTGAGACTGTTTTGCTCAAAATCATCTCCAGATTCCCTCCTGACGAAGCGGTTTATGTCCGCGAAACTAGTCGAGGACATGATATCTGAGATTTTGTGTTGTACTGTATACCAATGATCCTACTGGTGATATACCTGTACTTTTATTATGTTTTATTGTATTACCATTGTTGTGTCTTCTGCATCAATAAAAACAATTACAATTTTTATTACTGCTTTTTTATATTTCATACCAATACCTCTGTTTATCGTACCGGAATAGTCCAACATGCCCCCACTTCTTGGTCGCCTGACTGGGGATCTGGCTTCCAATCCTTTTGATTATTCATTTCTGGATGATGGTACACCTATACAATTTTTGTTACTCTAATTACCCATTATAGAGGCCACCTCACTAAGTTCATTTCTGAACGGCCGTTCGTCAACCAGACATGTTGCGGAATTTGGAGGAGATAATGTGTTATTTATTATTGGCCTTGGAGTTATTGCTTTGACCAGTCCAGTCCAGGAACAGGAGGAGGAGGAGTTCTTGGACCACACATTGGTTGCTTTATTAATAGTGACCAGTGATGTCATATGCCTTTGCTGCAGGAGCTCCAGGAGAATAATCCGGATGATTTTCGGAATTATCTCCGGATGACGGACCCCCCTGCTTTCACCAACTCTTGGCATTGTTGACCCCCCTATACTAAGAAGCAGGACACATGCATGAGGCTTTTATTTTATTTTTTGGTTGAATAATAATGATTTGATTTGGTATATTTTCTATATTTGTGGATGCATAGAATGCACTTTTTGGTTAAGTTCTATTGGCAGATATCACGTCTAATTTTATCTGTTTTCTTTTTTTAATGCACAATAAAAAAAACTGTGGAGAATAATACTTGGCTGTGTGTTTTTACTTCAAATGACAGTTTGGGAGTAGACAGTTACTTTTAAAAAAACAATAGAATGTAAAATTAACAAGGGACACCAACATAGTTGTATCTTTGATCTTAAAAACTACGGGATAATGGTGAAGAAATGTGTTTGCTCTCCTGAAGAAGCCCTATTGTATGGCGAAACATGTAGAGACTAATCAGCTTTGCATCTAGTTTTGTATATTCTGTGATCTACTTTTTGGAATGTTTATTCTATGTATTCATTCTATTTTAAATTGATATATTTTTCTTTATTCTATTTGTTATTTTTGCGCTTCAAAAGTCCCATAAAATCCTTTCTATAGTTGTTTATGGGCTAATGGTGTTGTGGTAAAAAAAAAAAAAAGCGTAATAATATTAATCTTGATATCACTAGAAAAAATTCGTTTGCAATAACTCCATCCTCACTTTAGGCCGATATGTATTCTTCTACATATTTTTGGTAAAAAAAAATCGCAATAAGCGTATATTGATTGGTTTGCGCAAAAGTTATCGCGTCTACAAAACAGGGGATAGATTTATGGCAATTTTATTATTATTATTTTTTTTTTTATTAGTAATGGAAGGAAACGGCCAGGAGGGTGCGAACAGAAAGCGAAGACTGCGCATATTTCATACACAGGACTACTTTATTGTATTAACCTTTTTTTTAATTAGTAATGGCGACGATCTGCGATTTTTATCTGCACTGCGACATTATGGCGGACACATCGGACACTTTTGACACTATTTTGGGACCATAGTCATTTATACAGCGATCCGTGCTATAAAAATGCACTGATTACTGTGTAAATGACACTGGCAGGGAAGGTGTTAAACACTAGGGGGGGGGGGCGATCAAGGGGTTAAGTGTGTCCTAGGGAGTGATTCTAACTGTAGGGGGAATGGGCTACCACTGACATGACAGCGATCACTGCTCCCGATGACAGAGAGCAGTAGATCTCTGTCTCTGTCATATCACAAGGCAGAACGGGGAAATGCCTTGTTTACCTAGGCACTTCCCCGTTCTGCAGCTCCGCGACATGATTGCGGGACACCGGCGGACATCGAGTCTGCGGGTTCCCGCGGGTGCAGCCGCGGAGCATGCGGTGGGCGCGCGTGTGCCCGCCCACACTGCCGCTTCTTAAAGGGGACGTACCTGTACGCCCATTTGCGCAGCCGTGCCATTGCGCCGACGTACATCGCCGTGCGCTGGTCAGCAAGCAGGTTAAACATTCCACGGTCAACTTTTAGGCTAGATTTCCACTATTGAACGTTGCGTGATTTTGCCGCGATTTTGCCGCGACTGGGAACAATGCCTGTGTAATCTTGAGGCCTGTGGACCTCAAGTCCCATCAAAGTGGGACCAAAAATAGTGCAGTGGAATACTTTGAAGTCGCACAGATATGAACGGTACTCGTCGGAAATCATGGGGGAACGACTTGTCATGCGACTTTGCAGTCCCAGGTCGCATGATACGTCGCACTAGTGGAAACCGAGCCTTAGCGGTAATATTACAAAGCAGAAGGAACTGGGAACAACGGCAACTCGGCCACGGAGTGGTAGGCCAGATAAAATGACAGAGCCGGGGGTCGGCGCATACTGAAGGGCGCAGTGCGCAGAAGTCGCCAACTGTCTGCAGAGTCAATGGCTACAGACCTCCAGACTTCGTGTGGCCTTCAGATTAGCACAACAGCAGAGCGTAGAGACCTTCATGGAATGGGTTTCCATTTGTGCTAAGTGTAAAGTTTGGGGGGGGGGGGGATTATGGGGTGGGATTTGTTCTTCAGGGGTTGGGCTTGGCCCCTTAGTTCAAGTGAAGGGAACACTTAAGGCGTCAGCATACCAAGAGATTTTGGACAATTTCATGATCCCAACTTTGTGGGAACAGTTTGGGGACGGCCCCTTCCTGTTCCAACATGATTGCCCACCAGTGCACAAAGCAAGGTCCATAAAGACATGGATGAGCGAGTTTGGGGTGAAGGAACTTGACTGTCCTGCACAGAATCCTGACCTCAACCCGATAGAACACCTTTGGGATGAATTAGAGCGGAGACTGCGAGTCAGGCCTTCTCGTCCAACATCAGTGCCTGACCTTACAAATGGGCTTCTGGAAGAATGGTCAAGCATTCCCATAGACACACTCCTAAACCTTGTGGACAGCCTTCCCAGAAGAGTTGAAGCTGTTATAGCTGCAAAGGGTGGGCCAACTCAATATTGAACCCTACGGACTAAGACTGGGATGCCATTGAAGTTCATGTGAGGGTAAAGGCAGGCGTCCCAATACTACTGGCAATATATTTTTAGTGAAAATTACAATACACGTTAAATTTAGGGGATCTAATTTACTAGATTCCCTGATTTTTCGGTAAAATATAAAAGATGAGGTTGTACCTGCGGAGGAAATTACGCAGCAGTAGGCCGCTCCGGACATGCTTTTTTAAAGTGCTCTGAATGGCAATCAAAGCTCCTGTCACTAAATAAAATGGTCACCTTACAGTCCTGGTCACAAAATTATACCCCTTGTTGCCTTCTTGGTGCTTCAAAGCGCCCCCCAAAGCCTTCATAGATGTCTAGGACAACGCTCGCTCAGCTTTAGCTTTGCTTTGTTTTGGAGGTATCGCAGGTATGAGATATCCCAGGATGCACTGGAAAACCAACAAACCAAAGAGAAACACGCCATCAGCAGTCACTTCCGGTTCATGTGTATATATTCTGGTAGTGTCTGGTGCAGATGTCCCATCTGGTGTGCAGCGTTGAGCAGCAGGAAGATGAGCGGAGTCCAGACCGGAGCAACTAGCAGACAGTACACGTGGTTTGCAACATGGGAACGCTATAGCGGAAGGTGAGCGGGTACCGAAGAGAGAGGACTGAGCGGTGGAGGATCAGCAGAGCGGGGAGACCTGAGCAGGAGAAACTAGCAATGCCACACGTGGTGCACAAGCAATATAGCGGGAGGTGAGTGGGGACCAGAGATAGAGGAGGATTAGCAAACCAGAGGATCAGCAGAGCTGGGGGTTACTACTGAGTGGGAGATCAGCAGAACTGGGGGTTACTACTGAGCGAGGGATCAGCAAAGCTGGGGGATACTACTGAGTGGGGAATCAGCGGAGCTGGAAGTTACTACTGAGTGGGAGATCAGCAGAGCTGGAGGTTACTACTGAGCGAGGGATCAGCAAAGCTGAGGGATACTACTGAGCGGGGGATCAGCAGAGCTGGGGGTTACTACTGAGCGGAGGATCAGCATAGCTGGAGGTTACTACTGAGCGGGGAGTCAGTAGAGCTGGGGGTTACTACTGAGCGGAGGATCAGCAGAGCTGGAGGTTACTACTGAGCGGGGGGTCAGCAGAGCTGGAGGTTACTACTGTGCGCGGGATCCGCAAAGCTGGGGGTTACTACTGAGTGGGGGATCAGCAGAGCTGGAGGTTACTACTGAGCGGGGGATCAGCAAAGCTGAGGGATACTACTGAGTGGGGGATCAGCAAAGCTGGGGGTTACTACTGAGTGGGGGATCAGTAGATCTGGAGGTTACTACTGAGCGGGGGGATCAGCAGAGCTGGGGGTTACTACTGAGTGGGGAATCAGCAGAGCTGGAGGTTACTACTGAGCGAGGGATGAGCAAAGCTGGGGGCTACCACTGAGCGAGGGATCAGCAAAGCTGGGGGGTGACTACTGAGCGAGGGATCAGCAAAGCTGGGGATACTACTGAGTGGGGCATCAGCAGAGCTGGGAGTACTACTGAGCGGGGGATCTGCTGAACGAGGGCGCTAATAAGCTGGGGATGTTAGTTCGCCTTTTCATTTTTTTCCCATATTGTCCTACAACTTCGGGACACAGGACCCAAAAACAGAGCACTATAGGACCTGGCTGCCACCCCTGGAGTCTTGGGGAAGGCAGGCCTACTTGGGTTACAGCTTACAGTCCAGTACGGTATTCCTCATTCTATGTTTTTTTGCTCTACAAGCCCTGATGAAGGGGAGTGATGATCTTCTGAAACATGTTGGATTTTGTTCAAGAATAGAATTTTTTGTGGACTGTAGGAACTAGTGATGCTCCCATTTCTTTTATTTTATTTTTTGGCCTCAAGATTCAGTTCTAAATGATGCATGCTTTTCATGGCCAACTGTTCCTTTTGCCCACAGATTTTAGGAGAACAATAGAGATCAGCCCCAAAAATATATATATATAACCCAGTAGACATGGGATCATCTCTTGATCCAAATGTAATTGGTTGGATCAAGCGGCTGTTATCTTATGGACACCTTTAGACAGACGTTTACTGTAGAAATGAAGAGTAATACACAATAGTCATTTTCAATGGTCCGTTTATGTTTCCATTTTTTTTTTTTTAAATGGCTATTAGTGAAAGGTCAGCCAACTCCCGGGAGCCCTGCCGGAGCATCTCCTGACTTCAGTCGCTCAATGCCAAGTCACTCCTCCCTTTGCCGTGCTTCCTTTGTACTGTGAATTAAGAAAAGTCAGATTAGTTCTGGGTCACAGTGTAAGGTAATGAAAGTTTTATAAAATTCAGATGAAAAGAAGTGAAGGGGAAAGGTTAAAATCAGCTACGTTTTTTTTTTCGTGCATTTCTATGGTGTGACCTTTAACAAAGGGACGTCCTTCAACGGGATGTGAGGGATCTCGGCTAGACGCAGAATGACTTTATAAAGAAATGTCAAAAGGATTCTTTTTCGAGTGTCCAAAAGGTTTAAGTTTGAGTAAGTAGATGGGTGAAAGTGAAGTGGAGTGGTACCGTTTTTGTTTTCAATTATTATAAGGCAAACAGCATTTCATTTATTTTTCATGCAAACTTTTTGATGGTGTTAAAAGGGTCCCCGTTACTAGACTATTTATTTCAACAAAAATATTCCCATAGGATTAGAGTTTAGTCATGTTATGCATTTGTTAAAATCTCCTTTGTGTAGACTGCTACTGGGGGTCGCCATCTTGCATGTAATGTTAGCAGCCCATGCAGACTCACTCAAGTGGCACGCTAGAACAGCCATTCTCAGCCAGGGTTCCTCCAGAGTAGCCATTCTCAATAAGGGTTCCATGGAACCCTAGGGTTCTTCCAGAGTAGCCATTCTCAATAAGGGTTCCATGGAACCCTAGGGTTCTTTCAGAGTAGCCATTCTCAGTAAGGGTTCCATGGAACCCTAGGGTTCTTCCAGAGTAGCCATTCTCAATAAGGGTTCCATGGAACCCTAGGGTGCATCCAGAGTAGCCATTCTCAATAAGGGTTCCATGGAACCCTAGGGTTCTTCCAGAGTAGCCATTCTCAATAAGGGTTCCATGGAACCCTAGGGTTCTTTCAGAGTAGCCATTCGCAGTAAGGGTTCCATGGAACCCTAGGGTACTTCCAGAGTAGCCATTCTCAATAAGGGTTCCATGGAACCCTAGGGTTCTTCCAGAGTAGCCATTCTCAATAAGGGTTCCATGGAACCCTAGGGTTCTTTCAGAGTAGCCATTCTCAGTAAGGGTTCCATGGAACCCTAGGGTTCTTCCAGAGTAGCCATTCTCAGTAAGGGTTCCATGGAACCCTAGGGTTCTTCCAGAGCAGTCATTCTCAACCAGGGTTCCGTGGAACTCTTGGGTTCCTTCAGAGCAGCCATTTTCAAGCAGGGTCCCATGGAACCCTAGGGTTCTTCCCAGTATTGTATTTAAGTTTTGTGCTGACCTAGGCCTGACTAAACTTGTGCACCCCCTATTTAAATATGACTCACCCCTCCCTGTCAAGGCCACTCCCCTTGCTGTTTAAGACCCACCCTGAAATTTTCAGAGTAGCCAGAGTAGCTATTCTCAAAAAGGGTTCCATGGAACCCTAGGGTTCTTCCAGAGTAGCCATTCTCAATAAGGGTCCATGGAACCCTAGGGTTCTTTCAGAGTAGCCATTCTCAGTAAGGGTTCCATGGAACCCTAGGGTACTTCCAGAGTAGCCATTCTCAATAAGGGTTCCATGGAACCCTAGGGTTCTTCCAGAGTAGCCATTCTCAGTAAGGGTTCCATGGAACCCTAGGGTTCTTCCAGAGTAGCCATTCTCAGTAAGGGTTCCATGGAACCCTAGGGTTCTTCCAGAGCAGTCATTCTCAACCAGGGTTCCGTGGAACTCTTGGGTTCCTTCAGAGCAGCCATTTTCAAGCAGGGTCCCATGGAACCCTAGGGTTCTTCCCAGTATTGTATTTAAGTTTTGTGCTGACCTAGGCCTGACTAAACTTGTGCACCCCCTATTTAAATATGACCCACCCCTCCCTGTCAAGGCCACACCCCTTGCTGTTTAAGACCCACCCTGAAATTTTCAAGTGGGGACATTAGTTCTGGGGGGGGGCAATGGATTCCCTTAATTTGCATAGATTTCCTCTCACTTCCTGTTTGGCTATGGGGCAAGAAGTAAAGGGATATCTCTGCAATGGGCCAGGAATGTTAAAAAATAAACTGACAGGGGTTGTAACCCTCCCTTACTCTATGCAAATTGAAAAAAAAGTGTTGCCTTGTTCTACTTTAAGCACAAATTTCTAATAATTTTATGGAGCGGACTAAGAAGATATAACCATGCCAATGGTGCAGCAGAAAACATATAGCACAGTGAGGAAGGTTTGTGGTCCAGGATGAGAGGACAGTCAAAATTAGAAGCGGAGCCCCCCCCATCCCCTCACAGTTGCGGAATGCCAGCCACCCACATACCGGAAGCAGTGAGGCCCGCTTTATGGGGGCGCTAGACTAATTTGCCTCTCAGCCCAGTCCGTCCCATAAGACTGGTGCTACACTAACAGTGTAGCGCAAGCCGGCGGGGACTCTTTCTGTGCTGCCCTAGGGCTGGGCCTTGTCAGCCTAGGCCAGGATACAGCGTTGGTTCTTCCAGAACAGTCATTCTCAACCAGGGTTCCTCCAGGCTCCAGAGCAGTTATCCTCAAGCAGGGTTCCATGAAACCCTAGAGTTTCTCCTGAGCAGTCATTCTCAACTAAGGTTCCTCCAGAGCAGCCATTCTCAACCAGGGTTCCATGGAACCCTAAGATTCTACCAAAGCAGTCATTCTCAACCAGGATTCAATTGAACCTGTTCCTCCAGAGCAGTCATTTTCAACCAGGGTTTCATGAACCCCTAGGGTTTCTCCAGAGCAGTTATTCTCAACCAGGGTTCGATGAAACCCTAGAGTTCCTCCGGAGCAGCCATTCTCAACCAGTGTTCCATGTAGCCCTAGGGTTCCTGCAGAGGTTGCTAGGGGCTCATTGAGCTGTGGCTAATTGACCTCCCATCTGATTGTGCCTTCATCCAGGTCCATCAACACTGTATTAAAGCCAGTAGCATGACGCCAATAATCTTTATTGCTGTCTGTAAGGATGGCATTCTTCCCACTGACCGCCAATGTAAAGGGAATTTTCCTAATGACCCCCAATGGACTAATCTTAGTAGGGGTCCCCTGAGACGTAAACATTATTTCAAAGGTTCCTCTGGGGTAAAAAGGTTGAGAAAGGCTGCTATAGAGGTTGCTAGGGGTTCTCAAAAGAGGAGTTCCAGGTCAAGCACCACTTGGTGCAACATCACACCAATTATATTTTTATTTCTCCGAAGGGTGGCACACTTTTCTCACTGAAGTGCTTTTAGCAGGGGTTCCCTGAGATCTGAATTTTATTTCAAATGTTCCATTGGGGTCAAAAGGTTGAGAGAAGCTGTTGTATAGCATTCTCCTTCACTCTTCCACTCTAGCAGCTACATAATAGGTTATGTAGTGAGGGGCAGAGGAGCTGGACCAGCAGAGACAGTAATTAGACACTCCCAGAGGAGAGGGCTGTGATATGCTAGGGAACTGGGAGGAAGGGGACTGTGCTAAGGAACTTACTCATATGTACAGCTATGTGTCGGCCTGTGCGCATACATTTTTCCTTATGCACCATTCTGCATTCTTGCATGACCTTCCTGAAACTTACCTGCTGGCTGCCTCTACCCCTGCCTGGACATGACTCTTCTCTCGCCTGCCCCCTACCTCGACTCTTACCTGGACCTGGACTACTCTCTCACCTACCGACTTCTCCAAGCCCTGCCTGGACCTAATTACTCTCTCCTGCCCTCTGCCTTGATCCCACTACTCTCTCTCCTGCCATCTGCCTTGACCCCACTACTCTCTCTCCTGCCATCTGCCTTGACCCCTGCCTGGACCTAACTACTCTCTCTCTCCTTCCCCCTACATCGACCCCTTTCCGGAGCTTACTACTCTCTCGCCTTCTGCCTTCCTGAACCCCTGTCTGGACCTGACTTCTCTCTCTTCTTCCATCTGCCCTGACCCCTGCCTGAAGCTTACTACTCTCTCAACTTCTGCCTTCTTCAACCCCTGCCTGGACGTGACTGCTTTCTTGCCTGCCATTTGCTTTGGCTCCTGCTTGGACCTTACTACTCTCTCCTGCCATCTGCCTTGACCCCACTACTCTCTCTCCTGCCATTTTCCTTGACCCCACTGCTGTCTCTCCTGCCATCTGCCTTGACCCCTGCCTGGACCTAACTACTCTCTCTCTCCTTCCCCCTACCTCGATCCCTTACCGGAGCTTACTACTCTCTCACCTTCTGCCTTCCTGAACCCCTGCCTGGACCTGACTACTCTCTCTTCTTCCATCTGCCTTGACCCCTGCCTGAAGCTTACTACTCTCTCAACTTCTTCCTTCTTCAACCCCTGCCTGGACTTGACTGCTTTCTTGTCTGCCATTTGCTTCAGCTCCTGCTTGGGCCTTACTACTCTCTCACCTGCCGCCTGACGAGAACTCTTCCTGACTTGGCCTTTTTTCTTGTATACAGCCCTGTAAACAATTTCCACACAGTAGTCTTTCTGTTGCTGGTGGGGCGATCCTGAGGGCTAAGGCCTTGTGCCAGTTGCAACAAAGAAAACCGGGCCCATCTCCACCTTCAGGAGCTCTGGTGTAAACCAACTGGCATGCAGACTCCGTGCCTTGGGTGAGCGCGTATCACCTGCTAGGGGGGTGTCATAACAGCTGGATTCCTCTCAAATCATCGGGAGCTGCAGGACCTAGCACACCCTCCATCCCTCCTCCCATTTTTCCTTTACGATTTATGGATCGTGGACATTAATGGACTGATTGCTCCTTCAGCCACACATTTCAGTATGCTGCTATTCACTCTCTTATTTGCTGGTAGTAAAAAGATAAAGTCATTGGATTGTACATAAAAGAGCATGCAACACCACAGCCAAAAGTAAATAGCTGTGTAGACATTTTATTAGGTGGAACATGAAAGTATGATGGATACCACCCAACATTACTGGTAATAAGCAATTTATTTTACAGTTCGGTGTCCTAGTTTGATCTCGTTTTTCTCTGTATAAATGATGTAGGTTTCTCTTTACATCTATTACCAGAGAGAGAAAGCCAGGTGCAGATCCAATTAAGTATTACAAAAAATATTACCCAAGACACCAACTCTTCGGAGGGGGTTGGATGAAATCAGCACAGCTTCACTTATTACCTGTTTCCCTATTATAGGCCATAAGGATCGACGGCTATCCTATGAGAACATGGCATTTTCATGTTTACCGCCTTCGAATAACATTCCTTGAACAAACACAATTAATTTAGCAGCTGTTAAGGGCGATCTTGGAATTATGGTTCATGTTCGTGGATGAGTCACACTCGGGGGGGGATCTCCAGGATTTTTTTTATTGTGTTGTTATCTGGAAACATAAAACAATTAGGGATTTAATTTCAGGATTATGAGATGGGGGAAACAGTTATGAAGAGTGGCTAATGAAAAATCAGAACCTGCTAAATCAGGTTAATGTTTTTGCTTATGGTGTGTCCAATGGGACAAAGTAGTTTAGACTAAACTTTTAGAGTCTGATCTTCATAAAGTTGAATTTTACCCCCACCCACCACATTTTCCTCGCTTTTACCTTTTTTGCTAAATAACCAAAAAAAAAAACTCACATACCCAGCTATTCAGCAATATTCTGTACAGAGCCACCATGCTGCTGCTGCATACCGGGTCCCGTCTTCTATGTGATGTTATCAGGGGGCCAGCTGTCTTTTCCAGATCCTGTATTCTTCTGCGATGTTATCAGGGGGCCAGTTGTCTCTTCCAGGTCCCGTCTTCTTCTGTGAAGTTATCAGGGGGGCCGACTGTCTCTTCCATGTCTCATCTTCTTCTGTGACATTATCAAGGGGCCAGCTGTCTCTTCCAGGTTCCATCTTCTTCTGCAATGTTATCAGGGAGCCAACTGTCTCTTCTAGATCCTATATTCTTCTGCAATGTTATCAAGGGGCTTTCTGTGACGTTTTCAGGTGTCCAGCTGTCTCTTCCAGGTCTCATCATCTTCTGTGACTTTATCAGGAGACCAGCTGTCACTTCCAGGTTCTATCTTCTTCTGTGATGTAATCAGGGGGCCAGCTGACTCTTCCAGGTCCTGTGTTCTTCTGTGATGCTATCAGGGGGCCAGCTGTCTCTTCCAGGTTCTGTGTTCTTCTGTGATGTTATCAGGGGGCCAGCTGTCTCTTCCAGGTTCTATCTTCTTCTGTGACATTATCAGGAGGACAGCTGTCTCTTCCAGGTTCTATCTTATTCTGTCATGTAATCAGGGGGCAGCCGTCTCTTCCTGGTCCTGTATTCTTCTGTGATGTTATCAGGAGACCAGCTGTCTCTTCCAGGTTCGGTGTTCTTCTGTGATGTTATCAGGGGGCCAGCTGTCTCTTCCAGGTTCTATCTTTTTCTGTGATATTATCAGGAGACCAGCCATCTCTTCCAGGTTCTATCTTCTTCTGTGATGTTATCAGGGGGCCAACTGTCTTTTCAAGGTCCTGTGTTCTTCTGTGATGTTATCAGGGGGCCAGCTGTCTCTTCCAGGTTCTATCTTTTTCTGTGATATTATCAGGAGACCAGCCATCTCTTCCAGGTTCTATCTTCTTCTGTGATGTTATCAGGGGGCCAACTGTCTTTTCAAGGTCCTGTGTTCTTCTGTGAAGTTATCAAGGGGCTAGCTGTCTCTTACAGGTTCCATCTTCTTCTGCAATGTTATCAGGGATCCAACTGTCTCTTCTAGATCCTATATTCTTCTGCAATGTTATCAAGGTGCCAGCTGTCTCTTCCAGGTCCCATCTTTTTCTGGGAGGTTATCAGGAGGGCAGCTGTCTCTTCTGGAATCCATCTTCTTCTGTGACGTTTTCAGGTGTCCAGCTGTCTCTTCCAGGTTTAATCGTCTTCTGTGACATTATCAGGAGGCCAACTGTCTCTTCCAGGTTCTATCTTCTACTATGATGTTAACAGGGAGCCAGCTGTCTCTTCCAGGTCCTGCGTTCTTCTGGGATGTTATCAGGAGGCCAGCTGTCTCTTCCAGGTTTTATCTTCTTCTGTGACATTATGAGGAGGCCAACTGTCTCTTCCATGTTCTATCGTCTTCTGTGACATTATCAGGAGGCCAGCTGTCTCTTCCAGGTTCTATCCTCTTCTGTGATGTTATCAGGGGTCCAGCTGTCTCTTCCAGGTCTCATCTTCTTCTGTGACATCATCAAGGGGCCAGCTGTCTCTTCCAGGTTCCATCTTCTTCTGCAATGTTATCAGGGAGCCAACTGTCTCTTCTAGATCCTATATTCCTCTGCAATGTTATCAAGGGGCCAGCTGTCTCTTCCAGGTCCCATTTTTTTCTGTGAAGTTATCAGGAGGGCAGCTGTCTCTTCTAGAATCCATCTCCTTCTGTGACGTTTTCAGGGGTCCAGCTGTCTTTTCCAGGTTTCATCATCTTCTGTAACATTATCAGGAGGCCAGCTGTCTCTTCCAGGTTCTATCTTCTTCTGTGACATTATCAAGGGGCCAGCTGTCTCTTCTAGATCCTATATTCTTCTGCAATGTTATTAAGGGGCCAGCTGTCTCTTCTAAGTCCCATCTTTTTCTGTGACGTTATCAGGAGGGCAGCTGTCTTTTCTAGAATCCATCTTCTTCTGTGACATTATCAGGAGGCCAGCTGTCTCTTCCAGGTTCTATCTTCTTCTGTGACATCAGGAGGCCAGCTGTCCCTTCCAGGTTCTATCTTCTTCTGTGATGTTATCAGGCATCCAGCTGTCTCTTCCAGGTTCTATCTTCTTCTGTGACATTATCAGAAGGCTAGCTCTCTCTTTCAGGTCTCGTCTTCTTCTGGGATGGTATCAGGGGGCCAGCTGTCTGTTTTAAGGACCAGTCTTCTTCTGTGACATTATCAGAGGGCCAGCTGTCTCTTCCAGGTGTCGTCTTCTTCAGTGACATTATTATTGTTATTTTGGGCTCTATGCATAAAACATTTGCTGTGTGGATGGCTTAAGCATTTACACAGGCACAATGATTGATTGCCATATTGTTTGCAGTATGACTACCGCATCTCCTGTGATCGTCAGCTCCATCTATGGGCCATAATGTGTTATTTTTTTAATTGTGAGTATTTCAAAATAATACTGCATCATGGCCACTAGATGGAGCTGATGATTATAGGAAACGATCATACTACAAACAATATGGTGATCATTCAATGTGCCTGTGCCGATGCTTAAGATATCCTTGCTATAACTATCCATTGTAAGGAAAAAATGGTTGTTTTATATATATATACTGTATCCTTAAGTGCCATGCCAGTAAATTACCCCTTTTCTAACTATTAAATATACAGCCTTCAAAACGGGGTTTTATCTTGGACTTTATCATAACTGTAGACACGTGTAATCATGAAGGTTTTACAACATTCAATTGTTAATCTTGCGGTTTGTAGGCACACAACGGGGTTTCGGTAGAAAGAGCCGGCAATGAATAGATGAAGCCTGTTATTATAAGGCATTGATGGAACCGCAGCCATGAAACCTTAAATGCTATTGAATTGCTTATACAAAATGTCTCAGGCAACCAGCATCTGCTGAGCACAATGATTGCAAAGCGCCTAGCATGCAAGCTTTGTGGATCTCCACTGGCTCCAAACCCATTATTGGCGGGCTGGCGCTCGTCGAGGAAGCAGCAGGTCAGAATATACCTGTAATATAAAGACACAAGTATATGGAGCGATACAAAACTTGATAGAGGTTTACACTGAAATAAAAGTTTTCATCAGCGCTAAACTTTCTTTCTATGGTATTCTCCATATTTGGAGCACTGTTACCACATACAAAAAGAAGTCCAGCCAAATCTTCCTGCAAGGCGATGTATGGTATATACCAGTGATGGCGCACCTTGGCACCCCAGATGTTTTGGAACTACATTACCCATGATGCTCAGCTACACTGCAGAGTGCATGAGCATCATGGGAAACGTAGTTCCAAAACATCTGGGGTGCCAAGGTTCGCCATCATTGGTATATATATATACGGTGCCTTGAAAAAGTATTCACACCCCTTGAAATTTTCCACATTTTGTCATGCTACAACCAAAAACGTAAATGTATTTTATTGGGCTTTTATGTGATAGACCAACACAAAGTGGCACATCATTGTGAAGTGGAAGGAAAATGATAAATGGTTTTAACATTTTGTTACAAACAACTATGTGAAACGTGTGTGTGTGTGTGTGTGTGGGGGGGGGGGGCATTTGTATGGAGCCCCCCGGAGTCAATACTTTGTAGAACCCCATTTCTCTGCAATTACAGCTGCAAGTCTTTTTTTGGGGATGTCTTTACCAGCTAGAGAGGGACATTTTTTGCCCATTCTTCTTTGCAAAATATCTCAAGCTCTGTCAGATTGGATGGAGAGCGTCTGTGAACAGCAATTTTCAAGTCTTGCCACAGATTCTCAATGGGATTTAGGTCTGGACTGTGACTGGGCCATTCTAACACATGAATATGCTTTGATCTAAACCATTCCATTGTAGCTCTGGCTGTATGTTTAGGGTCGTTGTCCTGCTGGAAGGTGAACCTCCGCCACAGTCTCAGGTCTTTTGCAGACTCTAACAGGTTTTCTTCTAAGATTGTCCTGTATTTGTCTCCATCCATCTTCCCATCAACTCTGACCAGCTTCCCTGTCCCTGCTGAAGAAAGGCATCCCCACAACATGATGCTGCCACCACCATGTTTCACGGTGGGGATGGTGTGTTCAGGGTGATGTGCAGTGTTAGTTTTCCGCCGCACATAGCGTTTTGCCTTTAAGGCCAAAAAGTTCAATGTTGGTCTCATCTGACCAGATCACCTTCTTCCACATGTTTGCTGTGTCCTCCACATGGCTTCTCACAAACTGCAAATGGGACTTCTTATGGTTTTCTTTCACCAATGTCTTTCTTCTTGTCACTCTTCCATAAAGGGCAGATTTGTGGAGATCACGACTAATAGTTGTTCTGTGGACAGATTCTCCCACCTGAGCTGTGGATCTCTGCAGCTCCTCCAGAGTTACCATGGACCTCTTGGCTCTTCTCTGATGAATGCTCTCCTTGCCCGGCCGGTCAGTTTAGGTGGATGGCCATGTCTTGGTAGGTTTGCAGTTGTGCCATACTGTTTCCATTTTCTGATGATGGATTGAACAGAGCTCCGTGAGATGTTCAAAGCTTGGGAGATTTTTTTATAACCTAACTCTGTTTTATACTTCTCCAAGTAAAGTACTACTTTCTCTAACAAACCTCTGAGGGCTTCCCAGAACAGCTGTATTTATCCTGAGATTAAATGACACACAGGTGGACTCTATTTGCTAATTAGGTGACTTCTGAAGGCAATTGGTTCCACTAGATTTTAGTTAGGGGTACCAGAGTAAAGGGGGCTGAATACAAATGTACCCAACACTTTTCACATATTTATTTGTAAAAAAAAATTAAAAACATTTATCATTTTCCTTCCATTTTACAATTATGTGCCACTTTGTGTTGGCTATCACATAAAATACAGTTACATTTTTGGTTGTAACATGACAAAATTGGGAAAATTTCAAGGGGTATGAATACTTTTTCAAGGCATTATACTTCTCCGTCGGGTTGTAAATCCTAACATTTCTCTCTACTACTAGCTAAACCTGCTATTCTCAATCGGAGTTCGGTGGAACACTAAGGTTCCTCCAGAGGTTACTAGGGGTTCCTTGAGCTGTGGTGGGTTTACCTCCCACTCGATGGTGCCTGCCTAGTTCTGGGGTTGATAACACTTTGCAGAGCCAGCTGCATGACACCAATTATCTTTTTATGTGTCTGTAAGGCTGGCCATAGACGGAGCGATCTTCTTTCTTGCAATTCAGTGTTGATAGGGGAATCCCTCCTGCAGAGCCATTGTGTTCTCCTGCTGGCAATAATCACATGTAAAATCCAACAGGCCAGTTTTACCCAAGTTGATCGATTGTTTAACTTGGATACATTCAGCCTGCCCATAGATGGTTAGAATCCAGCTGAACCGGCCGACATTCGAAACTGTCTATGGCCAGCTTAAGGGAGATATTCTGTCCACCACTGTATAAATGGCGTGCGTTCAAAACAACAATGCAAGGAGCATTCTTCTCACTGATCACCAATGTAAGGGACATTCTTCTCACTGATCACCAATGTAAGGAACATTCTTCTCACTGATCACCAATGTAAGGGACATTCTTCTCACTGATCACCAATGTAAGGAACATTCTTCTCACTGATCACCAATGTAAGGGACATTCTTCTCACTGATCACCAATGTAAGGGACATTCTTCTCACTGATCACCAATGTAAGGAACATTCTTCTCAATGATCACCAATGTAAGGAACATTCTTCTCACTGATCACCAATGTAAGGAACATTCTTCCCACTGATCACCAATGTAAGGAACATTCTTCTCACTGATCACCAATGTAAGGAACATTCTTCTCACTGATCACCAATGTAAGAAGCATTCTTCCCACTGACCACCAATGTAAGGAACATTCTTCCCACTGATCACCAATGTAAGGAACATTCTTCTCACTGATCACCAATGTAAGGAACATTCTTCTCACTGATCACCAATGTAAGGAACATTCTTCCCACTGATCACCAGTGTAAGGAACATTCTTCTCACTGATCACCACGGTAAGGGACATTCTTCTCACTGACCACCAATGTAAGGGACATTCTTCTCACTGATCACCAATGTAAGGAGCATTCTTCTCACTGATCACCAATGTAAGGAACATTCTTCTCACTGATCACCAATGTAAGGAACATTCTTCTCACTGATCACCAATGTAAGGAACATTCTTCCCACTGATCACCAATGTAAGGAACATTCTTCTCACTGATCACCAATGTAAGGGACATTCTTCCCACTGACCACCAATGTAAGGAGCATTCTTCCCACTGACCACCAATTATTTGGTTTTATATATGGTATGGTAAACGAGCAGTGTCACTCTAGAACAGGAAGTGTGCTACTGGAGGATCACCAGGTAAAAATAAAGAAGAAATAGCCTAAAAAAAAAAAGAAAACTAATGCAGGGACCACATCCAAGAACTGATAATCTGCAATAAATTCCATTTTTTTTGTTTTTAGGTTTTACCAATAATGCGATGCAGGTTGCAGCAAGCAGCGCAGGAAAATAAATAAGAACAAAGCTTAGAGAATTACCATCTCAGCTGCATCGCTATAAATCTTGAATAGCTAAATCAAAGTCTCTACATCACGCGTCGCACATAATAAGCGTGGCATCAAAAGGTGTCGATAATCCCATAGAATACCAAAATCAATCACGTTACTGCACTGGGAATAGACAATAAAATGGATGAATAGGATAAAAATGCCTGAGTAGAATAAATACTCATCTTAAAATCTGCAGTTTATTTATGTGAGCACATGGCCCCCGTGCATCCATTTATAATGCTTTGCTTGCCTAGCATTGTATTGATGTTGTCATCTGCATTTAATTTTTATAGATTTTTTTATATATGAATTTCTTCATAGATTCATACATTCGACTGATGGCGATTAACGATTCCATCTTCATTAGATTACATTGTGCTTTTTATAGTTTATCATTTTGTAGCAGAAGATTGCATACCGAAGATTTTCCCATGAATTAGATGGGTTGTAACACTTGTAGACATGTGGAATTGAGAAGAAATAGAGGTAGACACAGTTCAATACGCGTTCCATTTCAATTTACCTGTAGACTGTTGGCATTCATCACCTGGATCTCATGATAATTAAATAATGACATGGATTGTCAGGTTGAAGACAATAGAAGACACACGTCCATAGAGTTCAACCACTAACAAAAATATATAACCCATTGATGATCCAGAGGAAGGTAAAACAAATTAAAAATATAGATAATAATTATATAAAGTATTAAGTAATCAGCTTAAATGAAAATAAATAAATCACTTCTTGATCCCCCCCATGACAATCAGATAAATTACTGAAAAAATAATTGGATATTACCTATTCTTCCCACAACTAGAAAAAAATAGGTTTGGCTTTTCATATACTTCAAGCATGTGGCCCATCATCAGTACGGTATAAAGCGGTCATCCCCAACCAGGGTTCTCTGGAACCCAAAGGTTCCTTCATAGGTTTCCAGGGGTTTCTTGAGCTGTGGCTGATAGACTTTCCATCTGGTGGTGCCTACATAATTCCAGGTCCAACATCACTTGGAGACATTTCCCTACTTTACCCAAAACTAAAAAAAAGGTTTGGCTTTTCATTCACTTCAAGCGCGTGGTCCATCATCAGTGTAGTATAAATCAGTCATCCACAACAAGGGTTCTCTGGAACACTAAGATTCCTCCATAAATTTCTAAGGGTTTCTTAAGCTGTGGCTGACACTCTTTCCATTTTTTTGTTGCCTACATAATCCCAGGCCCAATGCCAATTGGAGGCCTTTCCCTATACTACCGTAAACTAAAAAAAAGGGTTGGCTTTTCATTCACTTCAAGCATGTGAGCCATCATCACTACAGTATAAAGCAGTCATTCTCAGCCAGGGTTTTGTGGAACCCTAAGGTTCCTCCATAGCTTTCTAAGGGTTTCTTGAACTGTGGCTGATTGACCTTCCATGTTGTGGTGCCTACAAAATTCTTGGTCCACAGCCACTTGGAGGCCTTTCCCTACTTTATCCAAAATCAAAAAAAAGGTTTGGCTTTTCATCCACGTCATGCATGTGGGCCATAATCAGTATAGTATAAAGCAGTCATTCTCAACCAGGGTGTCACGGTACTACCTACAGTGAGCCCACAGGGGAGCAGGTGACACGGGATCCCCCAGGGCATGGAGTCTTGCCAGGGACCCCCTCATGAGGGTTTGGGCCTAACTCCATGCTGACCCCAGGTCACGACCCCTGGGTTCACCCCGCTCGTTAGGGAAATACCAGAAGACACTGTCAGACAAGGATGGATGGTTGAAGCAAAGGAGAGCTAGATAGCGAGCCAAGGTCAGGGCAGGCTGCAGACAACATAATCAGAACAAGCCAAATCGGTACACAAGAGATCAGTTCACGAGAGGTCAGGTTAAGGCAGGTTACACAAAGGGAACTCAGAAACAAATGAACTGGTCTGAGAGGGATTTAAATAGAAAAGCACATGAGGGGCTGGACAGGAATTAGCAGGAAGGAATCATATATTAAGCCACAGGTGAGGCCGGCGACACCCATAGCTGCAGAGTGCAGCAGAGCTGAACACAAGCTAGTGGAACAACAGATGCCAGCTAGCCTATAGCAGTAAAGGTGAGACACAGATCAGCTCCGCAGCTGATCTGTGACACAGGGTTCTGTGGAACCCTAAGGTTCCTCCATTGGTTTCTAAGGGATTCATGAGCTGTGGCTGATTGACCTTCCATCTGGTGGTGCCTCCATATTTCTGGCTCCAACAGCATGTTGAGACCTTTCCCTACTTTAGCCAAAACTAAAAAAAAGGTTTGGCTTTTTATTCACTTCAAGCGTGTGGGCAATCTTCAAAACAGTATAAAGCAGCCATTCTCAACCAGTTTTCCAAGGAGCCCTAGAGTTCCTTCATAGGCTTGGGGGGCAACCGGACAATACAATCCCAGTGAAGTAGGCTGAAAGGAACCTAATTGTCCTCATCTGAGCCAGTAAAAAGCAGAAAAGGTTTGGCTATCCATACAATTTAAGCGTGTTGGCCATTATCAATACACAATATGTAAACTATGGCTTGTATATAGCGGCTTGGGGATCAACAGGACAGTTGAACCAGGTGATGTGTGCTGAAGGAAACCAAAAATTCCTTGATTAAATGTGTTGGCCATCATCGGTACAATGTATGAAAGCCATGGCTTCTATAGAGTAGGGCTTGGGGACCAACAAGACAATAAAAAAAACAGTAAATTAGGCTGAAGGGAACCAAAAATTTATTGATGAAGCCACTAAAAAAGCAGCAAAAAATGTTTGGCTTCTCACACATTTCAAGCGTGTTGGCCATCGTCACTACAGTGTATGGAAACCATGGCTTCTAAGAAGTAGAGCTTGGGGATCAACGAGACAATAAAACCCCAGTGAAGTAGGCTAATAGGAACCAACAAATTCTCAATTAAGACAGTAAAAAGCAGAAAAGGTTTGGCTTTCCATGCATTCAAACATGTTGGCCATTACCAGTACAATATACGGAAACCATGACCTCTATAGAGCCGGTTGTGGGATGAACAAGACAGTTGAATCAGGCGATGTGGGCTGAAGGGAACCAAAAATTCCTAGCTTAAGCCAGTAAAAGGCAAAAAAGGATTGGCTTTTCATACACTTTGAGCATGTTGGCCATCATCAGTACAGTGTATGGAAACCATGGCTTCTATGGAGTAGGGCTTGGGGACCAATGAGGCAATAAAAACCCAGTGAAGTAGGCTGTAATGAACTAAGCTAGTAAAAAGCAATAAACATTTTCAAGAGTGTTGGCCATCATCAGTACAGTGTATGGAGGCCTTGGTTTCTATAGAGTAGGGCTTGGGGACCAACAAGACAATAAAAACCCAGCTATGTAGGCTGAAAGTAACCAACTAGTCCTCAACTGAGCCAATAAAAAAGCGCAAAAGGTTTGGCTTTCCATACACTTCAAGTGTGTTGGCCATTATTAGTACAGTATATGGAAACCAACGCCTCTATAGAGCGGGTTGGGAGATAAACAAGACAGTTGAACCAGGCAATGTGGGCTAAAGGGAACAAAATATTCCTTGATTAAGCCACTAGAAAGCAAAAAAGATTTGGTTTTTCATATACTTCAAGCGTGTTGGCTGTTATCAGTACAGTATATGGAAACCATGGCTTCTATAGAGCGGGGTTGGGCGACCAACATGACAGTTGAATTAAGGTGGTGGGGGCTGGAGGGAACCAAAAATTCCTTGATTAAGTGTGTTGGCCATCATTAGTACAGTGTATGGATACAATGGCTTCTATCGAGTAGCGCTGGGGGACCAACAAGATGATAAAACCCAGTGAAGTAGGCTGAAAAGAACCAAAAAGTCCTCAATTAAGCCAGTAAAAAGCCAAAAGGTTTGGCTTTCTATACATTTCAAGTGTGTTGGCCATCATCAGAACAGTATATGGAAACCATGGCTTCTATAGAGCGAGGTTAGGGGACCAACAAGACAGTTGAACCAGGTGATGTGGGCTGAAGGGAACCAAAAATTCCTTGATTAGGTGTGTTGGCCATCTTCAGTACAATGTGTGGAGTCCATGGTTTCTATGGAGTAGGGTTTGGGGACCAACAAGACAATAAAAACCCAGTGAAGTAGGCTGAAAGAAACCAAAAAGTCCTCAATTAAGCTAGCAAGCAGCAAAAAAGTTTGGCTTTCTATACATTTCAAGTGTGTTGGCCATTGTCATTACAATATATGGAAACCATGGCTTCTATAGAGCGGGTTGGAGGATCAACAAGACAGTTGAGCCAGGTGATGTGGGCTTAGGGGAACCAACAATTTCTTGATTAAGCCAGTAAGAAGAAAGAGAGAGTTCTGACCAGAAGTAGCAAATTGAAATGGGTATGCCACATCCCTTAGTACAATAAACAAAAACAAACTATTCCCCTAGGGTGGGATTTTGGAGGCATTACCATAAAAAGTATATAATAGTAGAAAATGTTTTATTACAAAAACAGAGAATATAACACAAAATAATCAAAGTATACCCTAGTACACACAGAAATACAGATAGAGAATTGCATCGGGAGTGCAGGTAACATCAAAAGGTGGTATACATCACATACGACATTAAATATAAAACAAACTGATATGGAGAGATGGAGTGGGTCTCACTAAACCAACGCGTTTCGGAGATTCCTTCGTCAGGGTTTGACGAGTGAGAGTCACCACCTATTAAATATTTATAAAAAGCAAGAAAGTGTCAAAATCGTCAGTATCGATTGCAAGCCTAAAGTAGTATGTCCCCCACACCCCAAGTGTGAGAGAATATACACTTACCCAATGCAAAAAATAAAATAAAAGAAAAAACGAACAATCAGCGCATAAAATCAGCTCTGCTGTGGTGTCCCAAGTCGCATGCACATGCTAGAAGTCCAATAGTAGGTATGCAGGATACTATGAATAAATCCGTAGAGGGAGTGCTCTACCCCTATACGCTGAGAAGACACCGCGTCCAAATGGGGCGCAGTGCCTGTGCGCAGGCTGGGGTCCAATAGGATCTTCGGACCTAGAATTGTATAAACCAAATCATAAAAATGGGCCAGTAGCAAGTAAAAAAAACACAAATACTACTACGTGCGGTGCGGTCTGAAGAAAACAGCATTCTGGAGAGAGCACCAAGAGAGTATATCTGCATATATGAGATTAAAGGCCAGGTACATACCTGCGATTTGGAACTGGGAGGGACACCTACAGTGTGTGATGTAAGGAAGGGAGGAGAGGCTCATATGGCATTGAACCAGTTTGTGGGTTGGCCAGGGAATAAGCACCTAAAGTTGCAAAACCAAAGGAAAAAGGGTAAGCTCCAAAGTAAAGTAAATCAACCAGTAAAATTGCATGGGAAACACCATGCAGTGGAGTGTTCCCCAAAATAGGTCTAATACATGCCCCCAATCATTGATAGTGTATTACCTGTAGCAGCCCAGAGCGCAGCACTGGTGCACCGTCCACCTCCGGTCACAAGATCGGAGTGGATGGGCTAAGGTATATGTAGACAATCACAGCACTCTCAGCTGATTGTGATAACAATCAGCTGGGCGCCGTGTATTCACTGAGTTATCTCCTCCCTTGTATCGCAGCTGTCAAAAAGACAGCCTATGAAGCGGCATCCCATCTTTCTAATCCAATCCTGGACCCCCTGGGAGTGGGCCGCGCCGCGCCCCCCCACGCAAGCCGGCCCCGATCCCCCACCGCGCATGTGCGTTGACCAAGTTGGAACGCACCGTCACGGCTGACGTCACGGGGCCCCGCCCCGGAGACGCGCGCCGCCGTCCAATCCCACCAGCACGGGAAGCCGGGGCCGAATACAGCTGACGCTGAATCAGACCCGGAAGGGAGGAGCCAAGAGACGGCTGCCTTCCTAGTGTCCCCAAAGAGGGGAAGCCTTTCCGTGCCGGGTCTGCGCACGATCGCAGCAAAGGGGGCAAATAAAAAAAAAAGTGTCAATCAAAATAGAGCATACAAAACCGAACGGGTATCTGCAAATGTGAAAAGAGAGAAACACAAATCAATATATATAGTGTTCAATAGTAGGTGGGCATGAGTAATGTTCGTTATCTAGCAAGGCACCTCTGACATGAGAAACCACAGCACAGCTGTTACATGGGGAGAAACAAAGTGCCAGTAAATACATAAGCAGAGAGTAACATAGCACTCACAATAGGGGTCACAGCATCTAGATCGCCCCGTTGGGATATGATAATATTAGCCGGGGATGCCCTCCTTACCCTGAAGAACGAGGGCAGGCAGTATGTGACCCCCAGTATATTCCATAGGGCATCAAAATCTAACCCCTAGTATGAAAAAAAGGGAAACCCATATTCCCCATAGTAGGGGTGTTGTAGGAATGAGACAGGGGCCACATTGGAGGTGGTAAAGTGGAGGTTTATTTTTCCATGCCCCCGGAGTCAAAACCCTCTAAGAAGGGTTTGAAGCATGTAGAGTCGTTCAAACCAGGGGGTCTGGTTGCACGTAAGTTATAGATCCATCTGAGTTCGAGTTGGAGGAGATCCTTGTTCCAGTCTCCTCCCCTCCCGCCCGGGTGGACCCGGTCCAAGATCAAAAATTTGATATTGGGAAACTTTCCCTGATGAACTAGGGCCGTGTGTCTCCCCAAAGGTAGGTCGGGGTCACATGTCTGCATGCTCCTGATGTGGCGGTATGCTCTATGCCAGAATTCCAATTTGGTTTTCCCGACATAGAAGCATCCGCAATCACATCGGAGCATGTAGACCACCCCTTTTGTCTTGCAGTTTGCAAAATGCTTGGGCCTGAAGGTACTGCCGTTAGGTAAGATGGGATTTTTTGTAGTGTACATAAACCTGCAGTATCCGCAGGCCCCACACATAAAGGTACCCCTGTATTTACAATGTTGGGCAAATTTCTCGTCCCTAAATTCACTTCTGACCAGTCTGGAGGAAAGGGAGGAAGCCCTTCTAAAAGTGAAGAGGGGACTCTCAGGGAGGAGTCTCTGTAAGTTAGGGTCCATGGTAAGAATGTGCCAATATTTTGACACAATTTTCCTGACTTCAAAATGTTGGTTACAATACTTTGTGATGATGCGCAAGGAATTATCCTGAGTCTTGTCCTTTTGTGAGTAAATAAGGGATTGTCTGCTGCGTGTAGTAGCCCGTTTATATGCTTTTTTGAGAGAGCTACGGGAGTAACCCCTCTCGAGGAGTCTCTCGCGCAGATTGTTGGCCTCTTTTTTGAAAGTCACTTCGTCGGTGCAATTTCTACGCACCCTCAGATATTGGCTATATGGTATGGATTTGATGAGACTGGCCGGGTGAAAACTTGAAGCATGTAGGATGGTATTCCCAGCAGTGGCCTTCCGAAAAAGGCCACTGCTGAGTCCACCATCCCCGTCCCTGCTAACCATAACATCCAGGAATGCGATCTCACTGTGGCTGAATGCCATCGTGAAATTGAGGTTGAAGCGATTTCTGTTCATGCTCACCAAGCATGATTGTAGGAGTTCTATAGGGCCGTCCCAGATGGTGAAAATGTCGTCGATGTATCGGAGCCACAATAAAAAGTGGCTCGTATACATCGACGAGTCCTCATCACTGAGAAAGGTAGTTTCCCATTCCCCCAGGTACAGGTTGGCATAGGACGGGGCACAACAGGTCCCCATTGCCACCCCCTGTACCTGGAGGAAATGGGAACCATCAAAAGAGAAGACATTGTGGTATAAAATGTATTCCAACAGTTGTAGAATGAAGTCATTGTATGTCCAGTCACCATCCTGTCTCTGAAAAATGGCCTTTTTGACAGCTCTGAGTCCACTAGTATGGGGAATGGAGCTATATAGGGCCTCTACATCGATCGTCACGAGATAGGCATTATCCGGTATGGTGAGATTATCAATGATTTTAAGGAAATGGATGGTGTCTTTTACATATGACCGTAAGCTGGTGACATGGGGTTTGAGATACTCGTCAATCAAACGACTAGCATGTTCGCTAATAGAACCCCTCCCTGAGATAATTGGTCTCCCTGTGGGATTTTGACTGTCTTTATGAATTTTGGGGAGTGAGTAAAAAGTTGGTACGGTTGGAAATTTAACTCTAATATATTCCCATATTGTCTTGTTGATAACTTTGTTGTTATATGCCGTGTCCACGAGGGAATAGTATTCCTGATAGAATCTATTGATCAAATCACTAGAGATTTTTTTGTACCAATTTTTATTCATGAGAATTTTGTTGCACATTAGGATATATTGGGCATTGTCCATCAGGACAATGTTCCCACCCTTATCCGAGGGCTTGATGACTATGGATTTATTGTCACCAAGTTCCTTGAGTGCCTGTCTATCAGCCAGATTGGTATTTGTCTCACTGGGGGTACGGATCCGCATTTTTTCGATATCTTTATGTACCAATTTGAGAAATGTGGAAATGTTTGGATTGGAACTAGGGGGTGGAAATTGGACTGATTTCTTTTTAAGTTTTGACCTCTGATTGGATTCATGGGTCGGCACCTCCCTGTTAGACAGGGGAAGGGAAAGCACAGAGGGTAGATCAATACGATCAATAAGATCGGTTGTGTCGCTTTCTTCCAAAAGCGACACCAGATGGTCAATGGCTTGATTTTCCTGGGGTGTGAGGTCCACAGACCCCTGGGGTTTCTGATACATGTTTTTTAGCATTAATTTACGTGCGAATAGTTCGAGGTCTTTGACAACCTCGAATCTATCCATATTCTCATTGGGGCAAAAACCCAGCCCCTTTTGGAGCAAACGTTCTTCCCCCTCTGTGAGGGTGTGGGATGAGAGGTTGACGATGCTGAAGGTCCCATGAGGGCGCCCAGCAGCATCTGTGAAATCCGCCTCTTCACCCCGCTCTAAGTTCGATTTGTAACTTTGTTTAGGAGTGCTTCCGCTAAAGGGACAGCGTCCTGTCTATCGTAGGCCTGGTGTGTGGTTTTAGATCTGGTTACTGGAGGTAGGTTTGTATTGTTCACCGAAGGTATGGGGGGGGTATTGGTTGAACCTCCACCAAACCCTCCTGTTTGTTTACCTATCCCCGTCATTGCACACTGTGTTCCCTCCATTGTGTTCACGTTTTGAGTCTTGATATCCTGGGATCTGTTTTCACTTAGCCAGTAAGAAGCAGCAAAAAAAGGTTTGTTTTTTTCATACACTTCAAGCATGTTGGCAATCATCAATACAGTGTATAGAAACCATGGCTTCTATTGAGTGGAACTTGAGGACCAACGAGACAGTAAAAACCCAGTTAAGTAAACTGAAAGGAATCAAATAGTCCTCAACTGAGCCAGCAAAAGCAGAAAAGGTTTGGCTTTCCATACACTTCATGCGTGTTAACCATTATCAGTACAGTATATGGAAACCATGGCTTCTATAGAGTGGGTTGGGGGATCAACAAGACAGTTGAATCATGTGATGTGGGCTGAAGGGAACCCAAAATTTCTAGATTAAGCCAGTAAAAAGCAGCAAAACAAGATTTGGCTTTTCATACACTTTTTAAGTGTGTTGGCCATCATCAATACAGTATATGGAAACCATGGCTTCTATGGAGTAGGGCTTGAGGTCATATTAAACCCATTTTACAGAAGATGTACTTTTTTAGGCTTCAGAATGAAAATTCGGATGAGCTTCTGCCCCTTTCTTGACCCGTAACCAGCAAGATGAATCCTATTCTAGATTTTATGTATTTGTCTACCAATCTCTGATTAAGAGCTCTCAGGGTCACTCTGTATATCCTCAATTTGAGTTGATGCAAGATGAAATTACCCTGTTTTACACTGTTTTCATACACTTTTCAAGTGTGCTGGCCATCATCAATACAGTATATGGAAACCATGGCTTCTATGGAGTAGGGCTTGAGGACCAACAAGACAATAAAAACCCAGTGAAGAAGGCTGAAATAAATCATAAAGTCCCTAACTGAGGCAGTAAACAAGTCCACGAGACAGTTGAACCATGTGATGTGGGCTGAAGGGAACCAAACAATTCTTGATTAAGCCAGTAAAAAGAACCAAAACAAGGTTTGGCTTTCCATACACTTCAAGTGTGTTGGCCATCATCAGTACAGTATATGGAAACCATGGCTTCTATGGAGTAGGGCTTGAGGACCAACAAGACAATAAAAACCCAGTGAAGTAGGCTGAAAGAAGTTATAAAGTTCCTAACTGAGGCAGTAAACAAGTCAACAAGACAGTTGAACCATGTGATGTGGGCAGAAGGGAACCAAAAAAATTCTTGATTAAGCCAGTAAAAATAACCAAAATAAGGTTTGGCTTTCCATACACTTCGAGTGTGTTGGCCATCATCAGTATAGTATAAGGAAACCATGGCTTCTATGGAGTAGGGCTTGAGGACGAACAAGACAATAAAAACCCAGTGAAGAAGGCTTAAATAAATCATAAAGTCCCTAACTGAGGCAGTAAACAAGTCAACAAGACAGTTGAACCATGTGATGTGGGCTGAAGGGAACCAAACAATTCTTGATTAAGCCAGTAAAAAGAACCAAAACAAGGTTTGGCTTTCCATACACTTCGAGTGTGTTGGCCATCATCAGTACAGTATATGGAAACCATGGTTTCTATGGAGTAGGGCTTGAGGACCAACAAGACAATAAAAACCCGGTGAAGTAGGCTAAAAGAAGTCATAAAGTCTCTAACTGAGGCAGTAAACAAGTCAACAAGACAGTTGAACCATGTGATGTGGGCAGAAGGAAACCAAAAAAATTATTGATTAAGCCAGTAAAAAAAACCAAAATAAGGTTTGGCTTTCCCTACACTTCGAGTGTGTTGGCCATCATCAGTACAGTATATGGAAACCATGGCTTCTATGGAGTAGGGCTTGGGGACCAACAAGACCGTTAAAGATATAGTTAGACCTTCCATGACCATTCCACGGTCATATTAACCCCATTATAGAGAAGATGTACTTTTTTAGGCTTCAGAATGAAAATTTCGCATGAGCTTCTGCCCCTTTCTTGACCCGTAACCAGCAAGATGAATCCTATTCTAGATTTTATGTCTTTTTCTACCAATCTCTGCTTAAGAGCTCTCAGGGTCACTCTGTATATCTCAATTTGAGTTGATGCAAGATGAAATCACCCTGTTTTATTATAATTTTTCAATGGATCCATTATGTTTTGTCATCTACTAATTTATATATCTATATAAAAATCTTAATCGCTGAACTGTCTTTTTTTTTTTTAATTAACATTAGTGTGGATGAGGCAAGTAGAGAATTTTTAATTGAATATTTACAAACTTGCAAAGTGTCAAGCAGATGTTTCCCGAGGCCAGCAAAAATCCATATTTATGTAAATTCAGAGATGCTAAAATTGATTTTTTTTTTTTTTTTTTGTGCCGTTTACCTGTTTTCAAGGGTCAAACGTTGCATCTGCCAATTCCCTGCAAACAATACTCTGGGTTCGAGGAGCATAAATCACTTTGCAGTTTGGCATATAGCAGATTGACACCAGGCAGCCAGTAATGTCATTTCGCAGAATTGCGAAGTCATGGATTCTTGGTGACTTCAGCGGACTCGGGACTGAAAATAATTCTGCCAATTAAAGCAAGATAAAGGTCTGTAGGTGCTAAATTGCCAGGAGACTCTTTGGAGTTCTTGGATGGCGTTGATGTATTTTTAGCTGCTTGATCTATACAATCTCTTTTACGGCGGGCAGAGGATATAAGCCGTACAAGTGCGGTATCAAGGTCGCTGCACTTCTTATTATACAAAGGCTTTCTTACATAAGGTGCCCGGACCTCACTTTAAATAAAATCCCTATGAAACTTTAATCTTCCTTGGGCTGCATATCAATTTTCATTATCATTTATTTATAAAAATTCTCTATGTCTTGGGGAGCAGTTATTAAGCGATGTACAACCTCTCGTACATATCAATTAGCTTCCAATAGGGATGTGTAATATTTCAATATTTTCTTATTTTCTAAATACCCTGATTTACTAAGGGAGTAGTTCAATTTTAAAATTCAATTTTCACTTTGCAAAATAAAGTGAAAATATGGCAAAGAATACCCAGTCACGTGAAGAAAAATTGAACCACTTTAAAACCCTGACACTTTTTGTTTGCATGTAATTTTTTTTTTTTTTTCTGGAAAATTACTTTGAACCCCCAAACATTATATATATATAGATATATCTATATATATATCTATATATATAAATAATAATAATTATTTATATATCTATAGATATATCTATCTATCTATCTATCTATCTATCTATCTATCTATCTATCTATCTATCTATCTATCTATCTATCTATCTATATATTATTTTTTGTGTTTATTTTTTTTAAAGCAGAGGCCCTAGAGGATTAAATGGTGGGTTTTTCAATTTTTTTGGCAATGTCACACGGCATTTGCGCAGCGTTTTTTTCAAATGCAATTTTTTGGGAAAATTGTAATATATTTTAATGCACACAAACACAAGAGAATACCCAATTTGTTGGTAAAATATGAAAAGATGATGTTACGCCGAGTAAATAGATAACCAACATGTCACGCTTTAAAACTGCGCACACTCGTGGAATGGCTCTGGTATTTAAAAATCTCCATAGGCAACGCTTTAGAAGCCTTTACAGGTTACCAGTTTAGAGTTATGCCCCGTACACACGGTCGGACTTTGTTCGGACATTTCGACAACAAAATCCTAGGATTTTTTCTGACGGATGTTGGCTCAAACTTGTCTTGCATACACACGGTCACACAAAGTTGTCGGAAAATCCGATCGTTCTGAACGCGGTGACGTAAAACACGTACGTCGGGACTATAAACGGGGCAGTGGCCAATAGCTTTCATCTCTTTATTTATTCTGAGCATGCGTGGCACTTTGTCCGTCGGATTTGTGTACACACGATCGGAATTTCCGACAACGGATTTTGTTGTCGGAAAATTTTATCTCCTGCTGTCCAACTTTGTGTGTCGGAAAATCCGATGGAAAATGTGTGATGGAGCCTACACACGGTCGTAATTTCCGACAACAAAGTCCTATCACACATTTTCCGTCGGAAAATCCGACCGTGTGTACGGGGCATAACGCAAAAGATCTGGTGCTAGAATTATTGCTCTTGCTCTGACATTCGTGACAAAAAATCACATGCGTGGTAAGATTGCCGTTCACATATGTGAGTGGGACCAACTTGCGCACGGGGATGGGGGCACTTAAAAAAATAAAAAAAAAAAATAATTAAAAAAAAAAAAAATAAAAAAAAAAAATATATATATATATATATATATATATATATATATATATATATATATATATATATATATATATATATATATATATATATATATATATATATATACAGTAGATATATATAGATATATATTATTTATTTATTTTTATTTTACTGCCTCTTTACCTTTTTTTTTTATCACTTTTATTGCTGATGTACACATCCATTGTGATACCAAATAAGCAGTGACAGGTTCTCTTTATGGGAAGATTTCTCCTCTGCCCTTAAAATCTTCTGATCATTGTGAGCTACTGCTGTTTTTTTTTTTATCTGTATGTTGAGCAGGGGAATGCCCAGAGGCCCTATTTTGTCATTTTCCTATAAAACTTTAATAAACACAATTTATTAAAAAAAAATAAAAAAATATAAATTTATTTCATTTTTTTAGTTTTTCTCTTTCTCTTTAAACGCTTTTTTTAAAAAAATCATTTTTATTGCTGATGTTAACATCCCTTGTGATCACAATAAGCAGTGACGGGAGAGATTTCTCCTCTGCCCTTAAAATCTTCTGATCATTGTGAGGTATACCTAAGCTACTGCTGTTAGGGTTCTTTTTAATGTTTGTGGGTTTTTTTTGTTCTCTGTATGTTGAGCTGGGGAATGCTCAGAGGCTCTATTTTGTAATTTTCTTTTAAAACTTTAATAAACACAATTCATTAAAAAAAAAAGTATTTTTTTTTTTTTTTAGTTTTACTATTTCTCTTTTTTTTTTATTCACTTTTATTGCTGATGTTAACATGCCTTGTGATAACAATAAGCAGTGACATGAGAGGTTTCAACTTTGCCCTTAAATTCTTCTGAACATTGTGAGGTGTACTTGAGCTAATAGGGTGTTAGGGTTTTTTTTTTTAGTTTTTTTTTGTTATCTGTATTTTGAGCCGGGAAATGCCCAAAGACTCTATTTTGTCATTTTCTTATAAAACTTTATTAAACACAATTTATTTTAAAAAATATATATTCATTTTTTTAGTTTTTTTCTTTCTCTTTAAACGTTTTTTTTTTTTTTTTTTAATCACGTTTATTGCTGATGTAATAATAAGCAGTGACAGGTCCTCTTTATGGAGAGATTTCTCCTCTGTCCTTAAAATATTCTGATCATTGTGAGGTATACCTGAGCTACTGCTGTTAGGGTTTTTTTTTTTGTTTGTTTGTTTTTTTGTTCTCTGTATGTTGAGCCGGGGAATGCTCAGAGGCTCTATTTTGTAATTTTCTTATAAAACTTTAATAAACACTTAAAAAAAAAAAATGTATTTATTTAATTTTTTTAGTTTTACTATTTCTCTTTAAACTTTTTTTTTTTTTAATCACTTTTATTTCTGTTAAAAGTAAGCAGTGACAGGTCCTCTTTATGGAGAGATTTCTCCTCTGTCCTTAAAATATTCTGATCATTGTGAGGTATACTTGAGCCACTGCTGTTTTTTTTGTTTTTTTTTATCTGTATGTTGAGCCGGGGAATGCATTTTCTTACAAAACTTTATTTAAACACAATTTATAAAAAAAATAAATAAACAAAAATATATATTTATTTCATTTTTTTCGTTTTTCTCTTTCTCTTTAAAGGTTTTTTTTTTAAATCACTTTTATTGCTGATGTAAACATCCCTTGTGATAACAATAAGCAGTGACAGGTCCTCTTTATGGAGAGATTTCTCCTCTGTCCTTAAAATCTTCTGATCATTGTGAGGTATACCTGAGTGACTGCTGTTTTTTTGGGGTTTTTTTTGGTTTTTTATCTATATGTTGATCCTGGGAATGCCCAGAGGCTCTATTTTGTAATTTTCTTAATAAAACTAATAGACACCATTTATTAAAAAAAAAAAATGTATTTATTTATTTTTTTTAGTTTTACTGTTTCTCTTTTTTTTATCACTTTTATTGTAAATAAATTGTAAATTTATAAAAACAAAAAAAAAAATCTCTTCTGATCATACCAAGATCAGTGTGATCAGATGCTTTTTTACAAGTCAAAAAATGACTTGCTTACAACGCTGGGGGAAACCGCAAGTGACAAAATTCTCATAACTTCCAGCTTCTAATACCATAGGGATGATTGGGGGGCTTCAGTGCCGGGCTCTCCGCCGGGACGGGAGAGCCCACCAGAGGGTGGCGGGAGGTGAAGGGGGACGCCTCTCCGCCGCCTGTAAAAGAAATCCAGCAGCTAATTAGCCACTAGGATTGCTTTTACAAAGAAAGTTAATCGGCTATAGAAAAAAACACTTGAAGCTGCCGACACAAATGTACGTAAGGCGTTGTTCAAGTGGTTAACCATCTCCCGCCCGCCGCATTGTGAAGTGACGGGTGAGCGGCGGCTCTCATTCTGGGACGATGTCATATGATGTTGTCCCACTCTCACTGCGCTTGCGCGCCCGCCAGCGCATCACCTATCTTCGTAAAGAATCGAAGATGAGGCTCTTTGCCCATGTCATTGGCTGTGTCCAATCACAGCTGATCACATGTAAACAAGGAAATGCCAGTTTTCGGCATTCCTCTCCTCACACGCTGTCAGAGCCGATCAGCAGCATCTCCTCACAGGGGAGATCTGCACTGATAATCAGGGCACTGATCATTAGTGCCGAGACAATAATGCCCATCAGTACGTGCTCATCAGTGCCACCCTTCAGTGTCATCTACCTGTGCCACCTATCAGTGCCCATCAGTGCTGCCTATTAGTGCCTCCTCTTCATTGACCATTAGTGCAGGCTCATCAGTGCCCATCAGTGCTGCCTATTAGTGCCTCCTCATCAGTGCCACCTCATAATTGACCATTAGTGCAGGCTCATCAGTGCCCATCAGTTCCGTCTCATCAGTGCCCTTCAGTGCCGTCTCATCAGTGCCCATCAGTGCAGCTTCATCAGTGCCCATCAGTGCTGTCTCATCAGTGCCCTTCAGTGCAGCCTCATCAGTGCCCATCACTGCAGCTTCATCAGTGCCCATCAGTGCTGTCTCATCAGTGCCCTTCAGTGCAGCCTCATCAGTGCCAATCAGTGCAGCCTCATCAGTGCCATCTCATCAGTGCCCTTCAACGCAGTCTCATCAGTGCCCTTCAGTGCAGCCTCATCAGTGCCTGTCCCATCAGTGCCGTCTCATCAGTGCCCTTCAGTTCAGCCTCATCAGTGCCCATCACTGCAGCTTCATCAGTGCCCATCAGTGCTGTCTCATCAGTGCCCTTCAGTGCAGCCTTATCAGTGCCAGTCAGTGCAGCCTCATCAGTGCCATCTCATCAGTGCCCTTCAATGCAGTCTCATCAGTGCCCTTCAGTGCAGCCTCATCAGTGCCCTTCAGTGCAGCCTCATCAGTGCCCATCAGTGCAGCCTCATCAGTGCCCATGAGTGCCACCTCATCAGTGCCGTATCATCAGTGCCCTTCAGTGCCACCTCATCATTGACCATTAGTGCAGGCTCATCAGTGCCCATCAGTTCTGTCTCATCAGTGCCCTTCAGTGCTGTCTCATCAGTGCCCTTCAGTGCAGCCTCATCAGTGCCCGTCTCATCTGTGCCCTTCAGTGCTGTCTCTTCAGTGCAGTCTCATCAGTGCCCTTCAGTGCTGTCTCTTCAGTGCAGTCTCATCAGTGCCCTTCAGTGCAGCCTCATTAGTGCCAATCAGTGCAACCTCATCAGTGCCGTCTCATCAGTGCCCTTCAATGCAGCCTCATCAGTGTCCTTCAGTGCAGCCTCATCAGTGCAGCCTCATCAGTGCAGCCTCATCAGTGCAGCCTCATCAGTGCTGCCTCATCAGTGCTGTCTCATCAGTGCCCTTCAGTGCAGCCTCATCAGTGCAGCCTCATCAGTGCCGTCTCATCAGTGCCCTTCAGTGCAGCCTCATCAGTGCACATCAGTGAAGGAGAAAAATTACTTATTTACAAAATTTCATAACACCACCTAAGAAAAACTTTTTTTTTTTCAAAATGTTCTGTCCTTTTTGTTCTTTTTTTTTTTTTTTAGCAAAAAAATAAAAAAAACCCAATGGTGATTAAATACCACCAAAAGAAAGTTCTATTTGTCTAAAAAATATGATAAAATTTAGTATTGTGTACAGTGTTACATGACCGCACAATTGTCATTCAACGCGTGACATCGCTGAAAGCTGAAAGTGGCGCCTGGGAAGGAAGAGGGTGAAGGTGCCCGGTATTGAAGCAGTTAAAAAAAAAAAACTGAAAAATTCATTGAGCTTAGTTAAAGCTTAGCTTTCTGGATGGAGTCAGGGAGGGTTATAATGCCATTGGAAGATTTCCTGTTCCTTAACTGTTCTACTGAAATCACAAAATTTGTGATTTTCATTCATTTTCCTTTTTGATGATAACGGTCATCAGGACAAATAAAAAAGGCGAATCTACCTAATCTACCTTTTTGTTTAGTTCCCTTGCGCATGGCTGATCTTTGGGAATAGGAAACAGATATGTAGAAACTCCAGAAATAGACCATGTTGCCTTCCAACAATATATATATATATATATATATATATATATATATATATATATATATATATAGATCATCCAATTTCCTAAAGAAAACACAAATGAAAAAAGTCCAAAAACAGAAATCCTGTGTGGTTCAGATGAAGGCTCCCTCTGTGGGTCATACAAACGAATGTAGAATAGATGTCCACTCACCAGATAATGTGGATCCTCCTACCTTATGGTAGGGCAAATCATGAAGGCTTATGGGGTCTGCCCCACCTCCTGGGGGTGTCTTTAAACGGATCCTCCAGTGCCCTCCATCTCGGGATGGGACATGGCCCCCGATCAGGATGTCACCAGCGGTGCAGGAAAAAGAAATGAGGAGAGACGGGACTCCTCGTTGTGTAATACTGTAGGGTAGTTTATTTAAAAGACTCAATGGCTACAAAGTTTGCCAATAAAAACAAAATTGAAAACAATGTATCCTCCTGATTGCGAACAACCGCAATGACACAGCACCGGAGGAGGTGGAAGCCGCAAGACCCACAGCAGAGTCAGCGTGCGTTCCACCAAAGCGTGACGTAGCGCAGCGTGCATTCCAGCCTTACACGTTTCGTCATCTATCGTGACATCATCAGGAGCTGCCCGATAGTGATGTTAGGGGTGAATTATACTCCCATTTTTTGCCAACCGATACATTCTATGCCAAATTCGAAAGAAATTTTTAGTTAGTTCTGGTGCTTATTTATGTAGTATTCTATCTTTATGTGATACCCAAATATTTCTGTTTAATTGTGTTTTATTCAATGTGATTTCTAGTTTTATCCATCTTTTATCATTTTTTATCTTACCCAATTCAACCATTTGTGATAGTACCACAGCTTCATAATATCTTCTGATATCTGGTGCAGCAAGTCCCCCCGTGTGCTTTATCCTTACTCAATAATGCATATTGTATGCTCGGTTTCTTTCCCTGATGAATACATTTCAATATCATTCCCCTTAGTATCTTAAAATATATCTGGGGTAGGGCTATTGGCAGCATCTGAAATGTATACAGAATTTTCAGAAGTATTACCATCTTTATTATATTTATTCTTCAATGAGAGAGGTTTCATAGCTATTTCTTTACGTTCTGTTTTCATCTCATTTGATAGAGGAAGATAATTTGCTTGGTATAGTTTTCCCACAGATGGAGTAAGTTTTTTTTTCCAAGATATTTTAAATCTGTTTTCCCCCATGTAAAAGGGAATTCTCCCTGTAAAGCGTGTTCTTCTATCTTGTCTATGTTTATATTTAATATCTCAGACTTAATTGGATTGATCTTTAAATTAGACAGTTCTCTATATTTTTTTAAGTCCTTTTACCAAATTCGGTAGTGTTATTCTGGGGTTGGTTATATAGCACAGGACATCATCTGCATATGCTGCTATTTTATGTTCCTCTCCTCCTATCTTCAAATCTCTCATACAGTGCCTTGAAAAAGTATTCATACCCAGGGGCGTTGCTAGGTCTACAAAAGATCTGGGGCTAGAGCCCATAGCAGCGTACTAAAGAAAGTCATACGTTTAGGCGGGCATACACATGTATATACAGTAATATACGTGTGTGTGTATATATCCCAAGAGAGCCCCCCACTTACATCAGGGTCCCCAGAGAGCCCTCCCTTACATCAGGGTCCCCAGAGAGCCCCCCCCTTACATCAGGGTCCCCAGAGAGCCCCCCTTACATCAGGGTCCCCAGAGAGCTCTCCCTTACATCAGGGTCCCCAGAGAGCACCCCCTTACATCAGGGTCCCCAGAGAGCCCCCCCTTACATCAGGGTCCCCAGAGAGCTCTCCCTTACATCAGGGTCCCCAGAGAGCCCCCCTCCTTACATCAGGGTCCCCAGAGAGCTCTCCCTTACATCAGGGTCCCCGGAGAGCACCCCCTTACATCAGGGTCCCCAGAGAGCCCCCCCTTACATCAGGGTCCCCAGAAAGCCTCCTCCTTATATCAGAGTCCCCAGAGAGCCTCCCCCTTGCATCAGGGTCCCCAGAGAGCCCCCCACTTACATCAGGGTTCCCAGAGAGCCCCCCTTACATTAGGGTCCCTAAATAGTCCCCCCCTTAAATCAGAGTCCCAGGAGAGTCTCCCCCTTAAAAGCAGGGTCCCCAGAGAGCCTCCCCCTTGAATCAGGGTCCCCAGAGAGCCTCCCCTCCCCTTGGGGACCCCTGCAGGGACTCGGGGCTATGGGCCCCAGATTCAGGGCTATAGCCCCAAAAGCCACCCCCTAGCGATGCCACTGTTCACACCCCTTGAAATGTTCCACATTTTGTCACGTTAGAATCAAAAACCTACTGGTCTGTAGCTGGATCACAGAGTTGCATCTTTTCCTTCTTTAGGTATCACTGTGACATATGCCAACAGTGATTCCTTCCTCATATTTTCCCCTTCTCCTAACCCATTCATATAATTACAGTGTTTTGGTAATAGTTGTTCTTTAAACTTTTTTTTATAGTATTTTATCGTTAGGCCATTTGGGCCTAGGCTCTTACCTATTGGAGTATTTTTTAGGGCTACCTTTATTTCCTCTAGATTTATTGGTTCTTCTAAAAGTTGCAATCTTTCTATCGCTATTATAGGTAAATTTGCTTCATTTTCATATTCTTGTCGCACTGCATATAGTGCTCTGTAGTAACTTTGAAAGGCTATTTCTGTTGTTAAATGTACCATTTCTCCTTTTTCATTTTTCATTTTCTCTATATAATTGATTGATTTTTATTTTTTTTATATTTTTTGCTAGGTATTTCCCCGGCTTATTACCCCATTGATATCTGTCCCTTGCCACTCTATTAAAGACTTGTCTTGTTTCTTGCTCCATTTATTCTCTCACTTCTTCCCTTATTAATACCAACTCATGTTGTGTTTTTTTTTTTTTTTCGTTTCCATAATATTTTATTAAGAATGTTCAAGGTATATATACAGAGAAAGATGTGTGTGCAATACCAGACTTTACATGGGCCCATTGGCCTGAACAAATACAAGTAAACCAAAACCAAAACAGTATATCAACATTCACTCTCACTACAACGACAAAAAGTTGTATAGAAGAGTTGTAGTGCACTTAAGAAAAAAAACGGCGAGTGGTATAGGTTGTATGGTGAAAACAAGTGAACTATGTAATTCGAAGGCCCCGAGGGACCTCATTTTTCGAGAGGTCAGATCCGTGAATAGGGCTGGTTTCTTGAGGTAATAGCGATTGGGTGGGGGATTCTCTGTATAAAGATGAATGAGCATAGTTCGTGGGGCGGTAAGTTACCTGGGGTGGGTATGATAGGCATTTGGGAGGTTTCCATGGTTGGCAGGCCAGCTGACAGCCAGATTTAGATGTATTAGTTGGATGTGGGTGGGGGTGATGCATGGTAAGAGGGGTGGTGGGGCAGTAGGGGATAGAGGAAGGGTTGGAGAGGGGGGGTGGGGGGAAGGATGCGTGTGAGGGTGGTGGGGGATGAGGGCGGGACAGACCGAAACGGGGGGGGGGGGTTTATGCCTCCTGTCTGACCCTGGTTTACAGTCTATCCGGCCTTGGCTATCCCTGGGGCTATAAGAGAAACGCCTGTTGAGGTTTCCCTCTTCATGAAGGTTTGGAGTTCACGGTTTGAATATATTCAGAGGTAGTTCTGAACTGTGACCAACAAGACCAGGTGGTAGTGTGTTTGGAGATGTTTTCATGGGAGATGGCTATAAGTTCTTCTCATATTGTGTTTTTCTATCTATATATATATTTTTTTACGTATTTAGATATTAATATGCCTCTGATATAGGCTTTATGGGCTTCCCAGACCGTGGCTTTAGATACTTCAGGGGTTTGATTAAGCTGGAAATACAGCTCTAACTCTTTTCTTATATTCATTTCTAATTCCTTATCTTGTAAGTCCTCATTTGACCTCCACAAGCCACTTTTACTTGGCTATTATTGGCTATTATTTGTTTTTAATTTCATTATTACTGGAGCATGGTCTGATAGTGTCCGTATCCCTTTTGATGTTACTCCTACTGATTCTAACGATCTGTGCTCCACCATTCTATAGTCCAATCTTCAGTATGTCTCATGTATCGGGGAATAAAAGGTATAATCCTTTATCTCTGGATGCTGAACCCTCCAGACATCTGACATTTAACACTGATGTAATTATTATTTTTTTATTTACCCTCTTAAGCTGACGTCTCCCTATGCCCTGTGCATCTGATGAACTATCTACCTTTGGATCCATGCAGAAGTTCAGGTCTCCCGCCATAATCAGTTCTCCCTTCTTAAAATCCTTCAGTTTTCCCAGGATTTCCATCAGATACCCTATCAGGTTTTTATTTGGGCAGTATATACATTTCCAAGTGTATATGCTACTTCTTGTATTTTTCCCCTTACAAATGTATACCGACCCCCCGGGTCCACTTTTCTTTCTTCCAGGTAGAACCTCACCTCTCTTGCTATTCCTATCGCCGCCCCTTTTGCTCTCTTTGTTGGGGAATCTCCTTAGTACCATATTGGATGCTCTTTTGAATATAGTCTTATCTTTGTGTCCTGCGCTCTATGTGTCTCTTGCAGAAATACTATACTCGCTGCATACTGTTTAATTTCCTTTTTTATGCCTTTTTCCTGGGTTATTGAAACTTCTAACATTATATGTCAGTAATTTTAATTCTGTCATATTCTCTTATCCACCTCCTCCCTTTCACACTTCTTCTCCCCCCCCCCGCTCCTCTCCTCCCCTCCCATCATATGAAGGGCAAGAGCGAGGGGGGGGGGGGATTTTCTGGCAACTACCATAGAGAGTCAACTTCTCCTGAGAGAAGAGGCGGGAGAGTAAAGGGTCTGTACATCCCGGCATGTTAATCGTCCCACCCTCCACCCTCTTGCCCCCAGTTTTTCTCCACTTCCCCCCTACCCCCCCATCCACTCCTTCCCCCCGACCCTCTCATGGTGATATTTTGACCTTCTCCTGGTCCCTGAGTAGATCCATCACTCTCTTTGCCCCTCTGCTCTTCCTAGCCTGAGGTGGTGATCTGTCTAGCGCTCTTGCTAAGCGTCCCCCCACTGTAAAGTAAAGGTGGCTCCAGAGCCCACCTGATGTCCAGATCTCCATCCCCCATGTTTTATTTCATCTTATTTCTGTTAGAAACCATGAAATCAGGCCGAGACAGAAGTACAGTTAAATCACACAAGTGTAGTCAAAACATAGCCAAAGTTCAGTACCCGGAACGGACAGTCAGCCAAGCCAGAAGTCAGGGATAAATGTAGTGGAACAGCAAGCAGGATCTGGAGCCAGAAGGTATGTCAGCAAAGCAAGTCTTAAACAGGATCGCAGGAGATAGTCTATGTGATGTTGACCAAGGCAAAGGCAGAGATCCTCTGGACTGGACGGCTTAAGTAGGCAGGACTGACGAGCAGGATATCATCAACAGCTGAGTAACTGTGGAGAGATAGGAGCGGCCAGCTCAGAGAAGGAAGGGCTGAGCCCAGCCCTGGCACCTTCTCCTGGACCACGAGCAGAAAAGTGCACTTTGGGACCTGGAGCCTAGGGATTTCTTAGCAATCCAAGTGGGATGAAATCCCCAGTCCTGGTATCGATGGTTAAAACCCCCTACGAGGGAAACACTTTGATTTTGTTTGCTGGAAATCTTTTTGAACTTTCTTTAACCACTTGCAGACCGCCGCACGCCGATATACGTCCTAAGTTTGCAGAGGAATATCATTGTTATGGCAGCAGCTAGCTACATAAGTAGCGCCCGCATATGAAAATGGTGTTCAAACCACACATGTGAGGTATCGCAGTGATCGGTAGAGCAAGAGCAATAATTCTTACTCTAGACCTCCTCTGTAACGCAAAACATGCAACCTGTAGAATTTTTTAAACGTCGCCTATGGAGATTTTTAAGAGTAAATGTTTGTCGCCATTCCACGAGCGGGCGCAATTTTGAAGGGTGACATGTTGGTTATCAATTTACTCGGCATAGCATCATCTTTCACAATATAAAAAAAATGGGCTAACTTTACTGTTGTCTTATTTTTAATTTAAAAAGTGTATTTTTTCCCAAAAAAGTGCGCTTGTAAGACCCGTTTCCTGATTGGCTGAAAAGAGAAGCGCCCCCCGATTGACCGCTGAGGAGCAGGGAGGAAACGGAAGCCACGAAAAGCAGGGGAAGCCGCCACCATGATGCCCGCAGAAAACAGGGGAAGCCTCCTCCCTGATGCCCGCGGAGAACAGGGGAAGGGTAAGCCGCTGTGATGCCCACGGAGAGCAGGGGAAGTGTCAAAAACCATGAAATCAGACGGAGACAGAAGTACAGTTAAATCACACTTGTTTATTAATAAAAGTAAATAGAACAAACGTAGTCAAAACATAGCCAGATTTCAGGAACCAGAATGGATAGTCAGACAAGCCAAACGTCAGGGAGCCGGAGATGAGCGTAGTAGAACAGCAAGCAGGATCTGGAGCCAGAAAAGAGAAGCGTCCCATTTGGCCACGAGTAGCAGGGAGGAAACGGAAGCCGCGTAGAGCAGGGGAAGTGGAAGCCGCCGCCATGATGCCCACAGAGAGCAGGGGAAGCCGCCTCCCCGATGCCTGCAGAGAGCAGGGGAAGGGTAAGCCACCGCCGTAATGCCCGCGGAGAGCAGGGGAAGTGTCAAAAACCATTAAATCAGACTGAGATAGAAATACAGTTCAATCACACTTGTTTAATAATAAAAGTATATAGAACAAACGTAGTCAAAACATAGCCAGAGTTCAGGAACCGGAACGGACAGTCAGACAAGCCGAACGTCAGGGAGCCGGAGATGAGCGTAGTAGAACAGCAAGCAGGATCTGGAGCCAGAAGGAATGTCAGCCAAGCAAGGCTTTTAACAGGAACGCAGGAGAGCGTCTCTGTGATGTTGACCAAGGCGAAGGCAGAGATCTTCTGGGCTGGACGGCTTAGGTAGGCAGGACTAACGAGCAGGATATCATCAACAGCTGAGTAACTGTTGAGAGATAGGAGCTGGCAATTAGCCGACAGCTGAGCGGCCAGCTCAGAGAAGGAAGGGCTGAGCCCAGCCCTTACAGGAAGCCACCGGTGAAGGCCGGGAGAAGTGCTGCCCACCAATAGATGGGGTGCGTGCTCCGGACCCGACCGACTGGGGGTGGTGGTATGGTGGTGACACTGTTTGCCACCCCCCCCCAAAGAAAATTACCACTGGTTCCAATACTTTTGGTAACATAGTGTATGTCATTATTAAATCAATCCTATTTTCCCGGGGTGGTCCCGCGAAATCCGGGACAATTTGGAAGGTTCAATTTTACATCGCTAAGAATTTTTTGCCCATTATGGCCTTGCCTGCGCTGTGCTGCGCCACTGTCTCCAGGTGAGAAACTTTGTAACAAATTAACAAAAAATAAATTTCTTAAGTAAACTGAAAGCGTGAAACGTTGCCAAAACACGCCGAAAAAAAAAAATATATATATTTTAGTTCGTCTAATCCAGTGCTGGCAAATATGAAAGAAACAACTTTTTCACATCATTATCGTACATGTCCAGTCCTCTAAATTTCGAGCGTAATTAAACTTTCTTGAATTCCCTTGCAGTGAAACATCAGAGTACGGCTTATTTCATCCGCACTCTGCTCACCGAGTTTGCCTTTGATTAATTCAGTAAGACCCCAGCCTAGCTGTGACTGAACATTTCAAACTCCGAATTTGACTTTAATTATAAAGACTGATACGGAGGTACCAAACCATTTAATATTTTAATTAGCTTTTCCGTGATATGTTCTTGGACTATCTATCATTTAGAAAAATAAAAGTTAATTTCCTTTTTTTTTTTCTTTTCTTTTTTTTAATTTTTTTTTTTTTTTAATGTAATGCCTTTTTGATTCCCCTTTTTTTTCTCTGGTAATGGAGCATTCCACAACAAGTATTGTAAAGAGCTGTTTTACATATTTTAATTAAGTAAAAGGTTGAAAGAAAGATCTCGAACAATGATGGGGCTGCCTTTGAATGAATTACAGTAACTGTTGGAAGGTCGTTAATTTCCCATTTTTGGAGATTTTTTTTCTTTTTTTTTTTTTTTTCCTTCATTTAGCCATTTTTCAAATAAGGACAGAAATCCTTTTTTTTTTTTGTGACAAATTGCAAATGATTACCGGCTTTTAAAAGAAATACAGATTGTAAACGGTGACAGTTCTGAAAGGAAAATCTAATTAAAATCTTCTGTTCATTGTGCGAGTCGGCTTCTGATTGCTTGTATTGTTTCATGTTCCGTTGAATTTCTTATGCTTTGTTCCCATTAGTGTATATATATATATATATATATTTATTTTTTTTTTAGACTGCTAAAAATTCCCAAGCGGGGTGGCCTGTCTCCTGGGAATCAAACTTCACTATGGCTTCCTATTTGTTAGTTGAGAAGCCAAAAGGTACCTCCGAAATAAGATTTTTAGGGGTCTATTTAAAAAAAAAAAATGTGCAGCATTCGCACAGCCATCATGCATAATCCCCATAATGTTTCTAATATGTTTATTTCCTAAGATCAGCAGCTCCATCTAGTGGCCATAATGCAGTATTTTCCTTAAATGGCCTTTTTTTTTGGACCGCTGGGATCTCTTTTTAAACAATTTATGGCTGTAGGGTAGAGTTCCATATCCTGGGCGGTAATTATCAATTTACCAAAGACATCACATGCGCAAATGTTCATAGAATATGAGGTATTGAACATATGGATGTTTTGATATATCTTTTTTAGAGCCAAAATCCCCCCCCCCCTGAAGAAGACTATGACCGAATAAGTTGAAACGCGTTGCGATATTCATGTGGATATCATTATTGTAATTTACTGTCAATTGATAGTTGTACTGTGTAATAATTGACAGCTGTAATGGAGAAAAGATCCACATTATGACCACTAGATGGAGCTGACAATCATGGGAAATTATAATAAAAAGACAAATAACTGCCCTCAGACTCAAAGTTCTAAGTAAACAGAAAAAGAAAAAAGCAGCTAGCACAATACGTAGGCAAAACGCTTCATATAAGATATATTAAAAGTGCAGCGCTATCACTTTGAGAGATGAAAAGAATAGTTGGCATATGATCCCACCTCAAAAGTGTGAAGAAGTGCACACATAAATCAGTTAAAAACATATAATGAGTCCATACAAAGTCCATATAAATGGTGCTGAGAGGTGAAACTTAGATGAAAAGAGTCCTCCACCGTTACCAACACCCCAATAATACAGTCTCTCTTAAGGATTTGACCGCCTCAAGGAATGGTCAAATAGCGCAGTTATGAAACCTCCAGAAGAGACATCAATCGGTCCCCTGCTTCCCCACCGATCCCGGATCCAGCAATAGGGGAGCCAAATCTCTCTCAAATCAACATAGGTTAAAAAAACAAGGCCACCTCATAGCATAGTAAGAACCACAAGGTTGGTGACGAAACGCGTAGGAGTCATGGCATGTGACGTCATCGTGCACCATCACAGACTGCGGCCATCTTGATGGTTTGTAACAATCATGTGATGTGCCGTCTTTTTATGATGTTAGTAAGTGCAATACTTTTATTAAATTATTCCTTTGCAGTTCTTACTACACTATGAGGTGGCCTTGTTCTCTTTTTTAATCATAGGACATAAATGTTAGATCAGTAGTTTTATAAATTCTTGAAACCAGAGCCCAGTAAATTCTTTTTAGTTAAAAAAAAAAATATTATATATATGGTGGGTTCTTCTTTTGGGGGGGTGGCAAACAAAGAACACCCCCCGGCGGTGTGGCATGGCACTGAAACCCCCCCGGGTGGTCCGGCTGTGGTGTTCTCTCCTCCTCTCTTGGAGTGCGGACAGCGGCCACGGCGGCTCCAGTTTTTCGCTCCTCCAGCTTCATCCGCCATGTGTCTCCTCTTCCGCCAAAGCGCTAGGCATCCAATAAGGATCGCCTGACGCTTTGGCCAATCGGGAAACAGGTCTCACAGACCTGCCTCCTGATTGGCAGGGAGGAACTTTAGTGTGAATATAGCAAAAATTTATTTGCTACGGTCACACAGCTGGGTGGCCTCGGAGAGCAATGCTCTGTGCTCCGAGGCCACCTTTTTTTTCTGAGCCTATTAGAGCCTCTGGCTTTAATCAGGTGCTTCAAAAAACACCCACCCCGCATCGAAATCCATGGACCGCCGCTGCTGATATGTAGATCAGGGGGCCAGATACATGGATAGGGGGGGGCAGCTCCCGTGCATCCTCTATGGACGGGTCGCTGCTGCTCCCATCCCTATCCAAGTTATCAAACCCCTAATAAATAATGAAAACAAAGTCATGGACTGTTCTCTGACTCTGGAGTGCCCGTGAAAATTCTGTGTGCCTGGCTGTGCAGGAGTGGGTGATCCAAGTTCATCAGTAGTCCCTATGGGGGGGGGTGCTACACACACACATCTTTCCTTCCCAACCATTTAGCCAAATTGAATAACTGACAAAACCGCTCAAGCTGTCAAAGGTTTGTTCCCTAAGGAGAAGCAGAGTGGATGAGATCCATACATTTCCATTCTGGAATACACCTATTGATTGCATAGGTCAATCTATTCAGAAGCTCTTGTGCTGATGTGTCAAGGAGCTACCAGTGGTGGGCTTATCAGTCAAGGCTTTTTTGGAATAAAGTATGATCTAGTTGGGTATCTGGGGCACAGTTGGGTGCTTTCTGGGGTGAACAACCTTTTGCATTCCATTCTGTTGTTTCCTACTACTCTCCCCAATATACTCCTTGGATTCCACTGTATAATGATTTCAGGACCCAAAAGTGACACAATCAACAGGGTTTCATTGTTTGTTGATTTTTTTCATCCACCATTCATGGTCTTGCTTTGGTAATTCTTTAATCCACTGATCCTGGTCTTGCTTCGTTGATTCCTTGATCCACTGGTCATGGTCTTGCTTTGTTGATTCTTTAATCCACTGATCGTGGTATTGCTTTGTTGATTCTTTGATCCACTGATCCTGGTCTTGCTTCGTTGATTCCTTGATCCACTGGTCATGGTCTTGCTTTGTTGATTCTTTAATACACAGGTCCTGGTCTTGCTTTGTTGATTCTTTGATCAACTGCTCCTGGTCTTGCTTTGTTGATTCTTTAATCCATTGATCGTGGTCTTGCTTTGTTGATTCTTTGATCCACTGATCATGGTACTGCTTTGTTGGTTCTTTGATCCACAGGTCCTGGTCTTGCTTTGTTGATTCTTTGATCCACTGATCATGGTACTGCTTTGTTGGTTCTTTGATCCACAGGTCCTGGTCTTGCTTTGTTGATTCTTTGATCCACAGGTCCTGGTCTTGCTTTGTTGATTCTTTGATCCACTGATCATGGTATTGCTTTGTTGATTCTTTGATCCACTGATCCTGGTCTTGCTTTGTTGATTCTTTAATCCACAGGTCCTGGTCTTGCTTTGTTGATTCTTTGATCAACTGCTCCTGGTCTTGCTTTGTTGATTCTTTAATCCATTGATTGTGGTCTTGCTTTGTTGATTCTTTGATCCACTGATCCTGGTCTTGCTTTGTTGATTCTTTGATCCACTGATCATGGTATTGCTTTGTTGGTTCTTTGATCCACAGGTCCTGGTCTTGCTTTGTTGATTCTTTGATCCACAGGTCCTGGTCTTGCTTTGTTGATTCTTTGATCCACTGATCATGGTATTGCTTTGTTGGTTCTTTGATCCACAGGTCCTGGTCTTGCTTTGTTGATTCTTTGATCCACAGGTCCTGGTCTTGCTTTGTTAATTCTTTGATCAACTGGTCCTGGTCTTGCTTTGTTGATTCTTTGATCAACTGGTCCTGGTCTTGCTTTGTTGATTCTTTGATCAACTGGTCCTGGTCTTGCTTTGCTAATTCTTTGATCCACTGATCATGGTACTGCTTTGTTGGTTCTTTGATCCACAGGTCCTGGTCTTGCTTTGTTAATTCTTTGATCAACTGGTCCTGGTCTTGCTTTGTTGATTCTTTGATCAACTGGTCCTGGTCTTGCTTTGCTAATTCTTTGATCCACTGATCATGGTCTTGAGTGCTGATTCTTTGATCCACTGGTCCTGCTTTCACTTTGCTAATTCTTTGATCCACTGATCGTGGTCTTGTCTTGTTGATTCTTTGATCCACAGGTCCTGGTATTGCTTTGTTGATTCTTTGATCCACAGGTCCGGGTCTTGCTTTGTTGATTCTTTGATCCACAGGTCCTGGTCTTGCTTTGTTGATTCTTTGATCCACTGATCGTGGTCTTACTTTGCTGATTCTTCGGTCCACTGATTGTGGTCTTACTTTGCTGATTCTTTGGTCCACTGATCATAATCTTGCTTTGCTGATTCTTTGGTCCACTGGCCCTGGTCACGTCTGACTTTTCATACAGTAAACAATTAAGCCCTGGTAATTGTGCCACTTTTGAGTCCTTAAAGCATTTTATGATACTTGAGCCCCGAGGAAGGGGGAGATTTGTGAGCTGCCTGTAAGTGGGTCCAGGTGTTTGGCAACATCTGATGAAGGAAGTGGTTGGAAGGCAGTCTGGCAACAAGGCATATGAAGGCATGAAGAGCTCCTAGCCGGTGTGAAGACATGCAGACCCTACTCTGTCCCTCCTCCACTGGAATCTTTCCCTATGGTAGACAAACTGTCCCTAACCAGTGGGTTCCTGTCACTGACCTAGCCACTTCGCAAATGCATTCCAACAGCAGTGGGATAGTGCTATTTATTTGCACTGCCCTCACTAAATATGGCTGCCAAGGTCATCCACGGTGGCAGCATCCAATCAGATAGTTGCTCTCCTGATGACACCTATGGAGGCCTCAGAGGAACAAGGGTTCCACCTGTGCATGGAGGCCGAACTGCACCAGCCTACATGCCGAAATACGTTGGCTTGTTTTTGTCCTTTACATCAGTAGTCATCAACCCTGTCCTCAGGGCCCACTAACAGGCCAGGTTTTATGTATTACCTTGGGGAGATGCAGACTAGAATACTGCAATCACCGAGCAGCAAATGATATCACCTGTGATGTTTTTTCAGTTATCTTGCAAACCTGGCCTGTTAGTGGGCCCTGAGGTCAGGGTTTATGACCACTGCTTTACATGGTCCCTTACTGAACTAATCAATAGTTTTTGGACTTTTGGATCATTTGTTTGGCTTTTTTTTTTGTAGTGCAACTGTAAAGACTACTTTGTTTGGGTGACTCCTATTTTTGAGGGGCCCTTACGTTATGGACTATGGTGATGGGAATGCATACCTCCCAACGTGTATGGTCCTGAAGAAACGGCTGTGTGTGCAAGTGGGCGCTGCAGCAACCAATGATTGGAATAGGATAGTCAGAGCGAGAGAAGATCACCAGCGCACCATGGATCTCCAGTGTGGATCCAAAGCTTTATCCAGCAATCGCAGCAGAAGCAATGTTACCGCAGAAGCAATGTTTTTCCGAGCCTCGCGCAGGTCCCCTTCAGTGCCTGTGACCTGATGAAGGGGTCCTGTTTGGTCACATGCCTGATGAAGAGGTCCTGTTTGGTCACATGCCTGATGAAGAGGTCCTGTTTGGTCACATGCCTGATGAAGAGGTCCTGTTTGGTCACATGCCTGATGAAGAGGTCCTGTTTGGTCACATGCCTGATGAAGAGGACCTGTTTGGTCCCATGCCTGATGAAGAGGTCCTGTTTGGTCACATGCCTGATGAAGAGGTCCTGTTTGGTCACATGCCTGATGAAGAGGTCCTGTTTGGTCACATGCCTGATGAAGAGGTCCTGTTTGGTCACATGCCTGATGAAGAGGTCCTGTTTGGCCACATGCCTAATGAAGAGGTCCTACAAGGCTCTGAAACATTTCTTCTGCTGTAACAATGTGATCGCTGAATAAAGCTTTGGACCCACTCTAGAGGACCATGGTTTGCTGGTGACGTTTTCTCGCTCTGATGACCGATTGGGGCTTTGAACGAGGAGGACCAAGATTTAGAGAATGACCCGCCAAGATTTTAGAACGGAGAAACTGAGGTTGGCAGAAGCTGCAAAAATAAATACCAAAAGTAAAAAAAAATCGAATTCATAATCTACTTTTATATCACTTAAAAACACTTTCATATCATGAAATCAGCTTCTGAATTGCAACATATTCCAGGCGTCAAACGGCGTGCAATCTCCGAAGCTTTATGAAAATAATTGCAACAACTATAGAAGTAGGAGCACGCATGCAGAGAAGATTCAATCTTGCAGTAATAATTACATTTAAGATGAGCGCCAACTTTCATTGGGCCGCTTTATACATAGACTGCGGCAGATAAGCAAGGGTAATTTTAGATAAACTCCAAATTCTCTCCAAAGGGATGGACTGCTCTGCAGAAAGAGAGACAGTTTCTCACTGCTTAGGTTCCGCTTTAATCTGCTAACATCAACACAGGATTTACTTTTATGGGAACCAGACGGATCTTTGGCTAAGAACAAACTCTAGTATGGAAAACGTTGCGGAATTCATTTGAATCCACTTGTAAAGCCTGTGGCCAAGAATCCGTCAATCCTGATCATTTACATTACCTTCAATACATAAATATTTACGCCGCTCCTCAGCTCCGAAAAATATATTGTAACCTCCTAGAAAAGTTCATGTCTGCTTCTGCCCCGGATCTGGCGCACCAGCTCCAGAGCATTGACTTTCCATAATCCCCGACAGAACCCAACGCTGCTCTTCAGGGTTACAACCAGAGCCGGATTGTTACTAATCGTGATCTTGTCCAGCAGGCACCACATCTGGTCCTTCACCACGTGCCTCCATTGGGGGGGACGTGCAGCCTGTTTGAAGTGGTGTTTATTTAAAATAATAAATGCTGGTTCTACAGATCACTTAAGAATCCAGACTGAATGAATGTCCATGGAAAAAGACTACACAAACTTCCAGAAAGGAATGTAAGCAATGTCTCACAGGCAGTTGTTAATATGCCACATAGAGGCTAATGGAGGAGGCGAAACATCAACGGCTAATCAGACCTCGGCAAGATTAATTAACCCCTTCACGCCTAATGCCGCGTACACACGATCGGAAATTCGGCCAGCAAAAGACCGATGAGAGCTTTTGGTCGGAAAATGCGACTGCGTGTATGCTCCATCGGACTTTTGCTGGCGGAATTACCGCCAGCAAAAGATTGAGAGCAGGTTCTCAATTTTTTGGTCGGAGGAAAAATTTCCTTCCTGAAAACGAGATCGTCTGTACAAATTCAGACTCGCAAAATTCCTACGCATGCTCGGAAACAATTCGACGCATGCTCTTGGAAGCATTGAACTTCATTTTCTCGGCTCGTCGTAGTGTTGTACGTCACCGCGTTCTTGAGGGTCGAAAGTTCCGAGCACTTTTGTGTGATCGTGTGTAGGCAAGGCAAGCTTGAGCTGAATTCCGTCAGAAAAACCATCCAAGTTTTTTTCCGAAGGAAAATACGCTCATGTGTACACGGCATAAGGAGAAAACAAATCCAAATGCCTAAGCACAATTTTGCAATTTTTACACGTGTTAGTAAAACCGTACATAGCCTATTTTACCAAAAGTATTGGGGCGCCTGCCTTTACACGCACATGAACTTTAATCCCAGTCTATTGCCGCGTACACACGATCGGATTTTCAGACGGGAAATGTTGGATGTGACCTTGTTGGCGGAAAGTCCGACCGTGTGTACGCTCCATCGGCCATTTGTTGTCGGACTTTCCGCCAACAGATGTTGTCTAGCATTGCTCTCAAATTTTCCGCCAACAAATGTGTGTTGTCGGACTTTCTGATCGTGCGTGCACAAGTCCGTCGGGCAAAAGTCCAAAGTACAAACACGCATGCTCGGAATCAAGGACGAGCCAGAAGTGCTCGGTCTTGTAAAACTATCGTTCCTAATGGAGATGTCACATGACTATTGAACTTCCTTTTTATCGGCTCGCCGTCCTTCTTGTACGTCACCACGTTCGTAATTGTTGGCTGACATTTGAGTGACCGTGCGTATGCAAGACAAGTTGGACCCAATACCCTTCAAACAAAATTCCACGGTTTTGTTGTCGGAAAGTCTGATCGTGTGTACGGGGCATTAGTCCGTAGGGTTCAATATTGAGTTGGCCCACCCTTTGCAGCTATAACAGCTTCAACTCTTCTGGGAAGGCCGTCCACAAGGTTTAGGAGTGTGTCTTTGGGAATGTTTGACCATTCTTCCAAAAGCAGATTTGTGAGGTCAGGCACTGATATTGGACGAGAAGGCCTGGCTCGCAGTCTCCGCTCTAATTCATCCCAAAGGTGTTCTATCGGGTTGAGGCCAGTCAAGTTCCTCCACCCCAAACTTGCTCACCCATGTCTTTATGGACCTTGCTCCCCAAAGTATAGTGAACCCTGCCCTGCGCACTCCCTCACTCCCATTTACTTCCCCATCCCCACTTGCAGGTCACCTACCCATCCCCAAAATATAATGCACCCTGCCCTGCGCACTCCCTCACTCTCATTAATTTCACCATTCCCACTTGCAGGTCACCTCCCCATCCCTGCAAGTGGGGATGGGGAAGTAAATGGGAGTGAGGGAGGGCATAGGGCAGGGTGCATTATACTTTGGGGATGAGGAGGTGACCTGCAAGTGGGGATGGGGAAGTAAATGGGAGTGAGGGTGTGCGCAGGGCAGGGTGCATTATACTTTGGGGGTGGGGAGGTGACCTGCATGGCCTGGTCGTGAAGGGGGGTAAAATCTGGCAGAGCTGAATTGGTTGGTAAAAGTGCAAAAGTAGACATTCACAGTCCAACAGGCATGGTTCTAGCTCCCTAACTACAGCTACATGCTTAGGTGTGCCCCGGCATAACTGCAAAAGTGCATCCCGGTGTCCATAGTCCTAACCCTAAGCCCTTCGGAAGCATACTCCAGCATTGGTATCTTCAGGGCGAACCCCAACTAAAAGTCTCTGTTGCAGCCCATGACAGACGACATTCTTCTACTCCTGAGGCAAAAAGGAAGTTCTGGACAGCCGCACTCCGGAATATAGCCTTTATTTGTAAAAAGTCCAACAGATACAAGCCACAGCAAAAAATGGGGCAAACGAGTTGACGCGTTTCACACTTAACAGTGCTTAGTCATAGCATTCTTCTACTCTTGCGGGTCTCTTCTTCCGTCTCCATCCCCTGCGGGATCTTCGAATTCTCTTCTGGGACCAAGGACAACTCCCTGGGCCCCCTTGGAGGAACTCTCTTGAACCGAACCAGTGTCCCAATTTATATAGCACAGGGAAAGTTAGCCAGACCAAGGCAGAAATCCAAAAAGGATCAGGACTGCCGGAAAACCATCAACCCCCAACCCTCCCAGCCGGGACAGTATCTAATGATCACTTCAACCTGCTTACACACGTATGGTATGTTTGAGTTCACACCATGGTGTGGGCGCATATGCATGCATGTGCATACTTTTGCGCATGGATATGAGTCCTCTACGGCTGGCATGATGTTCCCGACAGTTCAGGAGCCATACGTACCACCGATTTGCCGCAATGTGCGTGGCATGCATGCAGCACTGGAGTCTGGGCACCAGCGTAGAAACAGTTAAAGCGTTTTAGCAAGGAGCAAAAGCAAAGTTGCACGCTGAGCCAGACCACTCAGAGCAAGCGAACACTATCGATGTGTGCGGTTGTCTTTCTAAGGTTTTAATTATATTTCCTATAGCCCCGAATGTAATTTCCATTCTAAATGGTCTACTGGAAATATATAGTAAATGAACCTGCAATAAAACAGCAAGAGCGAATTCAAGGACAACGTGAAGGTCATACGAGACTCCTGCCGTAACCCTTCTGCCTTGGAAATCCGGAAATTTCACAGAGAAAATAAACAAGTTTCTCTCTTCTATGGCACAGCGTGTCCAATCCATTTCGTTATCATTTTAGTTCTCATTAATTACCATCCTAAACTGTCCCTGGATTCAATGATAAGGCTTCACACCAGCTTAAAAAAAAAAAAAAAAGAGAAGAAGAATTCAGACCGAAATCAATAAAAATCAATTAAGTCGGAGAAGCATTGTTAATGTTGCGGAAATATTAAGGTAATGAAGTGCTGAACATGCAGTTGGAAACACAATGGAGATGATGAGATTTCAGTACGGAAAGTGGCGGTGATGGGATTGGCTGCGTGAGGATCCCTATAATCTGGACACATATGGGTCAATCAGAGAAGGAATTAATCACACTGCTGACAAGACCAATCTCATCCGGTAATGGCACAAAACACCATTCATGACTCAGTTGGTGTCATTTACATAATAAACTATGTACTTGCTTTTTTTTTTTTCCTCAGCTTTAGTAGAATATTGGCCTTTATTTTTTCAAATGAAGGTACCATATATTCAAACGGGGCTACCAGATACCAACAGGTTCCCCTTCGTACCCACACAACCACCGGCCAAGGTTGTGGGGAAGAGGCTCTTGTCCTCATCAAAATGCCTCGCCCCCCTCATGTTGAGGTCATGTGGCCTATTTTATTTCTTTACTTTAGTTAGTTTAATAGTTTCATTGGTTCACCTTGGGCCAATGTGAGTATGCATATTTCATACCCTGTGGAAGCTGGAAATCACTGTAAGTAGTTGGCTCTACTATAGTGATTCTTGCCATCTTCCGAGCTCTGTGTTAATGGGCTGCATTGTTGAACAGTAAACAGAGGGGGTTGCTCGTTCCACACGGGCATATAAGGTTCTCTCATTGGATGGTGGTTCCATCCCATGTTGACTCCAGACCCAACCCACTTCTTAGATGGAATAGTGACCTACCTGATGTTTTATGAGATACTCCACAATATAGTGTCACTTCTTCCAGTGGCTGGAGGCCCATCTCCTCCACACTCCCAGCCACAGGCCTGTTACCTGTTTTAAAAGAATGTCCTGTCCAGTTGCATGTTAATGCTTTACTGCTCAACTCAGGCATACTCACCAATACATCTTCTTCAAAGTTGGGTCACATTGCAGAACACGTGGCAATAGACAAAGTACCCTCACAGTCAGCCATCTTCTCGGATGATATCAGTCACTTGCTGCAGGTGGCTCCAAGCGTTAGGCGTTCCTCACTTAGGCCCTGAAGCCATCCTGAACCAAGCTACAGGACCTGCTAAACAGGGTTAGGGCTTGTCTCCTGGCAGTCCAGCTCCCACTTCCCCCTAAGTCCATAACTAGTCTCCTGGCAGTCCAGCTCCAACTTCGCTGTCAGTCTATAATTAGTCTCCTGGCAGTCAAGCTCCAACTTCACCCTAAGTCCATAACTAGTCTCCTGGCAGTCCAGCTCCAACTTCACCCTAAGTCCATAACTAGTCTCCTGGAAGTCCAACTCCAACTACACCCTAAGTCCATAACTAGTCTCCTGGCAGTCCAGCTCCAACTTCGCCCTCAGTCTATAATTAGTCTCCTGGCAGTCCAGCTCCAACTTCACCTTAAGTCCATAACTAGTCTCCTGGCAACCAAGCTACAACTTCACCCTCAGTCCATAACTAGTATCCTGCCAATAAAGGTCCAACTTCACCCTAAGTCCATTACTAGTCTCCTGGCAGTCCAGCTCCAACTTCACCCTAAGTCCATAACTAGTCTCCTGGAAGTCCAACTCCAACTACACCCTAAGTCCATAACTAGTCACCTGGCAGTCCAGCTCCAACTTCACCCTAAGTCCATATATAGTCTCCTGGCAGTCAGGCTCCAACTTCACCCTAAGTCCATAACTAGTCTCCTGACAGTCAAGCTCCAACTTCACCCTAAGTCCATAGCTAGTCTTGTGGCAGTGCAGTTTTAACTTCATCCTAAGTCCATAACTAGTCTAATAGCAGTCCAGCTCCAACTTCACTCTAAGTCCATAACTAGTCTCCTGGCAGTCAGGCTCCAACTTCACCCTAAGTCCATAGCTAGTCTTGTGGCAGTGCAGTTTTAACTTCATCCTAAGTCTATAACTAGTCTAATGGCAGTCCAGATCCAACTTAACCCTAAGTCCAAAGCTAGTCTCCTGGCAATCCATCCCAACCAGGTTCTCTCTCTCAGCCTCACAGAACACAGACCCACATGATTTTGGTCAGGGGTGTACTGTTCCTATACCCAAACTGCCTAAGCCCGACCCACAGCTAAAAGGACACTAACTTCACCCACTACATCACCAAAGGAGGGGTACCAAAGGTGCCATTCAAACAATGCCTTGCATTATTCTCAATGAATACAAGGTATTGATGTCACTGTCCAGCCTCTCTACCTCATCCAGTCAGAGAATGCCTTGCATGTATTGAGAAAAGATCCAAGGCGACCTGTGTGGTTACTATACAGCAGGACAGCTGCACGGTGCAGGACCCCAAAGACAGCAAGGGTCACTGTAGCAGTGGCAGCTTTTATTGCAAACCAATCAATCAAGTGGGACTCTTCTATCATTTGGTCTGACGCTCCTTCTATTAGTACAGAAGTTGGAGAAGACCTCAATGCAGTATATAGGCAGGTTCAGTCTATTTTCTCCACTGTAAGTGGAGCTTGATGGCAGCACCCTTACAGTTGAAGGGGAAGTCAAGAGGAACTTGATTCATCTATGATTTGTGTAAATGTTTCCTTCGCGCTAGTGAATGTAATACTATAAAAGTGATCAAAAAAGGGGAGTGCCCTAATTAAATAAACTGCTGTGCATAAATACTAATATTGCCGCAAAATGGGGGTGTTCACACAAAACACTATTGATAATATATAATAAATAGAATTTCGCGCAATATTTAAGAAATAAAGTTCAACCTCTCATGGCTGCTGAATAGTGAATTCCTTTTCCAGGCATATAATGGTTAATGCGATTAATTGAAAGGTGTGGAAAAAATATAATTATACCACCCTGTAACTAGCATATGCATAAGCCTGTTACATAATCTGGTGATGATATAGCCACACAATCTTCTATAAATCATAAACGCTAATCCACATTTAGAAAAAATCCATATAACAATTGTAATCTTCTATGGTTCCACTAACATAAAACCGTGCATTTAAAACAAGCGTGAAATCCAAAATTGCATGATATACCTGTGCAATCTAAATAATAAATAACAAATTCATAAAAAATCTAAAAAATCAATTTGGTGCGATTCCGTGCAACTTTCTGTGCTGTGAAAGTGAATTTGATAAGGTGAGTGAATTTATTAAGGAATTGTGAAAAGTTCTTTAAAAGTTCTTTAGTGATAAAAGAAATCCTTTTGCTGTGGGTGTCTCACAGTGTGGTCTCCCAGAACTCTCACCTTACATAGGAGATAATCAGGCATTCAGTAGTGTGTCTTTATATAGAAGTGGTGTTCTGGCAGCTTCTTCTTTCTCATGCTAAATCTCCTCCAGCGTTCCTTTCCCTGCAACTCCGCTCTAGTAAGCTCAGTGTTGGTGAGATAAAATGGGTGGGGGAGAAGAGAAAGGAGGCTCCACTAGTGCATTAACGTTTTAAAACCAAAGGGGTAGCATTTATTAAGTGTTACTCTTACATTTAATATGATAAAAACAGGCAAAGTAGTTAAAAGAACGATCTGGCGTTGTCAGCGCCCTCTCACTTGTGCTTCAGATACTGTGTGTCGCTCCAGCCAATCCCTACGCGTTACGACACGGTCACGGTCCCAGATGAAGACACGTGACCGTGTCGTAACGCGTAGGGATTGGCTGGAGCGACACACAGTATCTGAAGCACAAGTGAGAGGGCGCTGACAACGCCAGATCGTTCTTTTAACTACTTTGCCTGTTTTTATCATATTAAATGTAAGAGTAACACTTAATAAATGCTACCCCTTTGGTTTTAAAACGTTAATGCACTAGTGGAGCCTCCTTTCTCTTCTCCCCCACCCATTTTATCTCACCAACACTGAGCTTACTAGAGCGGAGTTGCAGGGAAAGGAACGCTGGAGGAGATTTAGCATGAGAAAGAAGAAGCTGCCAGAACACCACTTCTATATAAAGACACACTACTGAATGCCTGATTATCTCCTATGTAAGGTGAGAGTTCTGGGAGACCACACTGTGAGACACCCACAGCAAAAGGATTTCTTTTATCACTAAAGAACTTTTAAAGAACTTTTCACAATTCCTTAATAAATTCACTCACCTTATCAAATTCACTTTCACAGCACAGAAAGTTGCACGGAATCGCACCAAATTGATTTTTTAGATTTTTTATGAATTTGTTATTTATTATTTAGATTGCACAGGTATATCATGCAATTTTGGATTTCACGCTTGTTTTAAATGCACGGTTTTATGTTAGTGGAACCATAGAAGATTACAATTGTTATATGGATTTTTTCTAAATGTGGATTAGCGTTTATGATTTATAGAAGATTGTGTGGCTATATCATCACCAGATTATGTAACAGGCTTATGCATATGCTAGTTACAGGGTGGTATAATTATATTTTTTCCACACCTTTCAATTAATCGCATTAACCATTATATGCCTGGAAAAGGAATTCACTATTCAGCAGCCATGAGAGGTTGAACTTTATTTCTTAAATATTGCGCGAAATTCTATTTATTATTGATTCATCTATGGCTTCCTGGGTCACCCTATGTGACTCTGGCAGCCATCTTGGGTAGGGCAGAGCCCATTTAAGGACCTGGCTCCCAGGCTTGGCACGCATTAGTGTGTGGATAGTGTAGGGAAAGGTCAGCCGTCTGACAGTGATAGTGATTAGTGGCAGGGAGAGGTTGCAAACAAGTAGGGAAAAGATAGGGATATGCCATCCCTCCTGGAAACCTCCCCATTTGAGTACAGACCTGCTAGGCCATATTGCGCCCCTCAAGACAGACACAATCAGAAAATCTGAAACACTGCTGATATATTCTGTGAGCGTTCCCGGTTGGGTGCCTTCCTGCCAGGTTTGTTGGGAACTATTGGATTCTACATAAATACAAGTTCTGTGCTCTGCAACTGAGTGTTTACTGCCGCCGCCGCACCATGCTGCACCTCCCCCCAAGTAGAAGTACAGATGCAAACTACTATATCATATCCATGTTCATGATCTGCTATCCATGACTGATTACATCCTAAACCCAATCCAACTAGTATGGGAAGAGTGACAATAAAAAAAAAAAAAAAAAAGGAATATACTTGGCTTGGACATTGGCAATGGCTTCGGCTTGACTTATGATGGATTAAATGTTTACCACGAGGTTGTCAAGTACTAAACTGTAATTAGTACGATTGAGCTGAGCTGCTGGAAGGAGAATAACAGTAAATTAGCTGAATCAGACAGTGTCATGTCCATGGAATGTGATCTTTAGTTTTGCCAAGAGCCTGTGTGCAGTAATAATGAGTGAAATCTTATGTAAAAGAGGTTCGTGAAAAGGCACTTTAATTCTGACACATATTAATGCAGCTCTGCATTCATAAATACTCCATTAGATGTATTTATCTTTAAATGCCAGCAGAGTACGTAGCCAAATTGTACCCGTGTGTAAGTCCATAGCTAGTTTCCTGTCAGTCAAGCTCCAACTTCACCCTAAGTCCTTAGCTAATCTCCTGCCAATCAAGCTCCAACTTCACCCTGAGTCCATAATTAGTCTCCTGGCAGTCAAGCTCCAACTACACCCTAAATCCATAACTTGTCTCCTGGCAATCAAGCTCCAACTTCACCCTAAGTTCATAACTTGTCTTCTGGCAGTCAAACTCCAACTTCACCCTAAGTCCATAACTATTCTCCTAGTAATCAAGCTCCAACTTCACCCTAAGTCCATAACTATTCTCCTGGCAATCAAGCTCCAACTTCACCCTAAGTCCATAGCTAGTCTCCTGGCAGTCAAGCTCCAAATACACCCTAAATCAATAACTATTCTCCTGGCAACCAAGCTCCAACTTCACCCTAAGTTCATACCTTGTCTTTTGGCAGTCAAGCTCCAACTTCACCCTAAGTCCATAGCTAGTCTCCTGGTAGTCAAGCTCCAAATACACCCTAAATCAATAACTAGTCTCCTGGCAATCAAGCTCCAACTTCACCCTAAGTTCATAACTTGTCTTCTGACATTCAAGTTCCAACTTCACCCTAAGTCCATAGCTAGTCTCCTGGCAGTCAAGCTCCAAATACACCCTAAATCAATAACTAGTCTCCTGGCAACCAAGCTCCAACTTCACCCTAAGTACATAACTAGTCCCCTGGCAATCGAGCTCCAACTTCACCCTAAGTCCATAACTATTCTCCTGGTAATCAAGCTCCAACTTCACCCTAAGTCCATAACTATTCTCCTGGCAATCAAGCTCCAACTTCACCCTAAGTCCATAGCTAGTCTCCTGGCAGTCAAGCTCCAAATACACCCTAAATCAATAACTAGTCTCCTGGCAATCAAGCTCCAACTTCACCCTAAGTTCATAACTTGTCTTCTGGCAGTCAAGCTCCAACTTCACCCTAAGTCCATAGCTAGTCTCCTGGCAGTGAAGCTCCAAATACACCCTAAATCAATAACTAGTCTCCTGGCAACCAAGCTCCAACTTCACCCTAAGTACATAACTAGTCCCCTGGCAATCGAGCTCCAACTTCACCCTAAGTTCATACCTTGTCTTCTGGCAGTCAAGCTCCAACTTCACCCTAAGTCCATAGCTAGTCTCCTGGCAGTCAAGCTCCAAATACACCCTAAATCAATAACTAGTCTCCTGGCAACCAAGCTCCAACTTCACCCTAAGTTCATAACTTGTCTTCTGGCAGTCAAGCTCCAACTTCACCCTAAGTCCATAGCTAGTCTCCTGGTAGTCAAGCTACAAATACACCCTAAATCAATAACTAGTCTCCTGGCAGTCATGCTCCAACTTCACCCTAAGTCCATACCTAGTGTTGATAGGAGGAGAGAGCAGAGTGGCAGAGAGGTCAGCTCATGAGTCTGCCGCTTCTCCTTTCACTGTCCAGTCACAGGTTGGGGGATGGCTGGAGACCTGAAAGTGAATGTCAAATTGCAGGAGAGAAAGATCAGTTCCCTCCACTGCCAGGAGACTGAAAAGTGTGGCAGAGCAGTGTAAAACCCAGGCTTGGATGGACTGAAATACCTTGCCAAGCAAAGTAGCTCCCATATAAGTATTTCACCTGTCTGTCTGGAGTTCAGATTTTAAAAAAATTATGAATTTCTAAGAGACTGTTAGGAAATGAGAACTGAATGTTCCTACTCATACAGATGATGTAATAGTGCTCGATGGGATGGAAATGTCCTACATAGTTTTCCAATAGCTCTGTATCATTAGGAAAGAGAACATGTTGACAAATTACACCTTATGAAGCCATGGATTGATGAGAAATATACCTCTGTAACATTCTATCACCTCTTTTCACCAAGGTTCTCCTCTACTTTTAGTGTAGCTGGTCAGCTAATGTCTTGGTAGCTTCACGTCTGTTACGATAAGTGAATTCATCATCAGTGTATTAATAGAATTAGAGCAGATCCAAACCAATGGGAACAATTACAGAATTACAAACATTTCTGGCCCGACATGCTGAGGTTGTCCCTCATTACATTTTATCTTTTTTGGCGTCCTTGTCAGTCTTGTGCACCCCTGGGCATTTGAAATAAATTACATTCCCCCTCAGTCCACTCCACTCACTTGCAATAAAAAATGCTCAAACACCATTTTTTTGATCATTTGAGTCCATTGTATGAGACCCTTCATAGCGACTTTTCTATTGGCTATTGGTGGAGACTGGTGATCCACTGCTGCATTCCAGGCACTCCTCTAAATGGCCTTATTACCACTCCCTGTCGTGAAATTATGGACTGGTGTCTTCAGGACTGCTTGGAGAGCCCACCGAAGGACTCTACTTTAAAGCCAATTGAAAGCATCCATGTCACTAGGACCTGAACACTCGAGGAAGGACTACCTCCATCCTAGTCTGCCGTAAAAAAGAAAAAAGATGGGGAACCCAGCATGTCACGTGACCAAAGATTTGGGTGAGGAATTGGGGCAGTTTAGTTTTTTAATATAATTGGGAGATCACACTTTCACATGCCTGGTTGAGGCCACATGGGGCGGCAATAACACACAGTTCTGGTCCAATGTTGACATCAGGAAGCCGGCCCAGAGAAATGATTTGCAGAGAAATTATGTTGGAATGAATGCATTTAGACAGGAAGTAGTTAGAAGGCTAGAGCTTAGAAAGTGGGAATAGTAATGGAACATCCAAATGTATCAGGGCTTTGTGCAGGCCACTTGGGTTCCTCCAGGCTAAGCTGATCAAACCATGTCTTTATGGAGATGGACATCTCATTCCAAAACCATGGGCAATTATGTGTCCCCTCATTCCATGGCAATTAATACGAAGTTGGCTCTCCTTTAGGGCTATAACATCTTCCACTCTACTGGGAAGGCTTTACACAAGATTTTGGAGTGTCTGTGGGAATTTGTGCCCATTTTTTAGGTCAGGTACTGATGTTGGAAGACCTGGTTCACAATTGGTGTTTTAATTCATCCCAAAGGTGTTCAGTAGGGTTGAGGTTAGGGCTTTGAGCAGGTCCCTGGGGTTCCTCCACACTAAACTGGTCAAACAATATCTTTATGCAGTTGTACATCTCATTCCAAAACCTGTTGGTGAGGGACACTGTGTCTATCATAGGGAGAGGTTCCAGCGGAGAAGGGACAGAGGAGGGATTGCATGTCAGTGCCGCCGGCTAGTAACTCTTCCCACCTTCAAGTGCTTTGTTGTCAGACCGCCTTCCAACCACCTCCTTCATCAGTTGCCAGGCATCTTAAGACATTTAGAGTATCTGCTATAATATTGACTTTGTTTTGCAAGACCTTCTGTAAAGTACAGCTGTGCCAGGTTCAGCCACGCAATGCCGGGACAAGGTCATCCAGTGCCCAGGGCAAAGAAGCCAAACTGCGCCCGCCCTCCCCTAGGGTTCGGGTCAGGGAGCCCCCATCCCTGCAATAAACCATTGTGCCCAGGGCAGCTGCCTCTCCTGCCCACCTCTTCTCCCAGCCCTGCGGCCATGTTACACAGACACTGTTGCCAGCTTGTTGGAACTTTGTGTTAATACATTTTAATGCATTTCTTTGGCCTCCATGTGGATTCTCTCCACACCAGGTACCAAACACTTGGCCCTGCCTACATGTTTTTTGAGTTAAAAGGAAAGCACATCTTTGTTTTTGCACATATAGTTACATAGTTAGTCTGGTTGAAAAAAAAAACACAAGTCTATCTAGTTGAACCTATAAAAAATAAAAAAATCATACAATCCCATATACACAATCCTTCGCCCACAGTTGATTTAGAGGAAGGTGAAAAAACCCAGCAAAGTATGCTCCAATTTGCTACAGAAGGGTAAAAAATTCCTTCCAGATCCCCCGAGAGGCAATCACATTTTCCCTGGATCAACTTTACCTATAAATTATTATTATTATTTAAGGTACTTATATAGCGCCATCAATTTACGCAGCGCTTTACATATACATTGTACATTCACATTGGTCCCTACCCTTAAGGAGCTTACAATCTAAGGTCCCTAACTCACATTCATATACTAGGGCCAATTTAGACAGAAGCCAATTGGCCTACCAGCATGTCTTTGGAGTGTGGGAGGAAACCGGAGCACCCAGAGGAAACCCACACAGGGAGAACATGCAAACTCCAGGCAGGAAGTTTCGTGGTTGGGATTCGAACCAGCGACCCTTTTTACTGCTAGGCGAGAGTGCTACCACTACACCACTGTGCCACCCCCAATGTAGCCCCCAAGCTGGTCAGAACTCTGGAGGGAGTCTATTCCACATTTTCACAGCTCTTACTGTGAAGAAAACTTTCCTTATTTGGAGATGAAATCTGTTTTCCTCCAGATGTAAAGAGTGTCTGCTTGTCCTCTGCGATGACCTTAAATTGAATAACCCAACACCAAGTTCACTATATGGACCACTTATGTATTTATACATGGACATCATATCCCCCCTTATGTATTTATACATGTGATCATACCCCCCCTGTTATGTATTTATACATGGTGATCATATCCCCCCTTATGTATTTATACATGGTGATCATATCCCCCCTTATGTATTTATACATGGAGATCATCTCCCCCCTTATGTATTTATACATGGAGATCATATCCACCCCCCTTATGTATTTATACATGGAGATCATATCCCCCCTTATGTATTTATACATGGAGATCATATCCCCCCTTATGTATTTATACATGGTGATCATATCCCCCCCTTATGTATTTATACATGGTGATCATATCCCGCCCTTATGTATTTATACATGGTGATCATATCCCCCCCTTATGTATTTATACATGGTGATCATATCCCCCCTTATGTATTTATACATGGAGATCATATCCCCCCCTTATGTATTTATACATGGAGATCATATCCCCCCTTATGTATTTATACATGGAGATCATATCCCCCCTTATGTATTTATACATGGAGATCATATCCCCCCTTATGTATTTATACATGGTGATCATATCCCGCCCTTATGTATTTATACATGGAGATCATATCCCCCCTTATGTATTTATACATGGAGATCATATCCCCCTTAATCTCCTCTTCACAATAGGGAATAGATTCAGTTCCTCTAATATTTCCTCATAGCTGAGCTCCTCCATGCCTCTTATCAGTTTGGTTGCTCTTCTCTGCACTTTCTCCAGTTCCCAGAGATCCTTTTTGTTCCTCCAAACACGGAGAGTCAAGTTAATGCCAAAAAGCTCAATTTTGGTCTCATCTGACCACAGTACATTCCCTGGATCCTTCTCTGAATCATTTAGATGTTCATTGGCATGACTGTACATGTGCCTTTTTGAGGAGGGGGACTCGCTGTGTTTGGAGGAAGAAAAATGCTGACAATGACCCTAAGAACACCATCCCTACAGTCAAGCATGGAGGTGGAAACATGATGCTTTGGGGCCGTTTCCCTTCTAAAGGTACAGACCGACTTTGCCGCATTGAGGGGCCAATGGACGGGGCCCATGTATTGTAAAATCTTGGATGAGAACCTTCTTCCCTCAGCCAGAACGCTGAAAATGGGTTATCGATGGGTCTTTCAGCATGACAATGACCCAAAACCTACCGCCAAGGCAGCAAAGAAGTGGCTCCAAAAGAAACACATTAAGGTCACAGAGTGGCCTAGCCGGTCTCCAGACCTTAATCCCATAGAAAATTTATGGAGGGAGCTGAAACTTCGAGTTGCCAAGCGACAGCCAAGAAACCTTAAGGATTTAGAGAAGATCTGTAAAGAAAAGTGGACCAAAATCCCTCCTGAGATGTGTGCAAACCTGGTCACCAACTACAAGAAACGTCTGACCTCTGTGCTTGCCAACAAGGGTTTCTCCACCAACTAACAAGTCATGTTTTGCTTGGGGATCAAATACTTATTTTATTCACTGAACTCCATTTATAACATTTGTTTTTTCTGGATTTTTGGTTGATCTTCTGTCTCTATCATATAAAATACACCTATGATGACAATGATAGACCCTTCATTTCTTTGTAAGTTGGGCAAACTTACGCAATCTGCAGGTTATCCAAATCAATATTTTCCCCCCACTGTATGTCTATGGAATAATACGTGGCAGATCAGCTTTACAGCTAATCTGTGATGCTATGCAGTTGTCAGCAAATCACTCAAAAATAATATGTTAAACGCAGATAAAGAAGCAGAATCATTTACTATTTATTAATATATTACCTCTGTGGGGAAGGTAATATGCAGCACAATGGAAATCAGATGCAATAGATTTTAATCCTGCATACTAATGCAACAGTAGTAGTAGTAGGGATCCCGAAGCCCATCTGTTATTTAATTACTTTGCAGATACAGGAATTTCATCCGAAAACCAAAAAACCGAATTCGCTGTTTATGGAGAACGTAAATGGTCAGTTCCATTGGAAGTTACAGTTTATCTAAGTCAAGTCCTGAAATCAATGTATTCCTCCTCCGCGCCTCTCTAGTATGTCAGCTGTCCATAAGAATATTATCATCACAATGGCGCGTTGTCAGGCGCTGATTTAACGAGTGACAAAGAAATCTGGCTCAGTGTCAGCGGCCGTCACATAGAAGCCAAAGAGAGCTTATTACATGTGGACAGTGTGCAGGGCTGGAATCGTTTTGTCAGTCATAGACCACCATTACTTTTTATTTAAATGAAGTTACAATTTTAGACATTTGGAGTATTTCAATGTAAGTTGTTAAATATTTTTTTTTTATTTTTTTTTATTTTCATGCAAACGTTTCATTATTATATAGCAATATATATATATAAAATAAAAAATGATAATAATTATTTTGTTTATATGGTGTATATATATATATATATATATATATATGTATGTATGTGTGTATATATATATATATATATATATATATATATATATATATATATATATATATATATATATATATGTATATATGTGATTTTATATATATATATATATATATATATACACACTCTCGTATCTCACATCCCTCACTCATTTCTGTAAATCTTTTCTTCTATCTTTTCATGTGACAACATTGAAGAAATAACACTTTGCTACAATGTAAAGTAGTGAGTGTACAGCTTGTATAACAGTGTAAATTTGCCGTCCCCTCCAAATAACTCAACACACAGCCATTAATGTCTAAACCGCTGGCAACAAAAACGAGTACACCCCTAAGTGAAAATGTCCAAATTGGGTCCAAATAGCCATTTTCCCTCCCCCCCGGTGTCATGTGACTCGTTAGTGTTACAAGGTCTCAGGTGCGAATGGGGAGCAGGTGTGGTAAATTTGGTGTTATCGCTCTCACTCTCTCATACTGGTCACCGGAAGTCCAACATGGCACCTCATGGCAAAGAACTCTCTGAGGATCTGAAAAATTGGGCCCAAAGTGTCAATATTTTGTGTGGCCACCATTATTTTCCAGCACGGCCTTAACCCTCTTGGGCATGGAGTTCACCAGAGCTTCACAGGTTTCCACTGGAGTCCTCTTCTCCTCCTCCATGACGACATCATGGAGCTGGTGGATGTTGGAGACCTTGTACTCCTCCACCTTCCGTTTGAGGATGTCCCACAGATGATCAATAGGGTTTAGGTCTGGAGACATGCTTGGCCAGTCCATCACCTTTATCCTCAGCTTCTTTAGCAAGACAGTGGTGGTCTTGGAGGTGTGTTTGGGTTTGTTATCTTGTTGGAATTTTGCCCTGCGGCCCAGTCTCTGAAGGGAGGGGATCATGCTCTGCTTCAGTATGTCACAGTACATGTTGGCATTTATGGTTCCCTCAATGATCTGTAGCCGCGGAATTTAAATAATGCTTAATTGGTACTACGGGGCCCAAAGTGTGCCAAGAAAATATCCCCCACACCATTACACCACCACCACCAGCCTGAACCATTGATACAAGGCAGGATGGATCCATGCTCCAACCATCTGAATGTCGCAGCTGAAATCGAGACTCATCAGACCAGGCAACGTTTTTCCAATCTTCTGTTGTTCAATTTTGGTGATCCTGTGCCAATTGTAGCCTCAGTTTCCTGTTCTTAGCTGACAGGAGTGGCACTCGGTGTGGTCTTCTGCTGCTGCAGCTTATCTGCTTCAAGGTTGGATGTGTTGTGCATTCAGAGACGGTATTCTGCATACCTTGGATGTAACGAGTGATTATTTGAGTTACTGTTGCCTTTCTATCATCTGGAACCAGTGTGCCCATTCTCCTCTGACATCAACAAGGCATTTTCCTCCAGCCCGTCTGGTACCAACAACCATACCACGTTCAAAGTCCCTTAAATCCCCTTTCTTCCCCATTCTGATGCTCGGCTTGAACTTCAGCAAGTCGTCTTCACCACGTCTGGAGGCTTAAGCGCATGCCACGTGATTGGCTGATTAGCAATTTGTGTTACCGAGCAATTGAACAGGTGTACCTAATAAATTCATACAATATGATATAGCAATTTATATATTGTAACAGTGTGAAGCCGCACAGAAAGTGCAAGTCTATGGAATATCAGTTTTGAGCAGAGTTTTGGTATTCTCACATTGGGTTCCGGGTTTTGAAGACTTCGAAGAGTTTTTGGGTGGGGAGAAATCTCCAACCCAGTGTCCAGGTCTTGCAGGAGATTGGCGGGTTGTGAGTGTAGGTGTGCACAGCCCTTACAATGAAAGACTTATGACGGAACTATGAAGGACTTTTCAACGGAGTTCTGACGGAGTTCCATCGAATCGGACTTGCCTACACACGATTACACGAAAGTCCGATTGTTTCGAACGTGACGAGGTACGACCGGACTAAAATAAGGAAGTTCATAGCCAGTAGCCAATAGCTGCCCTAGTGTCGGCTTTTGTCCGTCGGACTAGCATACAGACAAACAGATTTTTTCGACCGGACTCGAGTCCATTGGAAAGATTTGAAACATGTTCCAAATCTAAAGTCCGTCTGATTTTCAACAGAAAAGGTCCGCTGAAGGTCCGATGAAGCCCACACGCGGTCGGATTGTCCAACGGATTCGTTCCGTTGGACCAGTTCAGTCGAAGAGTCCGGTCATGTGTACACGGCATAAGGCATAGCTCAGGGCTCCCTTCAGGAAACAGGTGGGCTCAACCCAAGAGACAGCATTCCATGTTGGAAGGGAGAATGCATTACCATCAGGGTGAGAGGGTTAAGATGGCTAGGCAAGTCCAGGAGACTGAGAAAAGCCGGCCAACTAGGGGATATCTGGAGGTCACAGAGGAGTGAGAGAGGCCAGGATGTCAGGGGATCACCTATTGAGAGGCCGGGCAGTGGGACCATATAATCATATAATATGATATAGCAATTTATATATTGTGACCATGTGAGGCCACGCAAATGCAAAGTCCGAGACTCAGGAATGTCAGTTTTGGGCACTGTTTTTATAGCTTCCTCTGGGTTTTGGAATTCACACATTGGTTTCCGGAGATTTCAAAGGGTTTTGGGTGGGAAGAAATCTCCAAACAACCAGTGTCCAGGTCTTGCAGGAGACTGGCAGGCTATGAGTGCAGGTATGCACAGCCCTTATCATGAAGGATTTTGGGCATATAATCAGGGCTTACGTTAGGAAACAGGTGTGCTCAACCCAAGAGGGAGCATTCCGTGATGGAGGAAAAATTTCATGGACTGTGAGGGTCAATGCAGCCAGATGAGTCCAGGAGATTGGGAAAGCCAGAATGTCTAGGGGACTTCAAGAATCTGGAGGTCTAAAGGGGGTGGGAGATCTTGGGGTGGGAGAGCCGGAACGTCTAGGGGACTTCAAGAATCTGGAGGTCTAAAGGGGGTAGGAGATCTTGGGGTGGGAGAGCCGGAACGTCTAGGGGACTTCAAGAATCTGGAGGTCTAAAGGGGGTGGGAGATCTTGGGGTGTCAGGAGAACCCCTACTGGGAAGCCATGGAATGGGGCCATGCAGCAGTGTGCTGTAAGTACAGGCTGAGTAAGCCAGGAGAACCCGGAGAGCCAGAAGAGCTGGGTGAGACGATCTGAGGGTCCAATGAAAAGAGCAGCGGCATGGCTCAAGAGGGAGCAAGTTATCTTGGTACTATTTTGTGTTATTTGTCTTGATGGTGGAGACCCCTACATGGGCAAGTTTCCTGTTGAACTTTTACTTTCCTGTTTTAAAAACTGGTCTGACAAGCACTAAAATAAAGTTCGAACTGGCAGGATCTTGATTAAAACATCTTGATCTTTGCTTAAAACCACATTGACCACTAATAAACCCTTCCTGCCCAGCCCAGATGTCTCTTTAACTGTGTTTTTTTTTTTCAGCGAGCGGGTGTGAAGGACTGGCTGATCATGTGACCCACTGTGATTTGCAAAGGAACACCAGAGGGCACCAGACTAAGTGCAGTAACGATGCAATGTCAATAGGCTAAAAAGTCAAGTGGCAACTTATAGAATAGCCGGTAACACCGCGCTTATCATCAAAGTTGCCCATCAGCAGGAGGACTCTGTGGGGAACACATCAATCCAGTCCTGAGATCTACAACATTGCCGCTGGCGAGATCATGTGAGGGTCCTAGCAAACCAGGATGCGGAGATGGTTCTTGGAATGCAGATGTCAGGCGAATAATTCTTCCGGCGCTCGGCCGTGTTCCTGCGCACATGTGCAGCAGAACGGCGCTCTGGTGCATGCGCATTCGCGGCCTGGCACTCCAGCGCACGTGCATGCGCACTGGTGCACGCCCAACGTGACCCTTAGGTTGGCCTATAAAAGTGGCTCTGGTGCTCAGACAAATTGCTGGTTCTTCTTCAGCTTCCTGTTGTACCTTGATCCTGATACTATTAGCTGATTGCCTGCTGTGACCCGGATTGATCTTGACTCTTCTGCTCTTCTCCTGGACCTGACCCTCGGCCTGTTTAAACGGATTCCGCTTGTCTCCTGTGTTTGACCCTCTGCTTGTGACCCGGACCTGCCTCCTGTCTCCTTGCCTTTGAACCTCTGCTTGTGACCTGGACTTGCCTTGTGTCTCCCAGACACCATGCCTCAGCCTGTGACTGAATATACAGATCTTCTGTGTTTGACCCTCAGCCTGGTTCTAGACTTCCTGTTTACCTTACATCCCACCTGCCAGTCTCTGCACAGCTGCTCATCCCTGCAAGGACTACCACACAAGTCTTCTCCTGTCTACTGGGTAGCCTAGGCCTCTTTGTGCCATCCACTCCCTGTTCCACCTCCAGGGGGCGGACTGCGCTTAGTCACAAGGGTGAACCGCTCTCGGCATCTCGGCCTCGGTAAGTACTTCCCTGACAGCAGAGCTGACAGGAAATGGCACCATGCATAGGGTGTGGCTACGCATTTCGCATCCACCCGGCTCCTTTGTCAAGCCTGCCTCCTGCCAATACGCAGCTTTGATGATAAGCGCCGTATTCGGTGAGTTTCCACTTGACTTTTGAACCATTAAAGATGACATATTTACTACACTCAGTCTGGCGCCCTCTGGTGTCTCTTTATATTTTATAGAGATTCCTTCAGTCTCCGAGGAGCCGCAGCTGATTGTTTTAACAAAGAAATTTAAAAAGAAAGACCGCCCTCTTTGCACACACCCGTCATGTGGGCGGGATCAGGTCAAGGTGAGCCACGGAACGGCTATGGCAGGTTTAGATTTTTACCGGAGTTCAGCTTTAAGCGCGCTCAGTGTCCCCGCGTGCCTTTTGTTATATTTTATGGATGTCATTTTACTACAAAAACTTTTTGCGCCGATTGAAGATTAAATTATTTATATTTGAGAATTTCCCTTGTGAGTCTCAGGCGCTTCTTTAATTTAATTTTTTTTTCTCTCTTTTTATTTCTCTGAAACATCAAATGTCAGCAAGTTCAAAAAAAATCTTAGAAAAGACGCCTTAAAATATGATATATACATATTTAAAAGTGAATCTATAATTATTCTAAAGTGTATGTATAGGCGAGTTTTGGATACAGCGGGAAAGTGATCAACTCCAGCTAAGGTTCTTTTAGATGTCCTTTGTCCCTCCCGGGGAGACTCCCCTCTCCATGACCCTTCCTACACTATCAAACAAAATCTATCTGCAGATCGAATGTTGTGAATGGGAAAATACTGCAAATCAGAAAAATAGAATTGACCCCCCCCCCCCCCCCCAGGACAAACCTCCCCCCATTAAAGATCCCCGCTCTCCACTATAGATCTCTCTTCCATTATAGATCTCCCTCCCAGTAAAAATTTCCCACCCAGTATAGATCTCCCTTCCGGTACAGATCTACTGTCAGTTCAGATCCCCCCTCCCCCAGTACAGCTCCCCCCAGTACAAATACCTCTATTCAGTACAGCTACCCCCCCCTTCCCCCCCAAAAAAGAAAACCTGATAACCCTTTCCTACTCCTGCATGTAAATCCATTCTCTACCAACAGAACAAAATCAAACGTTCTCAGGTTACACTCTCTGAAGCTCGAAAGTAGAGAACAGGAAAACGTGAATGGGAAAATCAGGACAGACCTCTCTCTCAATATCGATCTCCCTCCCAGTAAAGATAATCTGCCCTGTATAGATCTGCATCCCAGTACAGTTACCCACCCCCACCCAGTACAGTTCTCCTTTACCCTATTACAAATTCCTCCCTCCAGTATGGATCCCCCCAGTACAAATTCCTGCCTCCAGTATAGCTACCCCCAGTACAAATTCCTCCCTCCAGTACAGCTTCCCCAGTACAAATTCCTCCCTCCAGTACAGCTCCCCCCAGTACAAATTCCTGCCTGAAGTATAGCTTCCCCAGTACAAATTCCTCCCTCCAGTATAGCTCCCCCCAGTACAAATTCCTCCCTCCAGTATAGCTCACCCAGTACAAATTCCTCCCTCCAGTATAGCACCCCCAGCACAAATTCCTCCCTCCAGTATAGCTCCCCCAGTACAAATTCCTCCCTCCAGTATAGCACCCCCAGCACAAATTCCTCTCTCCAGTATAGCACCCCCAGTACAAATTCCTCCCTCCTGTACAACTCTCCCAGCACAAAATCCTCCCTCCAGTACGGCTCCTCCAGCACAAATTTCCCCCCTCCAGTATAGCTCCCCCAGTACAAATTCCTCCCTCCAGTACAGCTCCCCCAGCACAAAATCCTCCCTCCGTTACAGCTGCCCCAGCACAAATTCCTCCCTCCAGTATAGCTCCCCCAGTACAAATTCCTTCCTCCAGTACAGCTCCCCCCCAGTACAAATTCCTCCCTCCAGTATAGCTCCCCCAGTACAAATTCCTCCCTTCAGTATGGCTCCCCCAGTACAAATTCCTCCCTCCAGTATAGCTCCCCCAGTACAAATTCCTTCCTCCAGTACAGCTCCCCCCCAGTACAAATTCCTCCCTCCAGTATAGCTCCCCCAGTACAAATTCCTCCCTCCAGTACGGCTCCCCCAGTACAAATTCCTCCCTCCAGTATAGCTCCCCCAGTACAAATTCCTCCCTCCAGTATGGCTCCCCCAGTACAAAATCCTCCTTCCAGTATAGCTCCCCCAGTACAAATTCCTCCCTCCAGTACAGCTCCCCCCCAGTACAAATTCCTCCCTCCAGTACAGCTCCCCCAGTACAAATTCCTTCCTCCAGTACAGCTCCCCCCAGTACAAATTCCTCCCTCCAGTACAGCTCCCCCAGTACAAAATCCTCCCTCCAGTATAACTGCCCCCATTACATATTCCTCCTTCCAGTACAGCTCCCCCAGTACAAATTCCTCCCTCCAGTATGGCTCCCCCAGTACAAAATCCTCCCTCCAGTATAGCTGCCCCCATTGCATATTCCTCCCTCCAGTACAGCTCCCCCAGTACAAATTCCTCTCCACCAGTACAGCTTCCCCAGTACAAATTCCTCCCTCCAGTATAGCTCCCCCAGTACAAGTTTCTCCCTCCAGTACAGCTCCCCCAGCACAAAATCCTCCCTCCAGTACAGCACCCCCAGTACAAATTCCTCCCTCCAGTATAGCTCCCCCAGTACAAATTCCTCCCTCCAGTATAGCTCCCCCAGTACAAATTCCTCCTTCCAGTATAGCTCCCCCAGTACAAATTCCTCCCTCCAGTATAGCTCCCCCAGCACAAAATCCTCCCTCCGTTACAGCTGCCCCAGCACAAATTCCTCCCTCCAGTATAGCTCCCCCAGTACATTTCCTTCCTCCAGTATAGCTCCCCCAGTACAAATTCCTCCCTCCAGTACGGCTCCCCCAGCACAAATTCCTCCCTCCAGTATGGCTCCCCCAGTACAAAATCCTCCCTCCAGTATAGCTGCCCCCATTACATATTCCTCCCTCCAGTATAGCTCCCCCAGTACAAATTCCTCTCCACCAGTACAGCTCCCCCAGTAAACATTCCTACCACCAGTACAGCTTCCCCAGTACAGATTCCTCCCTCCAGTATAGCTCCCCCAGTACAAGTTTCTCCCTCCAGTACAGCACCCCCAGTACAAATTCCTCCCTCCAGTATAGCTCCCCCAGTACAAATTCCTCCCTCCAGTATAGCACCCCCAGCACAAATTCCTCCCTCCAGTATAGCACCCCAAGTACAAATTCCTCCTTCCAGTATAGCTCCCCCAGTACAAATTCCTCCCTCCAGTACAGCTCCCCCAGCACAAAATCCTCCCTCCGTTACAGCTGCCCCAGCACAAATTCCTCCCTCCAGTATAGCTCCCCCAGTACATTTCCTTCCTCCAGTACAGCTCCCCCCCAGTACAAATTCCTCCCTCCAGTACAGCTCCCCCAGTACAAATTCCTCCCTCCAGTATGGCTCCCCCAGTACAAATTCCTCCCTCCAGTATAGCTCCCCCAGTACAAATTCCTTCCTCTAGTACAGCTCCCCCCCAGTACAAATTCCTCCCTCCAGTATAGCTCCCCCAGTACAAATTCCTCCCTCCAGTATGGCTCCCCCAGTACAAAATCCTCCCTCCAGTATAACTGCCCCCATTACATATTCCTCCTTCCAGTACAGCTCCCCCAGTACAAATTCCTCCCTCCAGTACAAATTCCTCCCTCCAGTACAGCTCCCCCCCAGTACAAATTCCTCCCTCCAGTACAGCTCCCCCAGTACAAATTGCTCCCTCCAGTATAGCTCCCCCAGTACAAATTCCTCCCTCCAGTATGGCTCCCCCAGTACAAAATCCTCCCTCCAGTATAACTGCCCCCATTACATATTCCTCCTTCCAGTACAGCTCCCCCAGTACAAATTCCTCCCTCCAGTACAAATTCCTCCCTCCAGTACAGCTTCCCCCCAGTACAAATTCCTCCCTCCAGTACAGCTCCCCCAGTACAAATTCCTTCCTCCAGTACAGCTCCCCCCAGTACAAATTCCTCCCTCCAGTATAGCTCCCCCAGTACAAATTCCTCCCTCCAGTACGGCTCCCCCAGCACAAATTCCTCTCTCCAGTATGGCTCCCCCAGTACAAAATCCTCCCTCCAGTATAGCTGCCCCCATTACATATTCCTCCCTCCAGTACAGCTCCCCCAGTACAAATTCCTACCACCAGTACAGCTTCCCCAGTACAAATTCCTCACTCCAGTATAGCTCCCCCGGTACAAGTTCCTCCCTCCAGTACAGCTCCCCCAGTACAAATTCCTCCCTCCAGTATAGCTCCCCCAGTACAAATTCCTCCCTCCAGTATAGCTCCCCCAGTACAAATTCCTCCCTCCAGTACAGCTCCCCCAGTACAAATTCCTCTCAACCAGTACAGCTCCCCCAGTACAAATTCCTCTCCACCAGTACAGCTCCCCCAGTACAAATTCCTCTCCACCAGTACAGCTCCCCCAGTACAAGTTCCTCCCTCCAGTATAGCTCCCCCAGTACAAATTCCTCCCTCCAGTACAGCTACCCCACTACAAATTCCTCCCCACCAGTAAAGATTTCCTTTGGCACTGTTTGCCATAAGGAGATTGGGGGAGAGGATTTGTGTTGGAAGGGGAAATTTGGGAGGCGTCAAGGAGTAATTGTTGTTCTACAAGGGGAAATAGGGGGGGGGGGGGTCAGTTGCTAAGCGTGGTGATTTAGGGAAGTTGTGTTGGGAGGGGGGATTTGGAGGGAATTTGTGCTGGGGGGGGGGGATTTGAAGTGGGGGATAAGATGTGTACTAGTAGGGGAAATTTTAAGGGTAGAAGATTTGTAATAGGAGGGGTGAAATTTATTTTTGGGTGGTGTGGCATTTGAGATGGGGGGGGGGGCAAAGATTTGTCCTGAGAGGGAGAATTTATGCTTAGGGGGTATGGATGCAGATTAGTGCTCAGTATTTTTTGTGGGGGGATTTTTTCTGACGCATAATGATCATACATCTGGGGGTTGGGGGTGGGGGTGCAGTTTGGCATGTTCGCCCTGGGCTCTAGATTACCTTGTCTCAGCACTGATCACCAGTGCAGATCCCACCCATCTGTACAATTTCCCCCAGTACAGACCACCTCTACCACCAATAAAGCGGCCCCCTCCCACACACTAGTATAGCTCTCCCAGCACAGCTCTCACCCTCCATTAAAATCCATTCCACAGACCAGGCAGTAGGTGAGAGTCCTCCCTTAGCTGTGCCATGCAATCAGAGCCAAGAAGGAGTTAAAGAGAACATCCCAGCCTCTGAGTTCTGAGAGGTGGCAGAATCGGCGTTGCTTCTGGTGAGCAGTGACCATCAGCAGTAACTGCGTTATTATGGATGCTCAATGAAGGGGAGGCTGGGCACCCCCATATCCCCCCCTTATCTACGCCCCTGGTTGCTCGCCAATGGGTCCCACTATCTTCTATCTTCTGCATAACAGTCTTGACATATCTTAATTTTTTGGTTCCCATAGAACTATAACCTCCTGGGGATGTCATTTATGAAAAGTCAACTTTAAGCACCAGGGGCGGGGGAGGGGGTGATTGTTATGTTTGGCATTTTTTTTCTTTAGCACCCTCAGTACAGTTCTCACCCTCCATGAAATCCACTCCACAGTCCAGGTAGTGACTGAAAGTCCTCCTCGGCTCTGGTAACATGACACAGCTACGGGAGGAGTTAAAGAGACCCTCCCTGACTCGACTAGGTGACGCGGTGATGTACTTTATGAAAGGTCAACTTTAAGCACCAGGGGGGTGATTGTTATTGGCCAGAACCGAGGAATAGTTAAAGAGGACCTCCCTGACTCTGAACGTTCTGCTTCCTGTCTCTGAGTTCTGACAGGTGGCAGAATCGGCGGTGCTTCTGGTAAGCAGTGACTGTCAGAGGTAACTGTGGTACCAGGGAAGCTCAGGAATGAAGAGAGGAGGCTTGGACCCCCATATCCCACCCCTTATCTACGCCCCTGGGTTGCTCACCACTGGGTCCCACTATCTTCTATCTTGAATTTCATATCTGCATAACAGGCTTGACATATCTTAATTTTTTGTGCTCCCATTGAACTATAACCTCCTAGGATAGGTGACGCGGTGATGTACTTTATGAAAGGTCAACTTTAGGCACCAGGGGGGTGATTGTTATTGGCCAGAACTGAGGTGTAGTTAAAGAGAACCTACCTGAATCTGAACTTTCTGCTTCCCGTCTCTGAGTTCTGACAGGTGGCAGAATCGGCGGTGCTTCTGGTGAGCATTGACTGTCAGAGGTGACTGTGGTACCATGAAAGCTCAGGAATGAAGGGAGGGCTTGGACACCCTCTATCACCCCCCCTTATCTACGCCCCTGACTGCTCACCACTGGGTCCCACTATCTTCTATCTTGAATTTTATTTCTGCATAATAGGCTTGACATATCCTAATTTTTTGGGCTCCCATTGAACTATAACCTCCTGGGATAGGTGACGTAGTGATGTAATTTATAACAGGTCAGCTTTAAGCATCGGGGGGTGATTGATATGTTTGGCTTTTTTTTTTTTTTTTTTTTTAGCACCCCCAGTACAGTTCTCACCCTCCATGAAATCCACTCCACAGACCAGGTAGTGACTGAAAGTCCTCCCTTAACTGTGTCATGTGACCAGAACCGAGGAGCAGTTAAAGAGAACCTACCTGAATCTGAACTTTCTGCTTCCTGTCTCTGAGTTCTGACAGGTGGCAGAATCGGCGGTGCTTCTGGTGAGCAGTGACTGTCAGAGGTAACTGTGGTACCATGAAAGCTCAGGAATGAAGGGGGGGGCTTGGACCCCCCTATCCCCCCTTATCTACGCCCCTGGGCTGCTCACCACTGGGTCCCACTATCTTGTATCTCATTTCTGAATAATAGGCTTGACATATCTTAATTTTTTGGGCTCCCATTGAGCTATAACCTCCTGGAATAGGTAACGCGGTGATGTCATTTATGAAGGGTCAACTTTAGGCACCGGGGGGTGATTGTTATTGACCAAGGAGGAGTTAAAGAGAACCTACCTGAATCTGAACTTTCTGCTTCCAGTCTCTGAGTTCTGACAGGTGGTAGAATCGGCGGTGCTTCTGGTGAACAGTGACTGTCAGAGGTAACTGTGGTACCATGAAAGCTCAGGAATGAAAGGGGGGGCTTGGACCCCCCTATCCCCCCCTTATCTATGCCCCTGGGCTGCTCACCACTGGGTCCCACTATCTTGTATCTCATTTCTGAATAATAGGCTTGACATATCTTAATTTTTTGGGCTCCCATTGAGCTATAACCTCCTGGAATAGGTAACGCGGTGATGTAATTTATGAAGGGTCAACTTTAAGCATCGGGGGGGGGGGGGTGATTGTTATTGACCAGAACCGAGGAGGAGTTAAAGAGAACCTACCTGAATCTGAACTTTCTGCTTCCAGTCTCTGAGTTCTGACAGGTGGCAGAATCGGCGGTGCTTCTGGTGAGCATTGACTGTCAGAGGTGACTGCGGTACCATGGAAGCTCAGAAATGAAGGGGGGGCTTGAACCCCCCCCTATCCCCCCCTTATCTACGCCCCTGGGCTGCTCATCACTGGGTCCCGCTATCTTGTATCTTGAATTTCATTTCTGCATAACTGCCGTGATATATCTTAATTTTTTTGGTTCCCATTGAACTTTAACCTCCTGGCGATGTAATTTATGAAACGTCTACTTTAAGCACCCGAGGGGGTGATTGTTCTGTTTGGCATTTTTATTGTTTTCTTCCGGCTGCAAACCGCAAGCAACGAGAAGCTTTATAAAAATGACATTTCTATTAAATTATGACTTGTTAGAAGAAAGCAATTTTAATTCCAGAAACAGTATAACATATTGAGGGACTATTAGTTAATACGGATAATGAAATTACAACACGCTCAAGCAATAGCGGCAATTAAGAGTTCAAACTGTTTAGAATGATCTGCCTAGTGTTACTTAACGCAATGTTCATTAACCGGCAGACATTTTTTTTTTTTTGAAGAGCTCCAGATCCCTGACAGAGTTGAAAATGACGACGCCATTAGCTCGCCTTGCATTTTTCTCAGAAACGGTTTACATTTCAGGCGCCACTGGAAATCTTCAGCATGAAGACCATTAGGGACAATGACTAACATTTGTTTCCTAAATACCTTTATATGAATTCATTTCGGCAAGAGCTGTTCTTTTAATTCCTCCGCGGGTCTGCTTCTGTTCATTCCGTGTGACCGTTCTGGCGGAACAATTACAGTGCCTTGCAAAAGTATTCACCCCCCCCCCCCTTGGCATTTTTCGTGTTTTGTTGCCTCACAACCTGGAATTAACATGGATTGTTTGAGGATTTGCATCATTTAATTTACAGAACATGCCTACAACTTTAAAGATGTTTTTTTTTTTTAAATTGTGAAGCAAACAACAAATAGGACAAAATAACAGAAAACGTCAACGTGCATAACTATTCACCCCCCCCTAAAGTCAATACTTTGTAGCGCCACCTTTTGCGGCCATCACAGCTCCAAGTAGCTTTAGATAAGTCTCTATGAACTTGCCACATCTTACCACTGGGATTTTTGCCCATTGCTCCTTGCAAAACTGCTCCAGCTCCTTCAAGTCGGATGGTTTGCGCTTGTGAACAGCAATCTTTAGGTCTGACCACAGATTTTCTATTGGATTGAGGTCTGGGCTTTGACTAGGCCATTCCAAACATTAAACCACTCAAGTGTTGCTTTAGCAGTGTGTTTGGGGCCATTGTCCTGCTGGAAGGTGAACCTCCATCCTAGCCTCAAAACACACACAGAGTGGTGCAGGTTTTGCTCGAGAATATCCCTGTATTTAGCACCATCCATCTTTCCCTCAACTCTGACCAGTTTTCCAGTCCTGACTGCTGAAAAACATCCCCACAGCATGAAGCTGCCACCACCATGTGGTCACTGTGGGGATGGTGTTCTTTGGGTGATGTGATGTGTTGGGTTGGGTCATTGTCCTGCTGGAAGGTGAACCTCCGTCCTAGCCTCAAAACACACACAGAGTGGTGCAGGTTTTGCTCAAGAATATCCCTGTATTTTGCACCATCCATCTTTCCTTCAACTCTGATCAGTTTCTCAGTCCCAACTGCTGAAAAACATCCCCACAGCATGATGCTGCCACCACCATGTTTCACAGTGGGGATGGTGTTCTTTGGGTGATGTGATGTGTTGGGTTTGTGCCAGACATAGCGTTTCCTTTGATGGCCAAAAAGTTCAATTTTACCCTCATCAGACCAGAGCACCTTCCTCCATACATTTTGGGAGTCTCCCACATGCAAAACGTGCCATTTTGTTTTTTTTGCTGAAAGTAATGGCTTACTTCTGGCCACTCTGCCACAATGCCCAACTCTACGGAGCGTACGGCTTATTGTGGTCCTATGTACAGATACTCCAGTCTCTGCTGTGGAACTCTGCAGCTCCTCCAGGGTTACCTTAGGTCTCTGTGCTCCTCTCTGATTAATGCCCTCCTTGCCCGCTCCGTGAGTTTTGGTGTGCGGCCGTCTCTTGGCAGGTTTGCTGTTGTGCCATTATGATAGATTTGGTGGTGCTCCTAGGGATCATCAAAGATTTGGATATTTTTGTATAACCTAACCCTGACTTGTACTTCTCAACAACATTGTCCCTTACTTGTTTGGAGAGTTCCTTGGTCTTCATGGAAGTGTTTGGTTAGTGGTGCCTCTTGCTTAGGTGTTGCAGCCTCTGGGGCCTTTCAGAAAGGTGTGTCTATGTAATGACAGATCATGTGACACTTAGATTGCACACAGGTGGACATCATTTCACTAATTATGTGATTTCTGAAGGTAATTGGGTGCCCCAGAGCTTTTTATGGGCTTCATAACAAAGGGGGGTGAATACATACGCACGTGCCAATGATCAGTTTTTTATTTCTGAAAAATAGTTTTATGTATATATTTTTATAATTTTACTTCACCAACTTAGACTATTGTGTTCTGATGCATCACATATAATTCAGATTTAAAAAAACAAAACATTGAACTAAAGGCTGTAATGTAACAAAATAGGTAAAAAGCCAAGGGGGTGAATACTTTTGCAAGGCAAAGACAGATATGAAAGCACATAGGGCCAGGGATATATATATATATATAACAGCAAATTTCAGTTAAAAGTAGTAAAAGTGAAGCAATCATCAAGAGGGACACCTGGGACTCTGGGAATGTGAGGGGGGGGGGGGACTCTGGTGACCAAAGACCACCTTCTGCAGAAAATACACTAAGGTAAGAGGGAGGGGTTAATGATATAGGGGGGAGACCTTTATATCAGTGCCCCCTTACTTTATTGTTTTCACTCTCCCCTTACATATGTGACCCCCCCCTCAGACTGGCCTGGCGGCACTGTCGCTGACCTCCTCTCAGGTGCACCGTGCAGGGATCAGTCAGTCGACTCCAGCTTGGTGGCTCTGGTTTTCGTATAGTCTCCTCTTCACAGCCCACACATGTCTGATTTCCTGGCGGCACTCCCACTCTTGACTCCTCTCCAGACTATCTCAGAGACTGCAGACATGAAATAAGACAAGAGATGGTCAGAGACTGCAGACATAGTACAGGAGATGATCAGAGACTGCAGACATAGTATAGGAGATGATCAGAGACTGCAGACATAGTACAGGAGATGATCAGAGACTGCAGACATAGTACAGGAGATGATCAGAGACTGCAGACATGATACAGGAGATGGTCAGAGACTGCAGGCATAGTACAGGAGATGATCAGAGACTGCAGACATAGTACAGGAGATGGTCAGAGACTGCAGACATAGTACAGGAGATGATCAGAGACTGCAGACATAGTATAGGAGATGATCAGAGACTGCAGACATAGTACAGGAGATGATCAGAGACTGCAGACATAGTACAGGAGATGATCAGAGACTGCAGACATAGTACAGGAGATGGTCAGAGACTGCAGACATAGTATAGGAGATGATCAGAGACTGCAGACATAGTACAGGAGATGATCAGAGACTGCAGACATAGTACAGGAGATGATCAGAGACTGCAGACATAGTACAGGAGATGATCAGAGACTGCAGACATAGTACAGGAGATGATCAGAGACTGCAAACATAGTACAGGAGATGATCAGAGACTGCAGACATAGTACAGGAGATGATCAGAGACTGCAGACATAGTACAGGAGATGGTCAGAGACTGCAGACATAGTACAGGAGATGATCAGAGACTGCAGACATAATACAGGAGACGATCAGAGACTGCAGACATAGTACAGGAGATGATCAGAGACTGCAGACATAATACAGGAGATGGTCAGAGACTGCAGACATAGTACAGGAGATGATCAGAGACTGCAGACATAGTACAGGAGATGGTCAGAGACTGCAGACATAGTACAAGAGATGGTCAGAGGCTGCAGACATAGTACAGGAGATGGTCAGAGACTGCAGACATAGTACAAGAGATGGTCAGAGACTGCAGACATAGTACAGGAGATGGTCAGAGACTGCAGACATAGTACAGGAGATGGTCAGAGACTGCAGACATAGTACAGGAGATGTTAGAGACTGAGGACATGATACTAAAGATTTTAAAGAGGGAGTCCACCTAAAAAAAATATATTAAAAGCCAGCAGCTACAAATACTGCAGCTGCTGACTTTTAATAAATGGCCACTTACCTGTCCCAGGGTCCAGCGATGTCGGCAGCCGACGCCGAGAACCCGCTCGGTTCTCGGCAGCTCCCGCCGCCATCCTAGGTGAGGGAATCAGGAAGTGAAGCGTTGCGGCTTCACTTCCCGGTCCCCTACTGCGCATGCGCGAGTCGCGCTGCGCGTCGTAACTGGTCCCCGCTATCTCCTGGGACCTGTGTTTTTCCCCAGGAGACAGCGCGGAGGGACAGGAAGAGGCATAGACTCCCGTGGGAGTCTATGCCGGTCAGGGGTGGATCCAGAGTCTAGTCTCGGGAGGGGCACTGGCAGAAAATACGTTTTTTGGGGGGAATTTATCAGGGAAATGGCTGCTGTTGGCGCTTCAATCATCACAGCACCATGGTTGTTATGATGTCAGGATGATTGAAGCGCATTTTTTCTATTATTACATTGTTATAAAAAATGAAATAGTTCAACTCACCATAATGCAGAATCAGTGGGAGCCCCAAGCGTGTCACTTGCCACGTTGCCTGCCACCAAATGCGGATTGTCACTTGCCACTTCACCTGCCACACGTTGCAGATTGTCACTTGCCATGTCACCTGCCCCCAGATGCGGCTTGTCACTTGCCACTTCACCTGCCACACGTTGCAGATTGTCACTTGCCATGTCACCTGCCCCCAGATGTGGATTGTCACTTTCCTGCTACAATTGTCACTTGCCACATCGCCTGCCACCAGATGCAGATTGTCACCTTGCCACGTCACCTGCCACACATTGCGGATTGTCACTTGCCACATCTCCTGTCACACATTGCGGATTGTCACTTTCCACGTCACCTGCCCCCAGATGCAGATTGTCACTTGCCTGCTACAATTGTCACTTGCCACGTCACCTGCCACCAAATGCGGATTGTCACTTGCCACTTCACCTGCCACACGTTGCAGATTGTCACTTGCCATGTCACCTGCCCCCAGATGCGGCTTGTCACTTGCCACTTCACCTGCCACACGTTGCAGATTGTCACTTGCCATGTCACCTGCCCCCAGATGTGGATTGTCACTTTCCTGCTACAATTGTCACTTGCCACATCGCCTGCCACCAGATGCAGATTGTCACCTTGCCACGTCACCTGCCACACATTGCGGATTGTCACTTGCCACATCTCCTGTCACACATTGCGGATTGTCACTTTCCACGTCACCTGCCCCCAGATGCAGATTGTCACTTGCCTGCTACAATTGTCACTTGCCACGTCACCTGCCACCAGATGCGGTTTGTCACTTGCCACGTCACCTGCCACCAGATGCGGATTGTCACTTGCCACGTCACCTTGCCACCAGATGCGGATTGTCACGTCGCCTGCCACACATTGCGGATTGTCACTTGCCACGTCGCCTGCCACCAGATGAAGATTGTCACTTGCCACGTCACCTGCCACCAGATGCGGATTGTCACTTGCCACGTCACCTTGCCAGCAGATGCGGATTGTCACGTCACATGCCACACATTGCGGATTGTCACTTGCCATGTCGCCTGCCACCAGTTGCAGATTGTCACTTGCCACATCATCTGCCACACGTTGCCGATTGTCACTTGCCTGCTACAGCTACAATTGTCACTTTCTGTTTCCCAGAGGGTGAGGCAGCAGATTACCAGTCAGGCAGCAGAGAGATGATGTAATCTCTCTGCTGCCCGTAGCTACCTGCACAGTGAGGGCGGAACTGCAGGGATGCAGGGCGGGCGGTGAGAGATGATGTCATCTCTCTGCTCCCCAGCCCGCCGGCTCCCTGATTGGCCAGCAGCCCGGCCGCTCTCTAAATGTCACCAGCGGCCAGCCCGGCCGTCCGCTCTCATCCGCCCACCCCACTATCGGGCTTAGACTGTCCCCAGCCCCCCCGGCCGTCCGCTCTCTCACCCGCCCACTGTCAGTGACTGACAGTGGGCGGGTGAGAGAGCAGACGGCCGGGGGGGCTGGTGATAGTCTGAGACTGACAGTCAGTCTCAGACTGTCACCCGCCCGGCCGTCCGCTCTCTCTCTCTGGCGGACCCAGCTCCCTGCCCTCTCCCCAGAATTCTCAGAGGGGGCAATTGGCCCGTTGCCCCCCCCTGGACCCGCCCCTGATGCCGGTAGTGGGTGCAAATACCTGTCTTAGACAGGTATCTGCACCCCCCTCCCCCCTGAAAGGTGCCAAATGTGACACCAGAGGGGGGGAGGGTTCCGAAAAGTGGAAGTTCCATTTTTGTGTGGAACTCCGCTTTAAGAGAATGTAGACATGATACAGGAGATTGTCAGAGACTGCAGACATGATACAAGAGATCAATGCAGCCTCACCAGTGCCCATCAAATGCAGCCTCACTGTGCCCATCAATGCAGCCTCTGTGCCAGTCCATACATTATTGCAGCCTTACTGTGCCCATCATTGCAGCTTTACCGTGCCCTCATTGCAGCCTTACTGTGCCCTCATTGCAGCCTTACCATGCCCTCATTGCAGCCTTACTGTGCCCATCATTGCAGCCTCACTGTGCCCATCATTGCCGCCTTATTGTGCCCATCATTTCCGCCTTACTGTGCCCTCATTGCAGCCTCACCATGCCCATCATTGCCGCCTTACTGTGCCCATCGTTGCCACCTTACTGTGCCCTCATTGCAGCCTTACCATGCCCTCATTGCAGCCTCACCATGCCCATCATTGCCGCCTTACTGTGCCCATCATTGCCACCTTACTGTGCCCTCATTGCAGCCTTATTGTGCCCATCATTGCCGCCTTACTGTGCCCTCATTGCCGCCTTACTGTGCCCTCAATGCAGCTTTACTGTGCCCATCATTGCAACCTCACATGCCCATCATTGCAGCCTCACCATGCCCTCATTGCAGCCTCTCCGTGCCCATCATTGCCGCCTTACTGTGCCCATCATTGCCGCCTTACTGTGCCCATCATTGCCGCCTTACTGTGCCCATCATACAGGCTCACCATCGTTGCACTAATCGGCCGCGCTGTGACAAAAGTCCCGCCCTCCTCCTAGACCAGCTCGTGTGATAGACAGAACACTGCATCTATCACACGGGCTGGTCCAGGAGGAGGGCGGGACTTTTGTCACAGCGCGACTTCACACTGAGCTCCATGACACAGCGGTCTCCCGCTCGCTGTGTGTTACAAGTGGGGAGGGGAGCGCTGCGCTGCAGCCACAACATAGATCAAAGCGGCCCCAGGGCAGGCAGCCTACCGGGAAACGTTAATTTTTACCTGTACTGTTTAGGTAATATTAACTGTGCATGCGGCGCATGCGCTGTGAAGGCCCGGCAATGCCGGACCTTGCCGGGGAGAAGGCTCCGGCCATTCACAGTGCCGGAGCCGCGAACCCGGAAGAAACGCAGAAGGCAAAACGTCAGCTCCCCCGGCGTGAACCGGGATCAGATGCCGACGCCTCATTTTACGGCGCTGCATACTAGCTCATTATGCCTTTGCCTTACAGGTTTTTTTTTGTTTGTTTTTTTCTGTGCGGGTATACAACTGCTTTAAATGGTGAAAGCAAAAAACATTTTTTATTTTTTTTTTATCCTTTTTTTTTTTTTTTTAAGGTAAAGGAGAGATTTGTCGTCTTATTGACCCCAGATCTCTCCATTAAAGAGGTCCTGTCATCTTTATTTCTAATACAAGGGATGTTTTACATTGCTAGTCATAGGAATAAAAGTAATCAAAAAAAGAAAAACGAAAGGGACAGTGAAAATAAATGAATAAATAAATAAGCAAAAAAAAAAAATGTTTTTAAGTGCCTCCATCCCTCTGTAAAGCGAACGCATATGTACTGTAAGTCGCGCACGCATATGTAAACGGTGTTCGCACCACAAACGTCGCCACGAACATTAGAGCGAGAGTAATAATTGTAGCACTAGACCTCCTCTGTAACTCTAAACAGGTAACCTGTAAAAAAAAAAAAAAAATTAAAGCTTTACTTTTTCTTTTTAAGTTCATTTCGGAGATGGAGATTTTGGGCACGCGCGCGCGCACAATTTTAAAGCGCGACATGTTCGGTATCTATATACTTGACGTAACATCATCTTTCATATTTTAGAAAAAAAAATTGGGGTATATATTGTGGTTTTTTTTTTGTTTGTTTTTTTTTTTTTACATTTTTTAATTAATTAAAGTGTATTTTTTCCAAAAAAAAAATTGCGCGCGCTCAATTTTAAAGCGCGACATGTTCAGTATCTATTTACTCGATGTAACATCATCTTTTATATTTAAGAAAAAAAAATGGTGTATATATTGTGTTTTTTATTTATTTATTTTTTTACATTTTTTAATTAATTAAAGTGTATTTTTTCCCAAAAAAATTGTGTTTGAAAAACCGCTGGGCGAATACCTTGTGAAATAAAAAATTGCAACGATCCTCACTTTATTCCCTGGGGTGTTATCTAAAAAAAATATATAACGTTTGGGGGTTCTAGGTCATTTTCTAGCACAAAATACTGATTTAAACTTGTAAACAAAAAGTGCCAGAAAAGACGGAAAAGTGGTTAAAAACTTCAATGTCCAATCTTTTCATTTTGAAGATTGAGATTTTAGGCACGGGCGCGCACAATTTTAAAGCGCAACATGTTCGGTATCTATTTACTCGGCGTAACATCATCTTTCATATTTTAGAAAAAAAATTGGGGTATATATTGTGGTTTTTTTTTTTTTTTTTTTTTTTGTTTACATTTTTTAATTAATTAAAGTGTATTTTTTCCAAAAAAAATAATTGTGCGCGCTCAATTTTAAAGCGCGACATGTTCGGTATCTATTTACTCGGTGTAACATCATGTTTCATATTTTAGAAAAAAAAATTGGGGTATATATATGTTGTTTTTTTTTTTTTTTACAGTTTTTTAATTAATTAAAATTGTTTAAAACTTCAATGTCCAATCCAGCTCTGAGTTAATAGTGATATTGGTGCCACAAAAAAAAAAAAAAAAAAATATTCTCTTGTACAGCTGACATTTCTATATAGCCAAAAAAAGAAGAAACCAGTTAAACTAAATAATATAATATATAACTATCTTTTTTTACAGATAAACCATCATTTTAGTTTTGCTCTTGAGAAGATGATAAAGTGAAATGATTTCCTCTACAAGTCATTAACACACACTGTGTATCTGTGACCTCCACTAACATCAGCTATGAGTTCATCTGATATGCAGGAAATGTAATCGTCCGACCAGGATAACTACAGACAGATATAAAAGACACAAATTAATGAGCTCTGCAATCATTAATACACCAATAAATGTAGTCCTGAAATGCAATCAGTGTAAATACTGCGCCACCCTAATGACCCCATGTGGCGCATATTCTCCCTGTTTAGATCCCTGATATTTATTCAAAGCCCCCTAATGGGTTCCTAAAAAAAAAAAAATTGAAAAAATGATTGAATTGAAAAAAAAAATGTAAAAAAAAATACAGTTTAAAAAAAATAATAATAAAAAAATAAAATAATAAAAATGAAAAAATACTGGCACCGTCCACTGCCCTACTGACACCGTAGACTGCCCTACTGGCACCAATCACCCCAATCACCCCATGTGGTGCATATTTTTCCTGTTTAGACCCCTGATATTTCATCAAAGCCCCCTAATGGGTTCCTTAAAAAAAAACTGTAAAAACAAATTAAATATTTTTATTTTAAATAAGAAAAAAATAAAATAATTCAAATGAAAAAATACTGGACCGTCCACTCTCCCTACTGACACTGTAGACTGCCCTACTGACACCAATCACTCCAGTGACCCCATGTGGTGCATATTCCCCCTGTTTAGACCCCTGATATTTCATCAAAGCCCCCTAATGGATTCCTAAAAAAAAAATGTAAAAAAAATTTTTTAAAAAATAATAAAAAAAATAAAATAATAAAAATGAAAAAATACTGGCACCGTCCACTGCCCTACTGACACCAATCACCCTAATGACCCCATGTGGTGCATATTCCCCCTGTTTAGACCCCTGATATATCATCAAAGCCCCCTAATGGATTCCTAAAAAAATTGTAAAAAAAAAATTTAAAAAATAATAAAAAAAATAAAATAATAAAAATGAAAAAATACTGGCACCGTCCACTGCCCTACTGACACCAATCACCCTAATGACCCCATGTGGTGCATATTCCCCCTGTTTAGACCCCTGATGTTTCATCAAAGCCCCCTAATGGGTTCCTAAAAAAAATTGTAAAAAAAAAAAATTAAATAAAAAAAATAAATAAAAAAAAGAATAAAAAAATAAAATAATAAAAATGTAAAAATACAGGCACTGTTCACTGCCCTACTGACACCGTAGACTGCCCTACTGACACCAATCCCCCCAGTGACCCCATGTGGTGCATATTCCCCCTGTTTAGACCCATGATATTTCATCAAAGCCCCCTAATGGGTTCCTAAAAAAAATTGTAAAAAAAAATGTAAAAAAGAATAAAAAAATAAAATAATAAAAATGTAGAAATACTGGCACGTCCACTGCCCTACTGACACCGTAGACTGCCCTACTGACACCAATCACCCTTATGACCCCATGTGGTGCATATTCTCCCTGTTTAGACCCCTGATATTTCATCAAAGCCCCTTAATGGGTTCCTAAAAAAAAATACAATTAAATAAAAAAAAATTAAAATGAAAAAAAAAGAATAAAAAATAAAATAATAAAAATGAAACAATACTGGCACTGTCTACTGCCCTACTGACACCGTAGACTGCCCTGCTGACACCAATCACCCTAATGACCCCATGTGGTGCATATTCCCCCTGTTTAGACCCCTGATATTTCATTAAAGTCCCCTAATGGGTTCCTAAAAAAATTGTAAAAAAAAAAATGAAATATTTTTATTTTAAATAAGAAAAAAATAAAATAATTCAAATGAAAAAATACTGGACCGTCCACTCTCCCTACTGACACTGTAGACTGCCCTACTGACACCAATCACTCCAGTGACCCCATGTGGTGCATATTCCCCCTGTTTAGACCCCTGATATTTCATCAAAGCCCCCTAATGGATTCCTAAAAAAAAAAATGTAAAAAAAAAATTTCAAAAAATAATAAAAAAAATAAAATAATAAAAATGAAAAAATACTGGCACCGTCCACTGCCCTACTGACACCAATCACCCTAATGACCCCATGTGGTGCATATTCCCCCTGTTTAGACCCCTGATATATCATCAAAGCCCCCTAATGGATTCCTAAAAAAATTGTAAAAAAATTTTTTAAAAAATAATAAAAAAAATAAAATAATAAAAATGAAAAAATACTGGCACCGTCCACTGCCCTACTGACACCAATCACCCTAATGACCCCATGTGGTGCATATTCCCCCTGTTTAGACCCCTGATGTTTCATCAAAGCCCCCTAATGGGTTCCAAAAAAAAAATTAAATAAAAAAAATAAATAAAAAAAAGAATAAAAAAATAAAATAATAAAAATGTAAAAATACAGGCACTGTTCACTGCCCTACTGACACCGTAGACTGCCCTACTGACACCAATCCCCCCAGTGACCCCATGTGGTGCATATTCCCCCTGTTTAGACCCATGATATTTCATCAAAGCCCCCTAATGGGTTCCTAAAAAAAATTGTAAAAAAAAATGTAAAAAAGAATAAAAAAATAAAATAATAAAAATGTAGAAATACTGGCACGTCCACTGCCCTACTGACACCGTAGACTGCCCTACTGACACCAATCACCCTTATGACCCCATGTGGTGCATATTCTCCCTGTTTAGACCCCTGATATTTCATCAAAGCCCCTTAATGGGTTCCTAAAAAAAAATACAATTAAATAAAAAAAAATTAAAATGAAAAAAAAAGAATAAAAAAATAAAATAATAAAAATGAAACAATACTGGCACTGTCTACTGCCCTACTGACACCGTAGACTGCCTTACTGACACCAATCACCCTAATGACCCCATGTGGTGCATATTCCCCCTGTTTAGACCCCTGATATTTCATTAAAGTCCCCTAATGGGTTCCTAAAAAAATTGTAAAAAAAAAAATGAAATATTTTTTTTTCTTAAAATAATAAAAAAATAAAATAATAAAAATGAAAAAATACTGGCACCGTCCACTGCCCTACTGACACCAATCTCTGCCCTACTGACACCATCAGTATATACACACACGCGCATATGTGTTTGAGGTTTGGGGTGCACACCTATGGGTATCAGCCTTTTGCAGTCTACTGTACTGTCTCTACAGCAGAGCTCAAGGAGGGGAAGGGAAAAAGCAGCACAAGGAACCAATTAGGTGTATTGCAGTACAAGAATCTTGCTTTGGGGGATTGGATTCGGGAAATAGATAAGCATGTAATGTTTGGAAAACATACACTATATTGTCAAAAGTATTGGGACGCCTGCCTTTACACGCACATGAACTTTAATGGCATCCAAGTCTTAGTCCGTAGGGTTCAATATTGAGTTGGCCAACCCTTTGCAGCTATAGCAGGTTCAACTCTTCTGGGAAGGCCGTCCACAAGGTTTAGGAGGGTGTCTATGGGAATGTTTGACCATTCTTCCAGAAGAGCATTTGTGAGGTCAGGCACTGAAGTGGGACGAGAAGGCCTGGCTCGCAGTTTCAACTCTTAACTCAATCTAAAGGTGTTCTATCGGGTTGAGGTCAGGCCAGTCAAGTTCCTCCATCCCAAACTCTCTCATCCATGTCTTTATGGACCTTGTAGTCATAAAAGGATGGACATGGTCAGCAAAAATACTCATGTAGGCAGTGGTGTTTAAACCATGCTCAATTGGTACTAAGGGGCCCAAAGTGTGCCAAGAAAATATCCCCCACACCATTACACCCCCACCACCAGCCTGAACCGGTGATAGAAGGCAGGATGGATCCATGCGCCAAATTCTGACCCCACCATCTGAATGTCGCAGCTGAAATCCAGACTCATCAGACCAAGCAACGTTTTTCCAATCTTCTATTGTCCAATTCTGGTGATCCTGTGCCAGTTGTAACCTTGGTTTCCTGTTCTTAGATGACAGGAGTGGCACCCGGTGTGGTCTTCTGCTGCTGTAGACCATCTTCTTCAAGGTTTGATGTGTTGTGCGTTCAGAGATGGTATTCTGCATACCTTGGATGTAACGAGAGGTTATTTGAGTTACTGTTGCCTTTCTATGATCTGGAACCAGTCTGCCCATTCTCCTCTGACCTCAACAAGGCATTCCCCTCCACACAACTGTCGCTCACTGGATATTTTCACTTTTTCCCACCATTCTCTGTAATCCCGAGAGATGGTTGTGTGCGTGAAAACCCCAGAAATACTCAGCCCAGCCCGTCTGGCACCAACAACCAGGCCACGTTCAAAGTCACTTAAACCCCCTTTCTTCCCCATTCTGATGTTCGGTTTGAACTTCAGCAAGTCATCTTCACCACGTCTCCACGTCTAGATGTCTAAATGCATTCAGTATATTAGCAATGTGTGTTACCAAGCAATCGATAAATAAAGTGGCCGGCGAGTGTATATACTGTATATATGGCATCGGGTGTTTCTATTATACAGTATATCTTTGCTTTAAGTTATTTTAAGATCCATAACTGATATTCCTGATTTGGAAGGTTATAACAGACAATTCATTTTATGATAACGCACAATTTTTTTTTTTTTTTAAAGAATTGTGTTAAATTGAAATGCAAAATGCCAGTGTGTTATGTCCACCACTAAGTTGTTTCCTAAACCACCAAAAATGCAAGACTTACGCATCGTGGATTGGATCATCCCGAAAATACTTTATTATAACAGAAGCCATCTATTTAGGAAAATATGAGATTGGTGAAGTCATGGATTGTGGCCTTCAGAGTTCTCCAAGACCCCCTCCACCAAATGAAGAATATGGAAAATTGTTTGAAATGAATGAAAAGCAAGAAGAATCCAGCTTTGTATGATAAATAGGTTGGCTGGGTCATTGTTCCGTCTTTGAGTGGCAGAACTACCGTCATAGAAATCTAGACTTCCTCATCTTAGTGTTCCGATGGATTGATCTCTTACCCAGTGGTGGCCTCATAATTTGTTGGCTGATGTCATTCAGCAGAACCACCATTGACCCTAATGCTTTTTTTAACTATTCGTCCTACTGGCATCTATTTCTAGGAGGAGACCAAATGACCACCAGTGAAGAGGCAATCTTCTTCCCACTGAACACCAATATAATAAGGGGTATTCTTTCTCCCGCTGACCACCATTGTAATGGGACATTCTTCTTCCCGCTGACCACCATTGTAATGGGACATTCTTCTTCTCACTAACCACCATTGTAATGGGGGCTTCTTCTTCTCACTGACCACCATTATAATGGGGTCTTCTTCTCACTGACCACCATTGTAATGGGGGCTTCTTCTTCTCACTGACCACCATTGTAATGGGGTCTTCTTCTCACTGACCACCATTGTAATGGGGGCTTCTTCTTCTCACTGACCACCATTGTAATGGGGTCTTCTTCTTCTCACTGACCACCATTGTAATGGGGTCTTCTTCTTCTCACTGACCACCATTGTAATGGGGGCTTCTTCTTCTCACTGAACAGCAATATAATAAGGGACATTCTTCTTCCCGCTGACCATCATTGTAATTGTAATGGTGCATTCTTCTTCTCACTAACCACCAATGTAATGGGACATTCTTCCTTCCACTGACCACTATTATAATGAGGCATTCTTCTTCTCACTGACCACCATTGTAAGGGGGGGTTCTTCTTCTCACTGACCACCATTGTAATGGTACCTTCTTCCCTCTGTCCACCATTGCAATAGGGCATTCTTCTTCCCACTTGCCACCATAGTAATCCGACATTCTTCCTCCCCCTGACCACCATTGTGGGGGCATTCTTACTCCCACTGACCACCATTGTATGGGGTCCTTCTTCTTCCCACTAACCACCTTTGCAATGGGGCATTCTTCTTCCCGATGAGCATCATTGTAATGGGGCCTTCTTCTTCTCACTGACCACCATTGTAATGGGGACTTTTCTTCTCACTGATCACCATTGTACTGGTACCTTCTTCTTCCCACTGAACACCAATATAATAAGGAGTATTCTTTCTCCCACTGACCACCATTGTAATGGGACATTCTTCTTCCTGCTGACAATCATTGTAATGGGGCATTCTTCTTCTCACTGACCACCAATGTAATGGGACATTCTTCCTCCCACTGACCACTATTATAATGGGGCATTCTTCTTCTCACTGACCACCAATGTAATGGGACATTCTTCCTCCCACTGACCACTATTATAATGGGGCATTCTTCTTCTCACTGACCACCAATGTAATGGGACATTCTTCTTCTCACTGACCACCATTGTAATAGGGCATTCTTCTTCCCACTTGCCACCATAGTAATCCAACATTCTTCCTTCCACTGACCACCATTGTAATGGGGCATTCTTTCTCCCACTGACCACCACTGTATGGGGGCCTTCTTCTTCCCACTAACCACTATTGCAATGGGGCATGCTTCCTCCCACTGACCACAATTGTATTGGGGCCTTCTTCTTCACACTGGCCACCATTTTAATTAGGCATTCTTCCTCCCACTGACCGCTATTGTAATGGGACAGTCTTCCTCCCATTGACCATTATTATAATGGGGCGTCCTTCCTCCCACTGACCACCATTATAATGGGGCCTTCTTCCCACTGGCAACCATGGTAATAAGGCATTCTTCTGAGGCACTGGTCCAAATCATTTGGTGGAGGGGGGATTATGGTGTGGGGGTTGTTTTTCAGGGGTTGGGCTTGGCCCCTTAGTTCCAGTGAAGGGAACTCTTAAGGCGTCAGCATACCAAGACATTTTGGACAATTTCATGCTCTCAACTTTGTGGGAACAGTTTGGGGATGGCCCCTTCCTGTTCCAACATGACTGCGCACCAGTGCACAAAGCAAGGTCCATAAAGACACGGATGAGCGAGTTTAGGGTGGAGGAACTTGACTGGCTTGCACAGAGTTCTGACCTCAACCCGATAGAACACCTTTGGGATGAATCAGAGCGCAGACTGGAAGGAGCCATCCCCAAACTGTTCCCACAAAGTTGGGAGCATGAAATCGCCCAAAATGTCTTGGTATGCTGACGCCTTAAGAGTTCCCTTCACTGGAACTAAGGGGCCAAGCCCAACCCCTGAAAAACAACCCCCACACCATAATCTCCTCCTCCACCAAATGATTTGGACCAGTGCACAAAGCAAGGTCCATAAAGAACGATGAGCGAGTTTGGGGTGGAGGAACTTGACTAGCCTGCACAAAGTCCTGACCTCAACCAGATAGAACATCTTTGGAATAAATTAGAGTGGAGACTGCGAGCCAGGCCTTCTCGTCCAACATCAGTGCCTGACCTCACAAATGCTCTTCTGGAAGAATGGTCAAACATTCCCATAGACACACTCCTAAACCTTGTAGACGGCCTTCCCGGAAGAGGTAAAGCTGTTATAGCTGCAAAGGGTGGGCCAACTCAATATTGAACCCTACGGACTAAGACTGGGACGCCAATAAAGTTTCATGTGCGTGTAAAGGCAGGCGTCCCAATATTTTTGGTAATATATGCAGCGGCTGGCCATTTACGAGGAAGTAAGGTCTTCTTGTTTAATTGTACCTACACATAAGCCTATAATAAGGCTTATCTGTAGGTACTGTAGATATCTCCTAAACTTCCACTATTTAGGAGACATTTATTATATACGCAGCCGCCAACATCATCGGCGCATGCGCTCTAAAGGAACGGGCTGCTGCCCCGTGCCGTTTCTTCAGGGCCCTGTGCCGTGACCGGCGGCTCCGGCTCCGGAGTGACGTCATTGCGGCTCCGGGCCAATCACAGCGCCGGAGCCCTCGAACCCGGAAGAAATACCGGGGAAGGTGTCTGCCGTCTCAGCGATGTGCAGGCGCCATCATAGGGCTTTGCTCTCAATATGCCTTTGTCTTGCAGGTTTTTTGTTTTTTTTTGTTTTTTTTATCGGGTGTACAACCTTCTTTAAGGCCCATTCCGGTTTCGGGCCATCTGAACACTATGTCAGCTTGTAAAAAAAAAAAAGTGATCACATGCTGGCTAAAGGCTCCATTGCTAAAAAAAAAAGCCTTCAGCCTGCAGATAAACACTGCCACCTTCTGGCTGCAGTGATGATCTGCAGTGCTATTTTTTTAGTAGTGCAACTGTGAGATACAATTGTACTATTAAAAAAAAATAATAATAATAATAATAATTTATTTAAAAAAAAAAAAAATGTATTTGCCTTTAATTAAAACAGAGCATTTAAAAAAGAAAATAGTTTACCAAATAAAAGCCCTATATCGCCTTAAAAATATGTATAACAATTATTTAGTTTTGCAAAGTAGTGCATTTGTACATCAATGACCTCTGGCCATTAAAGGGTTAAACGGCGCTTGCCTTGGTTATGATAGAATCTAAGCACATGTTATTATTTCCAGTACCCTACATATAAAATAGACTAGTTGATCCCAGTAAATGCCAAAAAAAAATGTTTCAAGAATCTGAAATATGGTTTTAAAAATCCTTTTTAAAATCTTTAAGAAAAGAGAGTATATACAGCTCTAAATATTTCTTGGTTTTTGCTATGAGTCCCATTTTATTCGTTAAAAAAAAAAGAAAAAAACTCTATTTTAATAGGTTTCTATGTTCTGTGGTATGACATGGGTTCTATATTTAAGTCCTAAATGCATTTTACCTTGAAACCACATAAGCACAGTCTGTCCCAGAGTGAAATTTTTGTAATATTTGGGCAGCTATTGCCTTCCTGTGTTGCTGGCCACAAGTCTGGCATCTACTAAACAAACTGATTTTTTTTTTTTGTACAACTCTTAAAAACAAGCATTTTCTGTAATAATTTTAAGGCTTCAGCAAAAAAAAAAAAAAAAAAAAAAAAAAGATAAATAAATGAATAAAGTTGTACTGCTTTTCAAAGAACAGGTAATCATGTATTACCTTTTAAATGTTATAATATTATGACTATATTATTATTATTATTATTATTATTATTATTATTATCAACAATAATAAGACAATTTTAAGGCTTTAGCAAAAAAAAAAGCTAAATAAAAAAATAAAGTTGTATTGCTTTTCAAAGAACAGGAAATCATTTATTGCCTTTTAAATATTATAATATTATGATTATATTTTTATTATTATTATTATCAACAATAATAAGACACTTTTAGGGCTTCAGCTAAAAAAAAAAAATTGATAAATAAATAAAGTTGTATTGCTTTTCAAAGAACAGGAAATCATGTATTACCTTTTAAAAAATTATGAATATATTATTATTATTATTATTATTATTATTATTATTATTATTATTATTATTATTATTATTATTATTATTATTATTATCAACAATAATAAGACACTTTTAAAGCTTCAGCAAAAATAAAAAATAAGAAAATAAGAAAAATTGATAAATAAATAAAGTTGTATTGCTTTTCAAAGAACAGGAAATCATGTATTACCTTTTAAATATTATAATATTATGATTATATTATTATTATTATTATCAACAATAATAAAACACTTTAAAGGCTTCAGCAAAAATAAAAAAAATAAAATGAAAAATTGATAAATAAATAAATAAAGTTGTATTGCTTTTCAAAGAACAGGAAATCATGTATTACCTTTTAAATATTATAATATTATGATTATATTATTATTATTATTATCATCAACAATAATAAGACACTTTTAAGGCTTCAGCAAAAATTTAAAAAAATTAAAAAATTTGATATAAAATAAAAAAAAGTTGTATTGCTTTTCAAAGAACAGGAAATCATGGATTACCTTTTAAATATTATAATATTACAATTATATTATTATTATTATCAACAATAATAAGACACTTTTAAGGCTTCAACAAAAATAAAAAAAAATGATAAATAAATAAATAAAGTTGAATTGCTTTTCAAAGAACAGGAAATCATGTATTACCTTTTAAATATTATAATATTATGATTATATTTTTATTATTATAAACAATAATAAGACACTCTAAATAATAATATAATAATAACAATTATCATAATTCAGTATTTCTATTTTTTTATAATTCTTTATTAATGTCAGAGAAGCATGCCCATGCATTAAAAATAAATAAATAAATAAAAAAAACAGGAAGATATAAGTAATTGGAATACAATCAATAAATGACCATTTCACCTAGCCTGTACTGCTTTTCAAAGAACAGGAAATCATGTATTACCTTTTAAATATTATAATATTATGATTATATTATTATTATTATTATTATTATCAGCAATAATAAGACACCTTTAAGGCTTTAGCAAAAATAAAAAAATAAATAAAAAAAATGATAAATAAATAAATAAAGTTGTACTGCTTTTCAAAGAACAGAAAATCATGTATTACCTTTTAAATATTATAATATTATGCTTATATTATTATTAATATCAACATCAATAAGACACTTTTAAGGCTTCAGCAGAAATAAAAAAAGAAAAAGAAATTGATTAATAAATAAATAAAGTTGTATTGCTTTTCAAAGAACAGGAAATCATGTATTACCTTTTAAATGTTATAATATTATGATTATATTATTATTATTTTTATCAACAATAATAAAACACTTTTAAGGCTTTAGCAAAAATAAGAAATAAAAATGATAAATAAATAAATAAAGTTGTATTGCTTTTCAAAAAAACAAGAAATAATGTATTACCTTTTAAATATTATAATATTATGATTATATTATTATTTTTATCAACAATAATAAGACAGTTTTAAGGCTTCCGCAAAAATAAATTAATTTAAAAAAAAATGATAAATATAGAAATAAAGTTGTATTGCTTTTCAAAGAACAGGAAATCATGTATTACCTTTTAAATATTATAATATTATGATTATATTTTTATTATTATTATTATCAACAATAATAAGACAATTTTAAGGCTTCAGCAAAAATAAAAAAATTAAAAAAAATGATAAATATAGAAATAAAGTTGTATTGCTTTTCAAAGAACAGGAAATCATGTATTACCTCTTAAATATTATAATATTATGATTATATTATTATTATCAACAATAATAAGACAATTTTAAGGCTGCAGCAAAAAAAAAAAGAAAAAAAGATAAATAAATAAATAAAGTTGTGTTGCTTTTCAAAGAACAGGAAATCATGTATTACCTTTTAAATATTATAATATTATGATTATATTATTATTATCAACAATAATAAGACACTTTTAAGGCTTCAGAAAAAATAAAAAAAATAAAAACAAAATTGATAAAAAAAGAAATAAAGTTGTATCGCTTTTCAAAGAACAGAAAGTCATGTATTACCTTTTAAATATTATAATATTATGATTATATTATTATTATTATTATCAACAATAATAAGACACTCTAAATAATAATATAATAATACCAATTATCATAATTCAGTATTTCTATTTTTTTTTATAATTCTTTATTAATGTCAGACAAGCATGCCTATGCCTTAAAAAAAAAACAAAAAAACAGGAAGATATAAGTACCGGTAATTGGAATACAATCAATAACTTTCCATTTCGCTTAGCCTGCTTATTCACAATATACACTATATATTGTCAAAAATATTGGGACGTCTGCCTTTATATGAACTTTAATAGCATCCCAGTCTTAAGCTGGCCATACACTATACAATTTTCCTGTTCAATTTCCTTTAGATTTACCTTCAACTATGTAGTACAAGGGCCTGCCTCATTGCATGCATATTGAAAGTGTTTAGGTATGACCTTATAGTACAGTATATGGTTTTGGTAAATCTAAAGGAAAGTTGTAGAATAAAATTGTATAATGTATGGCCAGCCTTAGTCCGTAGGGTTCAATATTGAGTTGGCCCACCCTTTGCAGCTATAACAGCTTCAACTCTTCTGGGAAGGCCGTCCACAAGGTTTAGGAGTGTGTCTATGGGAATGTTTGACCATTCTTCCAGGAGAGCATTTGTGAGGTCAGGCACTGGTGTTGGACGAGAAGGCCTGGCTCGCAGTCTCCACTCTAATACATCCCAAAGGTGTTCTATCGGGTTGAGGTCAGGACTCTGTGCAGGCCAGTCAAGTTCCTCCACCCGAAACTCACTCATCCATGGTGGTCATGGGACAATGGTGGTGTTCAACTGGGTAGACTTGGCCAGAGTAAGAGTGGCATGATCAGAAAGGTGTGTGTGAACAATGGTGGCCATGGCACAATGGTGGTGTTCGACTGGGTAGACTTGACCAGGGTAAGAGTGACATGATCAGAGAGGTGTGTGTACATGATGGCCATTGGACAATGGTGGTGTTCTACTGGGTAGACTTGGTCAGGGTAAGAGTGACATGATGGGAAAGATGTGAGTACATGTGGACAAAGATGATGGTGGTGGGCAAAGGTGGCAATACATTCTTGAAAGGTGAGGATGTTGAGAGCCATGCCAGGTGAGAGTAAGGCTATCACAGAAGTTTGCCTGATCCAGGTGATACGTTGTTGGTAAGGATGACCATAGCTTTGGTGGATGAGGTGTTCACCAAAGGTTCATAAAATCTTACTTCACTCCACTACAGTTTGTCAGCTTTCTCTGTGATTTCCACGCAGTCACTTCAATACACTGCCATTATGGCTGCTCTGTGCCCTTTATTTTATTGTGAGGGGTTTGGCTTATCCAAAACCCCCTTATTGGCCCTTTTAAACCTGATGACCGTGGTTCAAAAGCCATGTAGTACATCGTGCTGTAAACAAATAAATAATTTGTGAATCAGTACATAAATTGTCCAGGACTGTGAATTTCAAATCTGTAGCATTGACCTCAAACCCATGGTAGCGGTGAACCCCAACCTCATCCCTAGCCACTTGTAGGCAGGGGCAGTTTACTTTCTCTACTGTAGGTGGCGCTCTTCCGAAGTGACATCCAAGTTGTAGAGGAAATCAAGGGGAATAGGGTTCCTCTATATTTTCTTGGGTCATTGGGGAAGCTATCCAATTGGTTGCTGCCACCCCTATGTGACTCTAGCAGACATCTAGTTGTAGAGGAAGTCAAGGGGAATAGGGTTCCTCTATATTTTCTTGGGTCACTGGGAAAGCTATCCAATTGGTTGCTGCCACCCCCATGTGACTCTAGCAGACATCTAGTTGTAGAGGAAGTCAAGGGGAATAGGGTTCCTTTATATTTTTTTGGGTCAATGGGGAAGCTATCCAATTGGATGCTGCCACCCCCATGTGACTCTAGCAGACATCTAGTTGTAGAGGAAGTCAAGGGGAATAGGGTTCCTCTATATTTTCCTGGGTCACTGGGGAAGCTATCCAATTGGTTGCTGCCACCCCATGTGACTCTAGCAGACATTTAGTTGTAGAGGAAGTCAAGGGGAATAGGGTTCCTCTATATTTTCTTGGGTCATTGGGGAAGCTATCCAATTGGTTGCTGCCACACCCATGTGACTCTAGCAGACATCTAGTTGTAGAGGAAGTCAAGGGGAATAGGGTTCCTCTATATTTTCTTGGGTCACTGGGAAAGCTATCCAATTGGTTGCTGCCACCCCCATGTGACTCTAGCAGACATCTAGTTGTAGAGGAAGTCAAGAGGAATAGGGTTCCTTTATATTTTTTTGGGTCAATGGGGAAGCTATCTAATTGGATGCTGCCACCCCCATGTGACTCTAGCAGACATCTAGTTGGAGAGGAAGTCAAGGGGAATAGGGTTCCTTTATATTTTCTTGGGTCATTGGGGAAGCTATCCAATTGGATGCTGCCACCCCCATGTGACTCTAGCAGACATCTAGTTGGAGAGGAAGTCAAGGGGAATAGGGTTCCTCTATATTTTCCTGGGTCACTGGGGAAGCTATAAAATTGGTTGCTGCCACCCCCATGTGACTCTAGCAGACATCTAGTTGTAGAGGAAGTCAAGGGGAATAGGGTTCCTTTATATTTTCTTGGGTCATTGGGGAAGCTATCCAATTGGTTGCTGCCACCCCCCTGTGACTCTAGCAGACATATAGGGTCAGGCAGAGCCTATTTAGGGCCCTGGTGGCCAGGCTTGGCTCGCATTTTAGTGGGTAGAGTGGTGATAGGTACCCCGTCTAGTCGGGACAGTATTAGCGTCAGGGAAAGGTTCCTGAAGAGTAGGGAAAGCGTAGGGCTTGCAACTTCTCTGGATATCTCTCCGCTTGGGCACGAGACGGCCAGGCCACATTCTGCCCCTCCTAACAGGCGCTGTCAGTTTGGCCCAACCTGCTCTCTACACGCTGTTGGACCTGTGAGTGATCCCGGTTGGGTCGTCTTCCCACCACTTTTATTGTAAACTGTCTTGCGTTATTTCAATACGGTTTCTTCCATAGCACTTGGACTGTGTGTGTTATTACCGCGCTGTACCCCACCTACACACTACCTAAACAATAAAATAATATTTGCACTTATTCTGATTGGATCATCGCCTACTACTTATATCCTCACAAGAAAAAGAAAAAATATCACGTGTCTTCTAAATTTAAACATCGTCAACAGATTTCCACCAAAATACACCGCTTTTTAATATGTATTATTTTGCTGTTTTTCCATCTGTTAACTCCTTTCTCTTGGCATCTTATGGTAATTAGGTTCTCAAAGAAAAATAAATTAGCACTTTAACCTCACAATTTATGATCTGCTAAAATCAAACAACACATACAGAAACATGTCGTGTTGTAAGGGGAAGTTAAATGGATTATCATTCTAAATTAACTAAAAGCAGAGACTCGGGACTATGAAGTTCATAAACTGGAGGTGTGCGAAATAAGGTAACGTTATTCTGTCATGAACAAAGGACCACTTGGACCATGGATAGGCAACCTTTCAGAGGCTGAGATCTACCTGGACAACATGGAGGAAAGCAAAGATCCCCAGGGGAGTTAGGGGGGTTACTAGGTGGCGCTCTAGTGCACAGTAGTGTCACATCACCCCCCCCCCACTGTAGTGTCCCCTGCCCCCCCCTCCAGTAGTGTCCTGCACCCCCAAAACAGTGCCTTCTGCCCCCCTTCACATCAGCCCCTCTCCCCCACTTTAGTGTCCCCTGCCCCTTCCCCCCAGTAGTGTCCTGTACCCCCCAAGACAGTTTCTTATGCCCCCCTTCACATCAGCCCCTCTCCCCCACTTTAGTGTCCTCTGCCCCTTCCCCCCAGTAGTGTCCTGTACCCCCCAAGACAGTGTCTTATGCCCCCCTTCACATCACCCCCTATCCCCCTCTGTAGTGTCCCCTGCCCCCTTCCCCCCAGTAGTGTCCTGTACCCCCCAAAACAGTGTCTTCTGCCCCCCTTCACATTACCCCCTCTCCCCCACTGTAGTGTCCCCTGCCCCTCCCCCCCAGTATTGTCCTGTACCCCCCCAAAACAGTGTCTTATGCCCCCCTTTACATCATCCCCTCTCCCCCACTGTAGTGTCCCCTGCCCCTCCCCCAGTAGTGTCCTGTAGCCCCCCAAAAGAGTGTCTTATGCCCCCTTCACATCACCCACTCTCTCCCCCACTTTAGTGTCCTGTACCCCCAAAACAGTGTCTTCTGCCCCCCTTCACATCACCCCTTCTCCCCCACTGTAGCGTCCCCTGCCCCCTTCCCCCCAGTAGTGCCCTGTACCCCCCAAAACAGTGTCTTATGCTCCCATCACATCACCCCCTCTCCCCCACTGTAGTGTCCCCTGCCCCTTCCCCCTCCCCCCCAGGAGTGTCCTGTACCCCCCCAAAACAGTGTCTTCTGCCCCCTATTACATCACCCCCTCTCCCCCACTGTAGTGTCCCCTGCCTCTCCCCCCTCCCTCTGTAGTGTCCTGTACTCCCCAAAACAGTGTCTTATGCCCCCTTCACATCACCCCTTCACCCCCACTGTGGTGTCTCCTGTTCACATCACCCTTTCTACCCCACTATAGTGTCCCCTGCCCCCGTAGTGTCCTGTACTCCCCAAAACAGTGTCTTATTCCCCCCTTCACATCACCCCCTCTTCCCCACTGTGGTGTCCCCTGCCCCCTTCCCCCCAGTAGTGTCCTGTACCCCCAAAACAGTGTCTCCTGCCCCCATTACATCACCCCCTCTCCCCCACTGTAGTGTCCCCTGCCTCTCCCCCCTCCCCCTGTAGTGTCCTGTACTCCCCAAAACAGTGTCTTATGCCCCCTTCACATCACCCCCTCACCCCCACTGTGGTGTCCCCTGTTCACATCACCCTCTCTACCCCACTATAGTGTCCCCTACCCCCGTAGTGTCCTGTACTCCCCAAAACAGTGTCTTATTCCCCCCTTCACATCACCCCCTCTTCCCCACTGTGGTGTCCCCTGCCCCCTTCCCCCCAGTAGTGTCCTGTACCCCCAAAACAGTGTCTCCTGCCCCCATTACATCACCCCCTCTCCCCCACTGTAGTGTCCCCTGCCTCTCCCCCCTCCCCCTGTAGTGTCCTGTACTCCCCAAAACAGTGTCTTATGCCCCCCTTTACATCACCCTCTCTCCCCCACTGTAGTGTCCCCTTCCCCCCCAAGTAGTGTCCTGTACTCCCCAAAACAGTGTCTTATGCCCCCTTCACATCACCCCTTCACCCCCACTGTGGTGTCTCCTGTTCACATCACCCTTTCTACCCCACTATAGTGTCCCCTGCCCCCGTAGTGTCCTGTACTCCCCAAAACAGTGTCTTATTCCCCCCTTCACATCACCCCCTCTTCCCCACTGTGGTGTCCCCTGCCCCCTTCCCCCCAGTAGTGTCCTGTACCCCCAAAACAGTGTCTCCTGCCCCCATTACATCACCCCCTCTCCCCCACTGTAGTGTCCCCTGCCTCTCCCCCCTCCCTCTGTAGTGTCCTGTACTCCCCAAAACAGTGTCTTATGCCCCCTTCACATCACCCCTTCACCCCCACTGTGGTGTCTCCTGTTCACATCACCCTTTCTACCCCACTATGTCCCCTGCCCCCGTAGTGTCCTGTACTCCCCAAAACAGTGTCTTATTCCCCCCTTCACATCACCCCCTCTTCCCCACTGTGGTGTCCCCTGCCCCCTTCCCCCCAGTAGTGTCCTGTACCCCCAAAACAGTGTCTCCTGCCCCCATTACATCACCCCCTCTCCCCCACTGTAGTGTCCCCTGCCTCTCCCCCCTCCCCCTGTAGTGTCCTGTACTCCCCAAAACAGTGTCTTATGCCCCCTTCACATCACCCCCTCACCCCCACTGTGGTGTCCCCTGTTCACATCACCCTCTCTACCCCACTATAGTGTCCCCTACCCCCGTAGTGTCCTGTACTCCCCAAAACAGTGTCTTCTGCCCCCCTTTACATCACCCTCTCTCCCCCACTGTAGTGTCCCCTTCCCCCCCAAGTAGTGTCCTGTACCCCCCAAAACAGTGCCTTATGCCCCCTTCACATCACCCTCTCTACCCCTCTATATTGTCCCCTGTCCCCCTGTAGTGTCCTGTACTCCCCAAAACAGTGTCCTATGCCCCCATCACATCACCCCCTCTCCCCCACTGTAGTGTCCCCTGCCCCTTCCCCCTCCCCCGGTAGTGCCCTGTACCCCCTCCAAAACAGTGTCTTCTGCCCCCCTTCACATCACCCTCTCTCCCCCACTGTAGTGTCCCCTTCCCCCCCAAGTTCTGTCCTGTACCCCCCCAAAACAGTGTCTTATGCCCCCCTTCACATCACCCCCTCTCCCCCACTGTGGTGTCCCCTGCCCCCTTCCCCCCAGTAGTGTCCTGTACCCCCCCAAAACAGTGTCTTATGCCCCCCTTCACATCACCCCCTCTCCCCCACTGTGGTGTCCCCTGCCCCCTTCCCCCCAGTAGTGTCCTGTACCCCCCCCAAAACAGTGTCTTATGCCCCCCTTCACATCACCCTCTCTCCCCCACTGTAGTATCCCCTGCCCCTTCCCCCCCAGTAGTGTCCTGTACCCCCCAAAACAGCCCCCCTTCACATTCTATTTCTCATCACAATCCCCCCTCGCCGGTAGTGTCCTCCGCCCCCCTACAACACTGTTTTCTATGTCTTCTTCACACAGCGCTGTGTAGATAGCACTTCCCACCTTCCAGCATGTGTACAGCAGAGCAGAGATCAGGAGACAGCATAGTCCTGGGTGGAAGGGCGGGAGCTGCCGAAATTCATAATAACAAGCTGGTGATTGGTTGCTTGGACCACAGCACAACTAATCACCAGCTCCCGCCCCCCTGCCCTTTGTCCAGCACTATGATGCCTCCCGCTCTCCGCTCTGCACTTAACATGAGAGTGGCGGAGGCTTGTGGGAGGCAAAGACGTGGTCACGATCCACCTGTCGGCACCCTGCGGTTGACAGCTTGCCAACCCACGACTTAGACCTTCATTATAGCAAAGACCCCTTTCACACTGAAGACCGCCCAGCTCATTTTAGCGGCGCTTTACCAGCGCTGTGGAGGCGGAAGGGGGCACTATTAACTCCAAAGAAGGGGTTAACAAGGGGTCAAAAGTGCCCAAAAAGTGCCGCTGCTGAATCGCTTTGCAGGCACTTTGGCAGCGCCTTCCATTGATTTCAATGGCAGGGGCGGGTTAGGAGTGGTGTATACAGCGCTCCCGCACCGCCCCAAAGATGATGCTTGCAGGACTTTTTTTCCCATGTAGTCAGATGCAGTATTTATAATGCAATAGGGCACTCTGTCCAAAGAGGTGGCACAATGACCATTAAAAAATTATACTTACCAGCAAGGGGGCACACTGACCAACAAGGGGACACCTTGTGCAAATGGTATTGGTGGTGCTGTAGTTCAGGGGTTTCCAAACTGCAGCCCTTTGCTTGCTTTTATCTGGCCCTTGGGGCACTATTTTCATGCACTAATTCCTACAATGGGGCACCCCACCCGCCACCCCACTGACACCAATGAAGGAGCAGAATTCCTCCCAATGACACCAACAATGGGGCACAATTCCTCCCACTGACACCAATAAGAGGATGCTATTCCTCCCATGGTCACCAAAGATGCGGCGTTGTTTATTCCCACTGACGTTGGGACTTTTTCTGCTCCCAATGCCCACAGTTCGGCCCCCCTTAAGTCTGAAGGACAGTAAACTGGCCCTTGGTTTAGAAAGTTTGGGGATGGTGTTGTGGGTAAAAAAGGCCAGAGGAGGGTGGTGTTGCAGGTAAAGGTAGCACATTGGGTGTTGTTGTGGGTAGGGATGGCCAAATTGGGGGGGGGGGGGTTGGTGTTGTTGTGATGTAATGTTGTGGTAAGGGTATCCACAAAGCTTAGGCTGTTGAAGGTCTTTTTGTGGGTAACACCAGTTGGGTGTTGTTGTGGGAAGGGGTGGCCAGATGGAGGTGGTGTTGTGGGTAAGGGAGGCTACAGAGCCGTGGCAAACAAGGTTGATGTTCTCACAGGAGGTCAGATACAGGAGGTATTGTGGATAAGGCTAGTGAGATGGGGATAATAGGTGACCAGATACATGTGCTTAGGGTGTTGAAGGTGGAGTTGTGGGTAAAGGTGACCAGTTAGGTGTTGTTGTGGGTAGGGGTGGTCAGGTGGAGGTGGTGTTGTGGGTAAGGGAGGCTACAGAGCCGTGACAAACAAGGTTGGTGTTCTCATGGGAGGCCAGATACAGTTGGTATTGTGGTTAAGTTTAGAGGTAATGGGTAATCAGATACATGTGATGTTGTGGTTAAGGGTATCCACAAAGCTTAGGCTATTGAAGGTGTTTTTGTGGGTAAAGGTGGCCAGTTGGGTGTTGTTGTGGGCAGGCGTGGCCGGATGTGGGTGGTGTTGTGGGTAAGGGAGGCTACGGAGCCATGGCAAACAAGGTTGGTGTTCTCATGGGAGGCCAGACACAGGTAGTATTGTGGATAAGGTTAGTGAGATGGGGATAATAGGTGATCAGATACATGTGCTAAGGCTATTTTGTGGGTAAAGGGGGCCAGTTGGATGTTGTTGTGGGTAAAGGTGACCAGTTAGGTGTTGTTGTGGGTAGAAGTGGCCAGATGGAGGTGGTTTTGTGGGTAAGGGAGGCTACAGAGCCATGGCAAACAAGGTGGGTGTTCTCATGGGAGGCCAGATACAGTTGGTATTGTGGATAAGTTTGATAAGATAGGGATAATGGGTGATCAGATACATGTGATGTTGTGGTTAAGGGTATCCACAAAGCTTAGGCTGTTAAAGGTGGAGTTGTGGGTAAAGGTGGCCAGGTGGGGGTGGTGTTGTGGATAACAGAGGCTACAGAGCCATGGCAAACAAGGTTGGTGTTTTCATGGGACTGGAGGCCAGATACAGGTAATATTGTGGACAAGGTTAGATGGAGATAATAGGTGATCAGATACATGTGCTTAGGCTGCTGAAGGTGGAGTTGTGGGTAAAGGGGGCCAGTTGGTCGTTGTTGTGGGTAGGGGTGGCCAGATGGAGGTGGTGTTGTGGGTAAGGGGGGCTACAGAGCCATGGCAATCAAGGTTGGTGTTCTCATGGAAGGCCAGATACATTTAGTATTGTGGATAAGGTTGTTAAGATGGGGATAATGGGTGATCAGATGCTGGTGTTGTGCTTAGGCCTAACCCCTTTTAACCCTGTTATGTCAGCCCTACGTCAAGGCTTCCTTTTCCTGACTCGGGGGCCCAACTTGAAAGATTTATGTTATAGAGACACAACGTGCAGCAAAATACCTGCCCCTTGACACATACATCGAGTTGGTTTTCTGCTTTAAAAGTGTTTTATAAACCATGTTAATCACGTAATTCCCTACAAAGTGGGGAAGGTTCATTGTACAGAGTCCCGAGTGTGTGACATTGTAAAACATTAACCGGAGTATGGTGTTGTAAAATGTTTTTTATGGAAAAGCGGCTGACATTGCTTACAGTTGTAAAACTGATTTACAATACAGTGTCTCCAAGAATATGTTGCCTGTTGTCATGCATTTTACTGAAGTGTCCTGCACGCCATTCAGAAAGAAAGGCAACACCAAACACGGCACAAAGTATAACAAGTATAATGTCAGCTAGTGTTCCTTCCATCCTTAAAGTGGAGTTTCAGACTTTTTTTTTGTTTTTTTATTTAAAAAAAAAAAACCCACAAAGGTCAGTGCCATCTTAAGAGCATTATAGGTCTCATTATTTGGTCTCCTCTGACCAGAGCACCTTCTTCCACATGTTTGCTGTGTCTTCCACATGGCTTCTCACAAACTACAAACAGGACTTCTTATGACTTTCTTTCACCAATGTCTTTCTTCTTGTCACTCTTCCATAAAGGTCAGATTTGTGGAGAGCACGACTAATAGTTGTCCTGTGGACAGATTATCCCACCTGAGCTGTGGATCTCTGCAGCTCCTCCAGAGTTACCATGGACCTCTTGGCTCTTCTCTGATGAATGTTCTCCTTGCCCGGCATGGTCAGTTTAGGTGGACGGCCATGTCTTGGTAGGTTTGCAGTTGTGCCATACTCTTTCCATTTTCCGATGATGGATTGAACAGAGCTCCGTGAGATGTTCAAAGCTTGGGGTATTTTTTGTATAACCTAACCCTGCTTTAAACTTCTCCACAACTTTATCCCTGACCTGTCTGGTGTGTTCCTTGGCCTTCATGATGCTGTTTGTTCACTAAGGTTCGCTAACAAATCTCTGAGGGCTTCACAGAACAGCTCTATTTATACTGAGAATAAATTACACACAGGTTGACTCCATTTACTAATTAGGTGACTTTTGAAGGCAATTAGTTCCACCAGATTTTAGTTAGGGGTATCAGAGTAAAGGGGGCTGAATACAAAAGCACGCCCCACACTTTTCACATATTTATTTGTAAAAAAAATTTGAAACCCATTTATCATTTTCCTTCCACTTCACAATTATGTGCCACTTTGTGTTGGTCTATCACATAAAATCCCAATAAAATACACGTTTTTGGCTGTAACATGACAAAACGTGGGAAAATTTCAAGGGGTATGAATACTTTTTCAAGGCACTGTGCGTGTAAATGTGTGTATGTATATATATATATATATATATATATATATATATATAAAATGTTTGGGGGTTCTGAGCAATTTTCTAGCAAAAACAAGATGATTTTTACATGTAGGAGAGAAATACCAGAATTGATTTGGGTGGCAAGTGGTTAAGGGAAATGAAAGTATCTTGCATATCAGAAACCAAAATGGTTTGACAACACAACGTTGGAAGCTTGGTAGTTTAGTGCAAATCATTTCAAGTGATGTTTAAATGATGCTTTTAAGGTAGAGCTGCGAAAGAAATGTTCTTCTTCTTCAATGGTTGTTTGGTTGCAACTCGCTTGATGAAGCCTCACCCCATCCTACCCTTAAATGATGGAAAACAAGTTGAGATGATTCAGACATCCTTCGTGGTAAATCAACACTAATTGTTTTTCTGCCTCGAACAACACTCGGCTCCGTTCCGTTCACTCTGAACTCAAGGCCAAAGTGATTACGTGGAATTGTTTAGGAGAGCATACATTCATCGGATACAGATGTTGTCCCACAATGGAGCATTACACGGCCTTGGGTAAACTAAATTGTATCTACGGTACTTTGTATTCTGTTTTACAGAGATCCTTGCAAGATGTGTTCCAACAGAACAGCACAGCATTACAGATATTGATCACATGGACTCTCTAAAGTAGCAGGCTGTGGAGAGGTCCCTGGGTTCGGGGGGGCGTTGGGCTCCGTGCCAAGTTGACTGGGGAGCGGAAAAGGCTTCTTATTTCCAAAATCTAGTGAAACAAACTTGTATCTGAGTACCACAAATCAAAAACTCTATTTAATTCATTTTTAATATTCACAGAAAACGCCCCCATCCATCCATCCATGTCTCCATTCATCCTTCAACTCCCCCATCCATCCATGTCTCCATCCACCCTTCCACTCCTCCATCCATCCATGTCTCCATCCATCCTTCTACTCCCCCATCCATCCTTCCACTCCTCCATCCATCCATGTCTCCATCCATCCTTCCACTCCCCCATCCATCCTTCCTCTCCTCCATCCATCCATGTCTCCATCCATCCTTCCACTCCTCCATCCATCCATATCTCCATCTATCCTTTCACTTCCCCATCCATCCATGTCTCCATCCATCCTTCCACTCCTCCATCCATCCATGTCTCCATCCATCCTTCTACTCCCCCATCCATCCTTCCTCTCCTCCATCCATCCTTCCACTCCTCCATCCATCCATATCTCCATCTATCCTTTCACTTCCCCATCCATCCATGTCTCCATCCATCCTTCCACTCCTCCATCCATCCATGTCCCCATCCATCCTCCCACTCCCCCATCCATCCATGTCTCCATCCATCCTTCCACTCCTCCATTCATCCATGTCTCCTTCCACTCCTCCATCCATCCATGTCTCCTTCCACTCCTCCATCCATCCATGCCTCCATCCATCCTTCCAATCCCCCATCTATCCATGTCTCCATCCATCCTTCCACTCCTCCATTCATCCATGTCTCCTTCCACTCCTCCATCGATCCATGTCTCCTTCCACTCCTCCATCCATCCATGCCTCCATCCATCCTTCCACTCCACCATCCATCCATGTCTCCATCCATCCATCCATGCCTCCATCTATCCTTCAACTCCCCCATCCATCCATTTCTCCATCCATCCTTCCACTCTCCCATCCATCCATGTCTCCATCCATCCTTCCACTCTCCCATCCATCCATGTCTCCATCCATCCTTCCACTCCTCCATCCATCCATGTCTCCATTCATACTTCCACTCCCCCATCCATCCATGTCTACATCCATCCTTCCACTCCCCCATCTATCCATGTCTCCATCCATCCATGTCTCCATCCATCCTTCTACTCCTCCATCCATCCATGTCCCCATCCATCCTTCCAGTCCCCCATCCATCCATGTCTCCATCCATCCTTCCACTCCCCCATCCATCCATGTCTCCATCCATCCATCCATGTCTCCATGCTTTATTTTGGTGGAGGGGGGGATTATGGTGGGCAATTGTTTTTCAGGGGTTGGGCTTGGCCCCTTAGGGTTAGGGTGAGATCAGGACTCTGTGAAGGCCAGTCAAGTTCCTCCACCCCAAACTCGCCCATCCATGTCTTTATCCACAACTGGGATGTCTTGAGATTTGCATATTTTTATTAAAGGTTGCTATATATAAGAAAGATAGGATGAGATAGGCCATTTCTAAGTTACAGGTTAGCACTTCACATCGATGAATGAACTGGAACTCTTGATTTCAATAGCTCTGTTTCCTTCACAGTTGATTTCACAATGATATCTGACATTACATTCGGGCACAGAAGGAGTAAGGGATTGTCAAAAATATTCTTAAACATGTAAGATCAGCAGAGAAGGAAATACCTCTATTGCTGTATGGTATCGCAAGCAGGTCTCTAATTCTCCTCTACCCTCTTGCCATCATTTTGTGATATCAGAAGCCGTTGCAATTGTGAGATGAGCAGGTATAGAAAATCCTCATTTCACTCATCAACCTGCAAATAATTTATCCTAGCAGCTGCAAGGTGTTCTCTGTGCCTCCCTTGCTTTTAATTGGTTGATGAATCAAAGGCTGAGCAGCCCCCTATTACACCTCCTTGCTTCCAATAGGAACTCGTTTCAGGGTATTGAGAGGGAAATTATATATATATATATATGGTAAAAGTAAGCACCCTGTGGAAATTGACGACTTTTCAAAATATCTGAGTGTAGCATTTATCCCGAAAGGAGCTGCTGATCAGTTGTGATGTGACGAGTGACCATACCTGGGACTGGTTTTTGGTCATGGTGCGCCTTGTGTAGGGTTTAGGACAGACACCTAGTCAGCAGGTTTTGTAGAATGGCTTTCCATGAGGTGGGTGACCAGACTTGGGACCGATTCCTGGCCATGGTGTTCCATGTTCCAGGTCTAGGACAGACATCTAGTCAGCAAATTTTGAGGTTTGGTTTGAGTTAGATGACCAATCCTGGGACCAAGTCTTGGTCATGCTACAGATTGTTCCAGGTCTAGGACAGACACCTAGTCAGCAAGTTTAAAAAAAATGGCTTGGCATAAGGTAGGTGCCCAATCCTGGGACCAATTCTTGGTCATGGTGTGCCTTGCTCCAGGTCTAGGACAAAAACGTAGTCGGCAAGTTTAAGGAAATGGCTGTGCAAGAGGTAGGTGACCAAACCTGGCACTGATTCCTGGTCATGGTGCGCCTTGCCCTATTTCTACGACAGACCCCCAGTCAGCAAGTTTTGAGGAACCCCTGTGCATAATGGTGGGCAACCAAACCTAGGACTGATTCCTGATCATGGGGCATCTTGTTCCAGGTCTAGGACAAACCAGTGGCGGCTGGTGCTCAAAATTTTTGGGGGGGCACAAACAAACTGAAAAATTCTGGGAAAAAAACATCAATTGCAGCCTCACTGTGCCCATCAAACGCAGCCACTGTGCCCATCAATTGCAGCCACTGTGCCATCAAGCGCAGCCACTGTGCCCATCCAACGCAGCCACTGTGCCCATCAATTGCAGCCACTGTGCCATCAAACGCAGCCATTGTGTCCATCAAATGTAGCCACTGTGCCCATCAAACGCTGTGGGCAACCAAACCTGGGACTGATTCCTGGTCATGGTGCATCTTGTTCCAGGTCTAGGACAAACCAGTGGCTGCTGGTGCTCAAAATTTTTTGGGGGGCGCAAACAAACTGAAAACATCAGAAAAAAAACCCATAAATTGCAGCCTCTGTGTGCCCATCAAACGCAGCCACTGTGCCCATGAATTGCAGCCTCACCGTGTGCATCAATCGCAGCCACTGGGCCATCAAACGCAGCCACTGTGCCATCAAATGCAGCCAATGTTCCCATCAAACGCTGCCACTGTGCCATAAAATGCTGCCACTGTGCCCATCAAATGCTGCCACTGTGCACATCAAACGCTGTCACTGTGCCATCAAATGCAGCCAATGTTCCCCTCAAATGCTGCCACTGTGCCATTAAATGCTGCCACTGTGCCCATCAAATGCTGCCACTGTGCCCATCAAATGCTGCCACTGTGCCATCAAATGCAGCCACTGTGCCATCAAATGCAGCCACTGTGCCATCAAATGCTGCCACTGTGCCATCAAATGCCACTGTGCCCATCAAATGCTGCCACTGTGTCATCAAAATGCAGCCACTGTGCCATCAAATGCTGCCACTGTGGCCATCAAATGCTGCCACTGTGCCATCAAATGCAGCCACTGTGCCATCAAATGCTGCCTCTGTGCCCATCAAATGCTGCCTCTGTGCCCATCAAACGCTGCCACTGTGCCATCAAATGCTGCCACTGTTCCCATCACAAGCTGCCACTGTGCCCATCAAACGCTGCCACTGTGCCATCAAATGCTGCCACTGTTCCCATCAAATGCTGCCACCGTGCCCATCAAATGCTACACCTCCCTACATAAAAAATGATGTAGGGAGGTGAGGGGGAGGGGCAGAGGAGCTTGTCCAGCACTAACAGTAATTAGACACTCCCAGAAGAAGAGAGGGCTATGATATGCAAAGGAGGGAGGGAGCTGTGCTGGGGAATTGAGTCAATTTTTTTCAGTAAGATCAAACGCACGCTGCAAGTAAATTAGGAAAAAATCGATGGAAAGGAAAATTGCTGCAAGCGAGAATTTTTAAAAACATTCGATTTTTCTGTGCGTTTTACTGCAATTCTTTATGCTGGCATACACAACGTATCAAATCAGTTATTTAACATCTATTACTTATTTATATCCATTGGTCTAAATGATAACGCTCTTCTTTACACCACATTCATTTTCCGGTTAAACAAGCTGAACTATTAATTACAATGACATGGGTTTTATTTATTTTTTAATTTTTTTTTGTACCGGTCCGCCCGTGTCCCAGTCTATAAATAAATAAAGCTGCCCCGCCGAGCTGTTCCAATGCCTCGTATTAATCGCGGGAGCCGACGCACAGCGCAGACCGCGAGCAGCCGAGTTTTGGGAATAAAGTACCTATTTACTGTAAACGCAATCAATAGCCATTGATTTCTGAAATACAAAAATAAAAGCTTGGCAGGACGGAAAGTGTAACAGCTAGAGATTAAAAAAAAAAAAAAAAAATCTCAGCAATGGCCTTGGAAAAAAAAAAAATCATTTAGTAGCTCCTCTGTTACTGATGACTTTGTAATTTCAATAGACAGAACAGCTCTAAAATGTATCAAGAATGTTACGCTAAAAAAAAAAAAAAAAAAAGCATATTCAGTACAAAAAGCAACAGTGTTAATATTAAAATATATATATATATATATATATATATATATATATATATATATATATATATATATATATATATATATATATATATATATATATATATATATATATATATTTATGTATATATATACATATATATATATTTTTTTTTTTTTTTTTTTTTAAGTGTCCATAAACTCAATGAATAAAATTTTATATGAACTTTAACATGTTGATACTATTTCAGAGGTTACTTCCAATATTTCTACATCTTTTGGCTTTAATTAAAAATAATATAAATAAATTAATAATAATAATAAAAAAAAAATATTAATAAATTATTATCACACCACACCACCAACCGCCACAACCAAACTCACTACCATAAAAAATAAAAAAAATTAAATAAATAAATAAAATAAAAATAATAAAAAAATAAAATAAAATAACCCTGTCATAGTTAACCAATTATCTACTGGAATTCTATGTGGGAGACTTCATCTACATACACTGTAATACCAGAAGTATTGGGACGCCTGCCTTTACACCCACATGAACTTTAATGGCATCCCAGTCTTAGTCTGTAGGGTTCAATATTAAGTTGGCTCCGCCCTTTGCAGCTATAACAGCTTCAACTCTTCTGGGAAGGCCATTCACAAGGTTTAGGAGTGTGTCTATGGGAATGTTTGACCATTCTTCCAGAAGAGCATCTGTTAGGTCAGGCACCGATGTTGGACGAGAAGGCCTGGCTCGCAGTCTCCGCTCGAATTTATTCCAAAGGTGTTCTATCAGATTGAGGTCAGGACTCTGTGCAGTCCAGTCAAGTTCCTCCACCCCAAACTCGCTCATCCATGTCTTTATGGACCTTGCTTTGTGCACTGGTGCGCAGTCATGTTGGAACAGGAAGGGGCCGTCCCCAAACTGTTCCCACCAAGTTGGGAGCATGAAATTGTCCAAAATGTCTTGGTATGCTGATGCCTTAAGAGTTCCCTTTACTGGAACTAAGGGGCCAAGCCCAACCCCTGAAAAACAACCCCCACACCATAATCCCCCCTCCACCAAATGATTTGGACCAGTGCACAAAGCTTCTGGAAGAATAGTGTCAGAAACCATGAAATCAGACCGAGACAGAAGTGCAGTTAAATCACACTTGTTTAAAAATAAAAGTTAATAGAGCTAACGTAGTCAAAATGTAGCCAATAGTTTGGTAACTGGAACGGATAGTCAGCCAAGCCAGAAGTCAGGGATCAGTGTAGTGAAACAGCAAGCAGGATCTGGAGCCAGAAGGGATGTCGGCCAAGCAAGTCTTTAAACAGGAACGCAGGAGATGTGATGTTGACCAAGGCGAAGGCAGAGATCCTCTGGGCTGGGTGGCTTAAGTAGGCAGGACTGACGAGCAGGATATCATCAACAGCTGAGTACCTGTGGAGAGAAATAAGAGCTGGCAATTAGCCGACAGCTGAGCGGCCAGCTCTGAGAAGAAAGGGCTGAGCCCAGCCCTGACAAATAGTCAAACATTCCCATAGACACACTTCTAAACCTTGTGGACAGCCTTCCCAGAAGAGTTGAGGCTGTTATAGCTGCAAAGGGCGGAGCCAACTCAATACTGAACCCTACGGACTAAGACTGGGATGCCATTAAAGTTCATATGTGTGCAAAGGCGTGCGTCCCAATACTAATGGTAACATAGTGTATATCGAACTATATCCCCACAATTGTGTAAATGGAGAGATTTCCTCATGTACTCTAAGATAGTGACTTTCATGAGAAAATGTGAAAATTTAAAGTGGCCAAAATACAATAACAAAAAATATATAACATATGTTAAAAACATACATTTATTATATCAAATCGTTAAAATTTTAATGAAAACATATTGGTAAACTGCACATCCCACTAACTGAATATCCAGTAAAGATGATTGTAAAGATACATCTAGAAAGTCAGGGTAAACGCGTTTCGTCTATCTTGGGGCTTCTTCAGGATCCCTTTTAATAGTTGATAATAGATCAAGGGTGCAGCTAATAAAGAAGAAGATATATATTCTATACAAATGCACAAAATAACCAAAATTACATAATATATCACAATACAGGAAAAGCTGAGCATGTCCAATTCCAAATGACTTTATATTATTATGAAGAAAACTTTTTGTGTATGATTTTGATAAAAAAAAAAAAAAAAAAATAGACAACACTAAGGGGAAAAAAAAAATTGAGGCAGAAAATAGCAACCATCGCTCATTATTATAATTTAAAAAAAAATACGTAGCTTACCTAAACGCAAATTCAACCGGTAAAGTAAAGATTAGTCTGTCTGGTTGAATTTGTTACATACAGTAGTTAGGTTGAAAGTGACACAAGCCCATTTAGTTCAACTAATATAAAAAATAATAAAAAAAATAGAAAACCTCAATATACTGAACCTTATATACATAGATAATCCAGGGGAAGACAAAAAAAACATAAATCATGGTCCAATTTACTTGGGAAAAATTCTTCCCTTCTTCCTTGATTCTCTGGAAAGCAATCAATTATTCCCTGGATCAACAATCTCTGATGTTATAAAGTTCCTTGTTCGGGTATTTCCTGTCCGAGGGGTGACCACGCTCTGTCCCTGTCTCCCAATGATGTTCTTGTCACCCTGTTTCTGATGGAGACTAAATTTGCTGTCCCCTCAAAATAACTCAACACACAGCCATTAATGTCTAAACCGCTGGCAACAGACGTGAGCACACCCCTAAGTGAAAATGTCCAAATTGGGCCCCAATTAGCCATTTTCCCTCCCCGGTGTCATGTGACTCGTTAGTGTTACAAGGTCTCAGGTGTGAATGGGGAGCAGGTGTGTTAAATTTGGTGTTATCACTCTCACTCTCTCATACTGGTGACTGGAAGTTCAACATGACACCTCATGGCAAAGAACTCTCTGAGGATCTGAAAAAAAAGAATTGTTGCTCTACATAAAGATGGCCTAGGCTATAAGAAGATTGCCAAGACCCTGAAACTGAGCAGCAGCACGGTGGCCAAGACCATACAGCGGTATAACAGGACAGGTTCCACTCAGAACAGGCCTCGCCATGGTCCACCAAAGAAGTTGAGGTCACGTGCTCAGCGTCATATCCAGAGGTTGTCTTAGGGAAATAGACGTATGAGTGCTGCCAGCATTGCTGCAGAGGTTGTAGGAGTGGGGGGTCAGCCTGTCAGTGCTCAGACCATACGCCGCACACTGCATCAAATTGGTCTGCATGGCTGTCGTCCCAGAAGGAAGCCTCTTCTAAAGATGATGTACAAGAAAGACCACAAACAGTTTGCTGAAGACAAGCAGACTAAGGACATGGATTACTGGAACCATGTCCTGTGGTCTGATGAGACCAAGATAAACTTATTTGGTTCAGATGGTGACAAGCGTGTGTGGGGGCAACCAGGTGAGGAGGACAAAGACAAGTGTGTCTTGTCTACAGTCAAGCATGGTGGTGGGAGTGTCATGGACTGGGGCTGCATGAGTGCTGCCGGCACTGGGGGGCTACAGATCATTGAGGGAACCATGAATGCCAACATGTACTGTGACATACTGAAGCAGAGCATGATCCCCTCCCTTCAGAGACTGGACCGCAGGGCAGTATTCCAACATGATAACCACCCCAAACACACCTCCAAGACCACCACTGCCTTGATAAAGAAGCTGAGGATAAAGGTGATGGACTGGCCAAGCATGTCTCCAGACCTAAACCCTATTGATCATCTGTGGGACATCCTCAGACGGAAGATGGGGGAGCACAAGGTCTCTAACATCCACCAGCTCCGTGATGTTGTCATGGACGAGTGGAAGAGGACTCCAGTGACAACCTGTGAAGCTCTGGTGACCTCCATGCCCATGAGGGTTAAGGCACTGCTGGAAAATAATGGTGGCCACACAAAATATTGACACTTTGGGCCCAATTTGGACATTTTCACTTAGGGGTGTACTGACTTTTGTTGCCAGCGGTTTAGACATTAATGGCTGTGTGTTGAGTTATTTTGAGGGGACAGCAAATTTACACTGTTATACAAGCTGTACACTCACTACTTTACATTGTAGCAAAGTGTCATTTCTTCAGTGTTGTCACATGAAAAGATAGAAGAAAAGATTTACAAATATGTGAGGGGTGTACTTACTTTTGTGAGATACTGTGTATATATATATATATATATATATATATATATATATATATATATATATATTCACTAATTTGTACATAAGACTGCCTCTGGGCAAATAGCAATTGGCACCAATCCATATATTAATTGCAATTAAAGCAGAACTTCAGAGACCCACTGACAGATTGAGCCGCCCCTGCCCCGGGACACTGTAATTAATTCGGAGGGTTGTTAGTCCTGAATATGTAAATGGAGTAATATATCATTAAATAAATAATATTTTAAATGTCTCATCACAGTACTGTAATACCTGGAAGTATGGGTTGTTTCCCTCAGCAAAGAGCATTGACCTGGGTGGCAGGGGAGAAATGCAATGGAAAGTATAATTCTACCAGGGGTGGGATGCTGCAGAGAATGTCCCTTTCTCTCTGTGGGGAAGCAGTGGTCTCTCTGCAGAGGTGCAATATTCCCCCCTACTGAGTCAACACTGATGCATCATTGGTATCAGTGGGAGGAATAGTGCCCCATCATTGGAGTCAGTGGAAGGAATAGTGCCCCTTCATTGGTATCAGTAGGAGGAATAGTGCCCCATTGTTGGTATCAGCGGGAGGAATAGTGCCCCATCATTGGTGTCATTCGGAGGAATAGTGTCCCATCATTGGTATCAGTGGCAGGAATAGTGCCCCATTGTTGGTATCAGTGGGAGGAATAGTGCCCCATCATTGGTGTCAGTCGGAGGAATAGTGCCCCATCATTGGTATCAGTGAGAGGAATAGTGTCCCTTCATTGGTATCAATGGGAGGAATAGCGCCCCATCATTGGTATCAGTGGGAGGAATAGTGCCCCTTCATTGGTATCAGTGGCAGGAATAGTGTCCCTTCATTGGTATCAGTGGGAGGAATAGTGCCCCTTCATTGATATCAGTGGGAGGAATAGTGCCCCATTGTTGGTATCAGTGGGAGGAATAGTGCCCCATCATTGGTGTAAGTAAGAGGAATAGTGTCCCATCATTGGTATCAGTGGCAGGAATAGTGCCCCTTCATTGGTGTCAGTGGCAGGAATAGTGCCCCATCATTGGTATCAATGGGAGTAATAGTGCCCCATCATTGGTATCAGTCGGAGGAATAGCGCCCCATCATTGGAGTCAGTCGGAGGAATAGTGCCTCATCATTGGTATCAGTGGGAGGAATAGTGCCCCATCATCGGTGTCAGTGGGAGAAATAGTGCTCCATCATCGGTGTCAGTGGGAGGAATAGTGTGCCATCATTGGTGTCAGTATGAGGAATGGTGCCTCATCATTGGTGTCTGTGGCAGGGACGTCTTTAACATTGATTGGACCCTGGGCAAACATATTCTTAGGCCCTCCCGAATCCACCAAACTACTATTTGCGGGCAGTGCAGGGTGCAAGAGGCAGCTGTTTTGGGCCCCACAACAATGTCTGGGCCCGGGACAGCTGCCCTTTTTGCCCCTGTGTTAAAGACGGCCCTGGTCTGTGGAAGAAATGGTGCTTTATATTAGTAGTAAGAACAGTGTCTCAAGGGCCAGATAAAGGAGAGCAAAGGGCCCCATCTGGCCCCCGGGCCGCAGTTTTGACACCACTGGGCTAGACGACCGGGTCAGAGCAACTCCAAAACTGCAGATCTTGTGGGATGTTCCCAATCTAAATTGGTCAGGAGGACCTACCAAAAGTGGTCTAGGGAAGGCAAACTGGCAAACAGGCAACAGGGTCATGGGCAGCCTAAGCTCGTTGATGCACGTGAGGTGCGAAGGCTGGTCCGTGTAGTCTGATCCAAAAGAAGAGCTACTGGAGCTGATATTGCTGGGAAAAATGAATGCTAGTGCTGATAGAAAGGTGTCAGAACACACAGCATCACAATTTTGTTGTGTATGGGGCAGCGTGGCCCCAGACCGGTCAGGGTGCCCATGCTGACCCATGTTCACAGCCAAAAGTGCATACAATGGGCATGTGAGCATCAGTACTGGTCCACAGAACACTGGGAGTTGTGTGAGATGGCCTCCAAATTCTCTAGATCTCAACCCAATGGAGCATCTGTGGGGTGTGCTGGAAAAACAAGTCTGATGACCCATGGAGGCCCTGCCTTGCAACTTACAGGATTTAATGGACCTGCTACTGATGGCTTGGTGCCAGATGCCACAGCGTACCCTTAGAGGTCTAGTAGAGTCCATGCCTCTAAGAGTCAGGGCTGTTTTTGGCGGCAAAAGGTGGGCCTACTCAATATTAGATGGGTGGCAATAATGGTATATGTATGTTTGGGTACAATCCCCCCCTGAAATAGATCAAATCTACATTGGATCATGGTTCAACACGTGGTTCAACACATGGCCTCCAAATTCTCTAGATCTCAACCCAATGGAGCATCTGTGGGGTGTGCTGGAAAAACAAGTGCTGGAAAAACAAGTCTGATGACCCATGGAGGCCCCACCTTGCAACTTACAGGATTTAAAGGACCTGCTACTGATGGCTTGGTGCCAGATGCCACAGCGTACCCTTAGAGGTCTAGTGGAGTCCATGCCTCTACGAGTCAGGGTTGTTTTTGGCGGCAAAAGGTGGGCCTACTCAATATTAGATGGGTGGCCATAATGGTATATGTATGTTTGGGTACAATCCCCCCCTGAAATAGATCAAATCTACATTGGATCATGGTTCAACACACAAGACTGGCCTCATTATCCATATTGTACTTCTTCTACTCGGGAACATTGAGAGAGAATAAAACTTTCCACTGTGTATCTGTGCTGTAGCCGGGAGCAAGTCCCAGAGGCTCCCGGTGTTCACTTACATGCAACACATCCTCCTGGGAACACCATGCCTTGGGGTTTCTAGAATAATGATCAACTGACTGTAGGAATGCAGTAATGAGCCTTCATTCAGTTGGCATCAACATTTTGAAAAAGGAAAAAAAAAAAAAATGATTCTTATATAACCCTCTGTGCCAATCTCAAAAAAAAAATGCTTTAAGGAAGTAAATAGTTAACTTATAGATCAATTTGATTGATTGCCCAGCAGACTAAAAAAAACACAAATGTTATTTCAGATCGGGTTATAAAGATTTCCTGTGGCCTGCAAGTTATATCTGCCACTTTCATACCAGAATCGGAACGGCTCTCTACTTTTTTGCATTTTAAAAGGTCGCCTACAGATCAGCGGCTGGTGAGACTCGGATCTATAATACCACTTTACAAAGACATTATTTGGCACTACGAGGAGACGGGGAGCTCGACTTCTGACATATCACAGCTGCCGTATTGAGTGGAACGCTGCAATTTTCTCTAAAGTGCACATCAAACATTTGTACACGAGCGAGGACCATGTGCATTTTCCCCCCAGAGAGCCTAAAAGTATATAAATAAAATCACAGTCAATTGACGCTCTTTCTGGAACCATATAAAAGCACAGTCAATTGACGCTCTTTCTGGAACCATATAAAAGCACAGTCAATTGACGCTCTTTCTGGAACCATATAAAAGCACAGTCAATTGACGCTCTGGAACCAAATCATTTTTGCCCTCATTTCCCCTTAGTTGTCCCTTTCTTTAGTTTTGACATATAGACGTCTAGAAAATTGTACTATTTGAAGTGGACCTTCACCACTTCCCAGATGCTCAATAGCTCCTTGAGCTCCCCTCCTTCTACAATATAAATTGCTACTTTATAAAATGTTTTCTTGTTAACTTTTGTTTTTACTATTATTTTTTATTTTTTTTTAAAGAAATTTTATTAAGGTTTTACAGAGGAGACGGGGAGCTCGACTTCTGACATATCACAGATGCCGTATTGAGTGGAACGCTGCAATTTTCTCTGAAGCGCACATCAAACATTTGTACACAAGCGAGGACCATGTGCATTTTCCCCCAGAGAGCCTAAAAGTATATAAATAAAAGCACAGTCAATTGTTGCTCTGGAACCAAATCCTTTTGCCCTCATTTCCCTTAGTTGTCCCTTTCTTTAGTTTTGACATATAGACGTCTAGAAAAATGTACTATTTGAAGTGGACCTGCAACACTTCCCAGACGCTCAATAGCTCCTTGAACTCCCCTCCTTCTACAATATAAATTGCTACTTTATAAAAATGTTTTCTTGTTAACTTTTGTTTTTAATATTATTTTTTTTAAAGAAATTTTATTAACGTTTTACAGAGGAGACGGGAATTGCGACTTCTGACATATCACAGATGCCGTATTGAGTGGAACGCTGCAATTTTCTCTAAAGTGCACATCAAACATTTGTACATGAGCGAGGACCATGTGCATTTTCCCCCAGAGAGCCTAAAAGTATATAAGTAAAAGCACAGTCAATTGTTGCTCTGGAACCAAATCCTTTTTGCCCTCATTTCCCCTTAGTTGTCCCTTTCTTTAGCTTGACATGTAGACGTCTAGAAAAATGTACTATTTGAAGTGGACCTGCAACACTTCCCAGACGCTCAATAGCTCCTTGAACTCCCCTCCTTCTACAATATAAATTGCTACTTTATAAAATGTTTTCTTGTTAACTTTTGTTTTTACTATTTTTTTAAAAAAAATTTTAAGAATTTTTATCAAGGTTTTACAGGTTTACAGAGGAGAAGGGGAGCTCGACTTCTGACGTATCACAGCTGCCGTATTGGGTGGAACGCTGCAATTTTCTCTAAAGTGCACATCAAACATTTGTACACGAGCGAGGACCATGTGCATTTTCCCCCATAGTATGAGGGAGGCTGTTATAGCCGAAACTCGTTAGCCTGTTACAGTTGTATTTCTATATGTAGCCAATAAAAAATTGGGTTTTACGGATGACGTTAAATGGCTAGCCTGATTCTACCACTCATCCATAAAATGAAATTCTTTTTTGACTACAGGCTAACCTTTTTCGGCTATAACTGCCTTCCTCATGGTATGAGGAAAGCTGTTATAGCTGAAACTCGTTAGCCTGTTACAGTTTTATTTCTATATGTAGCCAATAAAGAATTGGGTTTTAAGGATGACGTTAAATGGCTAGCCTGATTCTACCACTCATCCATAAAATGAAATTCTTTTTTGACTACAGGCTAACCTTTTTCGGCTATAACTACCTTCCTCATAGCATGAGGAAGGCAGTTATAGCCGAAACTCGTTAGCCTGTTACAGTTGTATTTCTATATGTAGTCAATAAAGAATACCATGACATATATCCCAGCAGACTGCAGATGTAGAGACTCACAGCAGTCGGAGGAGGAGCTGGCGCATGTCATCAGAGGCTGCATGAACCTGGCAGGGGCAGCTGACTTCTGATGTCTAAGTGAAACCCACAATGTGGTGCGAGACCAGGGCTGCTACCCCTAACTAGTGGATTGCAGCAGGACAATGCTGGATTGGGCAGGTGAGTATCTGAATCCAGGACAACGCTGCATGACTGGAAGTAGAGATTTAAAAAAATGGAGGGGTGAGTGCCGTTCCTCTTTAAAGCCCAGCTCCAGGCACAAAAAAATTCACCATGGTTAAGGGAGTTACAAGTTATTTTTGCCTCAAAAGCAGCTCCTCATCATGCAGACTTTTGGGCATTAGTACGGCTCCTACTAGTAATGGTCTGTTCGAAAGGAAATGCTGCAGGTCTCATAGACCCCAGCTGTGCAGTCGTGTCTCTGCCTCCCTCTCCTCCTGGCCATTTACATAAAACACAGCCCCAGGTCAGGAGAAGAGGGGTGCCGGATCCCCTCCTGAACCATACCAAGCCAAATGCTTTTATCATGGAAAGGGTACTTTGCCAAGAGGTCAGCTTTGGGGGATGCTTTGTCATGTTGATCAAGACAAGGGCTTCTTCTCTACATTCCTAGCCTGGTATGCAAGGGTCTGCAGATGGGACTTATCAGGATCTGGATGCCTCCCTTTCTAAAAAAAGCATTGTTCATCATGAATGATGATGGATTTACACTCCTATTTTATTTACCCCTTATACTCATTAATAGTGTGGGCAGGGGGGTGTGAGGACCTCCTTTTGCAAGGGGGCCTTCTACATTCCGATGAGTCCTCCTATAAACCTCCAAATCCACAAAGCCAGGGATGTGGAGAAGAGGCTCTTGTCCTCATAAGCATGGGGCCAAAGTGCTATGCCAGGGCCCCCCCCCCTCCCCTTTCAATGTACTATCCCCATGCTGAAGGCATGTGACATGATATGGTTCAGGAGGGAGGCAACCACTCACTGCCCCCTTTTTGCAGACCAGCCAAGGTGCATGCTCAGATAAGGGTTCTGTGTGGACTTTGGGGGGACCCTACAATTTTTTTTTTTACGTAGTACCTCCAGACTTCGTTTTTGGTTTGGATTTGGGAGGGGCATCATTTTATGTTTATTTGTTGTCTTTGCATGCCCCTACCCCCTTATAATCCATACCGGATCCCTATCTAGGATAAGGAACTGACATGAATTTTGAGGGGTGGGGGGCCCATGTTTCCAACATCTCATTGGGTGTTATGGTGTACCACAACAACCAATGCAGCTGCCAGATGTCATTGGTGGCCAGTCTGCCCAGCATCTTTGGTTGCTAAGATGAAGGCCTCACAACAAGAAGTTGTTGTTCAGTAATGGCAGCGATACCGCCTGTAAATGAATACCTCCTTTCTGTAGTAGTAGCCGGAGGTTCGCCCTTGTGAACGGGCCAAGTCTGGCCATTTGGTTTGCCCTGTCTGAGAATTGTGAACATGTAGTGTCCAGTGCCAACCCTGCATGACCGCAAACACGCGCCTCATCTCCATCTAGTGCATTAAAGGTTGATTAATGATTTGTCTACTCATTCAAAATCTTAAAGTGAATTGAATTTTCTGTGTTCAGAGATAAAACTTTTAAAGAGAATGGTGAAGTTGATATATTAGCAAGCTTAAGATCAGATGTTGTATGAGTATCTAAGTCCCATTTTGTAATTTTTGAGATATTGTGCATAGTTTTATGACCTTCTTCTAAATAATGCGATTTAGAACAAGTGTGTCGAAAATAATAGAAAAGTCAGTTTTTCTACTCTCATACTTGTTTCAGACTAATGACTCAAAGTATTAATAAAAAATGGACAATATGGGTAAGCAACTTAGTTAGACGGTGAGGTGAGTAATGACAGTCCCCATATTTTTATTGTGATAGGTTTCTTCTAACAGAAAATGTAAGGCAGACTGATATATTATATCACCACACGTTTCTGGACACCTGACCAGCACACCTATAGGACCTTGTTGGAGACCTGACCATTACACCTATAGGAGCTTGTTGTAGACCTGACCATCACACCTATAGGAGCTTGTTGTAGACCTGACCATCACATTTATCAGAGCTTGTTGGAGACCTGACCATCACACCTATAGGAGCGTGTTGGAAACCTGACCATCACATCTATATAAGCTTGTTTGAGACCTGACCATTACACCTATAGGAGCTTGAGGGGGACCTGCCCATCACACCTATAGGAGCTTGCTGCAGACCTGACAATCATACTTATAGGAGCTTGTTGGAGACCTGATCATCACACCTATAGGAGCTTGCTGGAGACCTGACCATCACATCTATAGGAGCTTGCTGGAGACCTGACCATCACACCTATAGGAGCTTGTTGGAGATCTGACCATCACACCTATAGGAACTTGTTGGAGATCTGACTATCACATAGGAGCTTGTTGGAGACCTGACCATCACAACTATAAGAGCTTGTTGGACACCTGACCATCACATCTATAGGATCTCGTTTGACACCTGACCATCACACCTTTGGGTGCTTGTGGGAGATCTGACCATTACACCTTTAAAAGCTTGTTGGACACTTGACCATCACAACTTTAGCAGCTTGTTGGACACCTATTCATCACACCTATAGGAACTTGTTGGACACTTGGTCATCACATCTATACAGTCTTGTTGGACATCCCATTCAAAATCCGTGGACATTAATTTGGAGTCAGTCCCCCTTTGCACCTATAACAGCCTCCACCCTTCTGGATAGGCTTTCCACAAGAATGTGGATTGTGTCTGTGGCAATTTGTGCCCAATCAGCCTAAGAAAAACCTGTGAGGTCAGGTACTGTTGTTGGATGAGAAGACTTCACAATCGCCATTCCAATAGATAAAGATATTCAGTAGGGTTGAGGGTAAGGCTCTGTGTACAGTGGTGGGGCAGATGAGCAGGGGGGTACAGTGGCGGGGCAGGTGAGCAGGAGGGTACAGTGGTGGGGCAGATGAGCAGAGGGGTACAGTGGTGGGGCAGATGTGCTGGGTAGTACAGTGGTGGAGTAGATGTACAGTGGTGGGGCAAATGTGCAGAGGGGTACAGTGGTGGGGCAGATGTGCTGGGTAGTACAGTGGTGGAGTAGATGTACAGGGGTGGGGCAAATGAGCAGGGGGTTACAGTGGTGGGGCAGATGTGCAGGAGGTTACAGTGGTGGGGCAGATGTGCAGGAGGTTACAATGGTGGGGCAGATGTACAGGAGGTTACAGTGGTGAAACAGATTTGCAGGGGGGACAGTGATCTGAGGCATGAGGAATTGGGGCTGATCTGAGGCGTGAGTGCAGGATGGTAATTTCTCACTACTAAAGTAGTTTACAGCATTTACTTTATAAAAAAATGCTTTTCGTGATTGAGAGTGAGAAGTTGACCTTTTTTTGTATAAAATCGGCATGCTCATTTTCTTTGAAAACATTTTTCGGCACACTGTGCTCAAAAGGTTACCTACCCCTGGCCTAGGCCATCTTTATGTAAAGCACCAATTCTTTTTTTCAGATCTTCAGAGAGTTCTTGGCCATGAGGTGCCATGTTGAACTTCCAGTGACCAGTATGAGAGAGTGAGAGCGATAACACCGAATTTAACACACCTGCTCCCCAATCACACCTGAGTCCTTGTAACACTAACGAGTCACATGATACCGGGGGGGAGGGAAAATGGCTAATTGGGCCCAATTTTGACATTTCCCCTCCCTGCGGAGACTGGGCCGCAGGGCAGTATTCCAACATGATAACGACCCTAAACACACCTCCAGGACAACCACTACCTTGCTAAAGTAGCTGAGGGTAAAGGTGATGGACTGGCCAAGCATGTCTCCAGACCTAAACCCTATTGAGCATCTGTGGGGCATCCTTGTGGAGGTGGAGGAGCGCAAGGTCTCTAACATCCACCAGCTCTGTGATGACGTCATGGAGAAGTAGAAGAGGACTCCAGTGACAACCTGTGAAGATCTGGTGAACTCCATGCCCAAGGGGGTTAAGGCAGTGCTGGAAAATAATGGTGGCCACACAAAATATTGACACTTTTGGGCCCAATTTGGACATTTTGGAGGTCTACTCACTTTTGTTGCCAGCGGCTTAGACATTAATTGGCTGTGTGTTGAGTTATTTTGAGGGGACAGCAAATTTACACTGTTATACAAGCTGTACACTCACTACTTTACATTGTAGCAAAGTGTCATTTCTTCAGTGTTGTCACATGAAAAGAGAGAAGAAAATATTTACAAAAATGGGAGGGGTGTACTTACTTTTGTGAGATACTGTATATTTTGGTCTTATAGGTCCGTGTAACAGGCATTCACATACTTTTGGCTATATATACTGTATATATATGTATATATATATATATATTATAACTTTGATGGTTAGGATGGTAGAAAACATGGATAATGTGGTGCACACAAAAGCTGATAGGACCCATAAAAGCATTTAGAGAGAATCAAAGTAATAGTGAAAGATTTTACCGGGAGACAAAAGACGAGGATGTTCCCGTTATGTGGCCTGCACACTGTGCCGTGTATAAGAGACCTTAGAAAGCAGAATGAAAGAACAGAACGTTCTGCGAAAAGGAAGGAGAAAAAAAAGAGCTTTCCATCCATTATTTCATCGTTAAAGCTACAAACGTAGCTTCATAGATCTTCTTTTTTTTTTTTTCCTTTGGAAAAGTCCTCTACATTTTATATAATGTAAATACATGTAGCAAAAATTAAAAAGCTCCGGCAACAAAATCCTTCAAGTCTCGGTGAAAAGGTTGGAAGAGGCCTGCTTCCGTCTGTCAATCCTTACATCTGGTACTGCTTAGATCAGGGTAACTCGACACAGTCGGGGGGATGCCATCTACTACTGAAATGTCTTTGACCACCACCCCAGTGATCACATATGGGAACTGCTGGAATTTAGTGGACACCAAGTTCAACAGCCAAAATATTCCTCTGGCTGAGGCCAAAAGGTTAAAGATTTCCACGAAGTTATATCATGTTCTTCACCAACTGCAAGCTGCTAGTGTGTGGGCAGAGCGATGCTGGCAAAGAGACAAGGAATTCAGATGTCACAGCGAAGATCTCACCTAGGGCAGCACATCATGCGCTTCGCCTTTCCATTTATCACCTCGTACTCCGTTCCCTTCTCAGCTTCACTCCTTTTCACCTATTTTGCATCTGTTTGTGTATTTGCCCCATTTTCTTTCTCTTCGTCGCTTAAAGAACATAGGACAAACGCAAAACTTTAACAAAGCTTCTAGGACAGCCATTCTGGGGTTTTTTTCCCCAGAGGAACCCTTATAATAATTTTCAAATTTCAGGGAACCCCTGGTAAAACCAATTAATTGATGGTCAATGGGAAGAATGTTCCTTACATTGGTGATCAGTGAGAAGAATGTTCCTTACATTGGTGATCAGTGAGAAGAATGTTCCTTACATTGGTGATCAGTGGGAAGAATGTTCCTTACATTGGTGATCAGTGAGAAGAATGTTCCTTACATTGGTGATCAGTGAGAAGAATGTTCCTTACATTGGTGATCAGTGAGAATAATGTTCCTTTTATTGGTGATCAGTGAGAAGAATGTTCCTTACATTGGTGATCAGTGAGAAGAATGTTCCTTACATTGGTGATCAGTCAGAAGAATGTTCCTTACATTGGTGATCAGTGGGAAGAATGTTCCTTACATTGGTGATCAGTGAGAAGAATGTTCCTTACATTGGTGATCAGTGAGAAGAATGCCCCTTACATTGGTGATCAGTGAGAAGAATGTTCCTTACATTGGTGATCAGTGAGAAGATTGTTCCTTACATTGGTGATCAGTGAGAAGAATGTCCCTTACATTGGTGATCAGTGAGAAGAATGTTCCTTACATTGGTGATCAGTGGGAAGAATGTCCCTTACATTGGTGATCAGTGAGAAGAATGTCCCTTACATTGGTGATCAGTGAGAAGAATGTTCCTTACATTGGTGATCAGTGAGAAGAATGTTCCTTACATTGGTGGTCAGTGGGAAGAATGTTCCTTACATTGGTGATCAGTGGGAAGAATGTTCCTTACATTGGTGATCAGTGAGAAGAATGTTCCTTACATTGGTGATCAGTGGGAAGAATGTTCCTTACATTGGTGATCAGTGAGAAGAATGCTCCTTACATTGGTGATCAGTGAGAAGAATGTTCCTTACATTGGTGAACAGTGAGAAGAATGTTCCTTTTATTGGTGATCAGTGAGAAGAATGCTCCTTACATTGGTGGTCAGTGGGAAGAATGTTCCTTACATTGGTGATCAGTGAGAAGAATGTTCCTTTTATTGGTGATCAGTGAGAAGAATGCTCCTTACATTGGTGATCAGTGAGAAGAATGCTCCTTACATTGGTGATCAGTGAGAAGAATGCTCCTTACATTGGTGATCAGTGAGAAGAATGCTCCTTACATTGGTGATCAGTGAGAAGAATATCTTTCTTACAGTGGTGGTGCCTCCCTTATAGACCGGTAAAAAGATCATTGGGTTAATGCAGCTGGCTCGGCCAAGTGGCATTGATCCCGGAACTATGCAGGCACCATCAAATGGGAGGTCGATCAGCCATAGCTCAAGGAACCCCTAACAACCTCTTGGAACCTTGGGGTTCCAGAGAACCCTGGTTGAGATGGGCTGTTCTAGGATGTATCTTCTACATTCAGCTCTTGTCCCTTGTCACCACTCCATACATGACTATTACTGGCAATTTTCAACTGTCAAAATGACAGGAAGGAATTGTTGCAGTATGTATTATATAGCAGACGTGGTTGTCAAAATGCAGCCGTTCCCTTCCCATATAAAATGACACTTGCAGATAGTCTGAAAGTGTCAATGAGCAATACAGTGTAATAATATAGTTACATTGTATTTACTATTTCATCCATATAGAGATCATAGGTGTGACCTTTGATCTGCATTTGTCATCAGTTAAAGAAATCCTACTAGTAAAAACAAATGTATTTAAATCATATTTAGAATACCTTTTAGTTTATTGTTAAAAATTAAAAATAAAAAAATATACCTTTAGGCTTGTTAAATATATAATTGAAAGGTTGCTTTCTTCATTCCTTTATTCTGTTTTTTTTTTTTGTTTTATTTTTTTTTTTTTGTTATTTCAGTGTCACATAAAAAATATGAAAAATGAAAAAAAAAATGTCAAACAGCTTTTCCATGTTTTATACCGGACACATTTTGCTGTCATTTTTTTAATAGGACAAATTTGGACAAATTATAGTATAAAAGGTTTATTTTTTTTTATTATTTAAAATACCTTTTAGGCTTCTTAAATATACCATTGAGTGGTTGTTTTGTTTATTCTTTTATTTTGTTTGTCTTTTCAGTGTCGCATAAAAAATATGCAAAATGAAAAAAAAAATGTCAAACAGCTTTTCCATGCTTTGTACCGGGCACATTTTGCTGTCATTTTTTTAATGGGACAAATTTGAGCTAATTATAGTATAAAAGGTTTAATGTTTTTTTTTATTTATAATACCTTTTTAGGCTTGTTAAATATACAATTGAAAGGTTGTTTTCTTCATTCCTTTATTTTTTTTATTATGTTGTTTTTTTCAGTGTTGCATAAAAATAATATGCAAAATGAAAAAAAAAAATGTCAAACAGATTTTCCATGTTTTTTACCGGACACATTTTACTGTCATTTTTTTAATGGGACAAATTTGCGCAAATTATAGTATAAAAGGATTATTTTTTTTTATTTAAAATATCTTTAGGCTTTGGTAAATATACCATTGAAAGGTTGTTTTCTTCATTCCTTTATTTTTGTTTTATTTATTTTTTTGTTTTTTTTAATGTTGCATAAAAAATATGCAAAATTTTAAAAAAAATGTCAAACAGCTTTTTAATGTTTTGTACCGGGCATATTTTGCTCTCATTTTTTAATATGACAAATTTGAGCAAATTATATTATAAAAGGTTAATTTATAATACCTTTAGGGCTTGTTAAATATACCATTAAATGGTTGTTTTCTTCATTCCTTTATTTTCGTTTTATTTATTTTGTTTTTTTTTAGTATTGCATAAAAAATATGCAAAATGAAAAAAAAATGTCAAACAGCTTTTCCATGTTTTATACCGGACACATTTTGCTGTCATTTTTTTAATGGGACACATTTGAGCAAATTATAGTATAAAAGGTTTATTTTTTTTTATTTATAATACCTTTTAGGTTTGTTAAATATACCATTGAAAGGTTGTTTTCTTCATTCCTTTAATTTTTTTTTTTTTTTTTTTAGTGTTGAATAAAAAATATGCAAAATTAAAAAAAAATGTCAAACTGCTTTTAGTTAGTATCAACTGAGCATCGTTTAAACGCCACGACCTACCTGAGTATTGTTGCTCACCATGTCCATCCCTTTATGACTACAGTGTCCCCATCTTCTGAAGGCTCCTTCCAGCAGGATAATGAACCATGTCACAAAGCTCCAATCATCTCACCACTGGACAAGGAGGTCACTGTACTCCAATGGCCTCCACAGTCACCACCAGATCTCAATGGCCTCCACAGTCACCACCAGATCTCAATGGCCTCCACACTCACCATCAGATCTCAATGGCCTCCACAGTCACCACCAGATCTCAATTGCCTCCACAGTCACCACCAGATCTCAATGGCCTCCACAGTCACCAGCCAATCTCAATGGCCTCCACAGTCACCACCCGATCTCAATGGCCACCACAGTCACCACCAGATCTCAATGGCCCCCATACTCACCACCAGATCTCAATGGCCTCCACACTCACCACCAGATCTCAATGGCCTCCACAGTCACCACCAAATCTCAATGGCCTCCACAGTCACCACCAGATCTCAATGGCCTCCACAGTCACCACCAGATCTCAATGGCCTCCACAGTCACCACCAGATCTCAATGGCCCCCATACTCACCACCAGATCTCAATGGCCTCCACACTCACCACCAGATCTCAATGGCCTCCACACTCACCACCAGATCTCAATGGGCTCCACACTCACTAGCAGATCTCAATGGGCTCCACACTCACCACCAGATCTCAATGGCCTCCACACTTACCACCAGATCTCAATGGCCTCCACACTCACCACCAGATCTCAATGGCCTCCACAGTCACCACCAGATCTCAATGGCCTCCACACTCACCACCAGGTCTCAATGGGCTCCACACTCACCACCAGATCTCAATGGCCTCCACACTTACCACCAGATCTCAACGGCCTCCACACTCACCACCAGATCTCAATGGCCTCTACAGTCACCACCAGATCGCAATGGCCTCCACAGTCACCACCAGATCTCCATGGCCTCCACAGTCACCAGATCTCAATCCAATAGACAGGGGCAGACTGACAACTCATGGGGCCCCCGGGCAATAGGAGATTATGGGGCCCCCGGGCAATAGGAGAAGATTATGGGGTCCCTGGGCAATAGGAGATTATGGGGCCCCCAGGCAATAGGAGATTATGGGGCCACACAGTATACACACACACACACACACACACACATACAGTATACACACACAGAATACACATATACACACTGAAAAGGTACTAGAGAGGCAGGGCAGCTATAATCTTGGGATTTTTTAAAAAACACAGATTTTTACATACTGTCCCTGGTTTTTTTGAGGCTGGCAACCCTGATGGGGCCCCTTAGTGGCATGGGGCCCTCGGGCAGTGCCCGAGCGCCCGAATGGTCAGTCCACCCCTGCCAATAGAGCACCTTTGGGATGTGGTGGAAGCCGACAAATCTGCAGCAAATGCGTGATGCTTTCATGTCACTATGGAGCAAAATCTCTGAGGAACGTTTCCAAAGCCTTGTTGTATCTATGCCAATGAAGAATTAAGGCAAAAAGGGGTCCAACCCGGTACCAGCAAGGGGGGGGACCTAATAAAGTGGCCGGTGAGTGTATGTATTTTATCTGCGTATTTAGCCGTTTGTCTAGAGTTCAGCTTTAAAGAGCCCAACCTCTCTTTACTAGACCTGGTTGACTATACAATGGAAGCCATAAAACAAATATCTCAACGTGACGTATGAGGTTTTGAAACAAAATATTCCGTGAGATAATGTTTTCTGCAGCAAGAAGCCAAACTAACAGAGTACAATCAGTCACCAGGAGCAGATGTTTGCCATTGTTGGAGGAGCTGACGAGAAGCCAGGAATAAAAGAAACATTCTCTCGGCTTCTGACAGCTAATGAGATGACTAATCTCCGTATATCTAAAAATCCAACCAAACATGTCTGAATAGCTCCATCCTCATACGAGAGCTCAGAGGGAAAATAACACAATAGGATAATGCGTTTGCCAATATTTCGGTTTGTTTTCTAAAGACGCGTTGCTGTATCGGAGAGGCATTTAGCTCTGGATTTGACTGCTTGAATTATGCAGGTGAAGCATCTGCAGCCCCGGATCCTGTCTGACAAGGTCAAATAGTTCCTACATCTCAGTATGAAGGAGCCAACAATGCAGAACTTCCTCGGGTTCAGACAACTTGCGTGGACAGTTATTATGGGTTCTATCTAAAGTCCATTTCAGGCAGATTTTGTCCCCCTCCCCGTTAATCCCATCTTTTCTTATGTTTTTTTTTTTAATTGCCTGTAGAGCATTTTTGAGAAACTGGAGTTTCCTGCCATGTATCCCTCACTGGTGGTCCTTCAGCTAGGAGAGTTTGAAGCAGGAAGAAGTTGTTCACCACTTGTAGTCAGGTGCGGTCTAGTTTTCACTGCAGGTGGTGCTCAACCACAGAAGGTGAGGAAGTCAAGAGGAACATGGCTCCTCTATGGTTTCCTGGACCACTGGGGCAGCGATCAGGTTGTATGTTGACAGGCCAGGTGACTCGGGCAGCCATCTTGGATCAGGCGGAGTTTATTTAAAGGAGAAATACAGCCAAAGCTCATTTTGGTTGTACTTCTCCTGTGGATCACAGGAGTGCAGTTCGATTTTGACTCCTGGGACCAGGGGCGGCCCATCCATTAAGAGCGCATGGGCGCTGCCCCACCTGTCCATCGCCGCCCCCCCCCCCTGCATGTGTCTGGCCCCTTTCAGGACACCAGCGCATGGATTGCAATGCAGGGAGGGGATGTTTTTTTTTGAAGCACCAATTAGAGCCAGAGGCTCTAATAGGCTTCAAAATAGGGTGGGCTCAGGTCGCAAAGAGTACACTCTGATCCCACCCAGGTGTGTTACAACATCGAATGTTCATTCGATGTTGTAACACTGATCCTCCTCCCGGCCAATCAGGAAGCGGGATTTGACACCAATCACCCGATTGGCTGAAAGGGCAGGCGATCCTATTGGATGCCTAGGAGTAGAAGGGGAGGAGCTGGAAGCCGCCATGGAGGAGAGGACCACACTGCCTGCTGCCCTGCCACCTGCCACGATGGGGTAAGTGCAAACAGGGGGGGTGGGGGTGCCACTCGGGGGGGTGCCCCTGTTTGCCGCCCCCCCTTCCACAAAAAAAACCCACCAGCCGCCACTGTCTGTGACCCGTTATTAGCTGAAGCCCGCTGTCGGTTGAGGTCACAGAGCTGGTCCAGGCTCGGGCAAGATCGTGACAACGAAGTCAGGATCCGCCCACATGCCTGGACCGGCACCCGGCTCAGCCTCTTAGTGAGCCGCCCTCCCCCCACAGCCAAGTGCTCCAGGGAGCACAAAGGGGCCGAGCAGAGAGCCGGTGACTGGCAGTCACCAGCTCTCTGCTCAGGGAGCTCTGCGAACTGTGCAGTCGGCTGTGTTTGGTCGCTTGGTTCTCTGTGTTAGAGCTGGGGGGGGGGAGTGGGGGGACAGATGTAGCATCACACCGATGCCGCATCCAGCTAGGTAAGTATAATGCTAAAAAAAAACAAAAAAAACTTTTCCATACTTCTCTTTTACCTACTTCCAGTCCAGGCCTTTTTCTGGCACTTTTTTGTTCACATGTAACAAGCAGTATTTTTTTGCTAGAAAATGACTTAGAACTCCCAAACATTGTATATATTTTTAAAGCAGAGGCCCTAGAGAATAAATTGGTGGGTTTTGCAATTTTTTATGCCAAACGGTATTTGCGCAGCAGGTTTTTCAAATTTTAATGCAAAAAACATTTACAATTATGTTGTAGAATTCAAAAGATGAAGTTACACCGAGTAAATATATACCAAACATGTCACGCTTTAAAAATTGCGCCCCGTGCAACAGCGACAAACGGCGTCAGTTTTACTATCCATAGGCAACGCTTTTAAAAGCCTTTTACAGTTCCGGTGCTAGAATTACTGTCCATGATCTAACGTTTGCGGTGATACTTTCGCATGTGTGGGACCAAAGGGCGCGTTCGCCTTTGCGCACAAGCACGGGAGAACGGGGGCATTCTACTTTTTTCTTTTTTTTTATTATTATTAATTAATTTATTTTTTAATACACTGTTGCTTTAATTTTTTTTTTTACTTTTTTTTTTCACTTTTATTGCTGTAAACATCCTTGTGACGGCAATAGGCAGTGACAGGTCCTCTTTATGGAGAGATCTGTGGACCCTAAATCCCTCCTCTACACTTAAAAGCATTCAAAACGCCATGATCGGTGTGTCTGAGTGCTTTTCGATTTTTAAAAATGGCGCCGATGGTTGCTGAGTAAACCGGAAGTGATGTCATGCCATCGCTTCCCGGGTTACTATTATGAACAGCCAATAAAAGCTGCTTGGCTGTCTGGCCAGCCGTTGGACGCACCAGCACATCGCTTGGGTCTACTGGTGGGATGGGGAGAGCCCAAGAGAGCCGCAGAAAGGGGGGGGATCACTGGTTAGCCGCTACGATTGGTAATACAAATAAGCCAACCACCGGCTCTAAAAAATGGTAATGGGGTGATGCCTTCAGCTTCAGGCATCCTCCTGGTATAACGACCGAAAGTCCAGCAACGTATGGGTACCTAGCTGGACAGGAAGTTTTTAAGACCCTGGCTGCTGGGTTTGGTGAGCAATTAGCATATGGATAGCGTAGGGACCGGTCACCCGTCTATCAGGGACAGTAATAGCGGCAGGGAAAGGTTCCAGACGAGTAGGGAAAACATAGGGATCCACCAATCTTCCTAGAAACCTCCCCACTTTAGCACAGACCGGCCACTTCTGTTAATTCGTGAGTGTTCCCGGTTGGACTGCCTTCTGCTGGGCTTGTTGTGGACCATTATATTTTGACTTGGATGCAAGTTCTATTGCATCTAGACTGAGTGTGTTTACTGCTGCCGCACCACGCTGTACCCACCCATGCACTTCCAAGAGCAATGTGCCGGGTCACCACCTAAAGTATCATATCAGTTTGAAAGTCAAGTCATAATACAGTTCACAGGTCAAAAGAAAAAGAACCAGCTTCTCACTGTACCTTCACTAATACAGTAGTTGAAACTTTATTGTTCCATAAAAATGGAAAGAAAGCCTTGCCAGTGACCTCCTCTGCTAACGTATTTCCTTCAAGGTAAGGCATAAGTACATTTTACCCAAGATTGGGCTTTCTCCTTTGCTGGCCATCGATCCAACCAAAAGACTGTAGACATCTACTAGCTGAGAGGAGCCTCTATGGAACAGCTCCGGATTGAAGAAGGAAGAAGTTGTCTGCTGCTCCCACACGCTGGGTCACCATCTAAGGGTACTAGGTGCTAAACAATCCAAGCGCGAGACCTGGGGTTTGTCCACAATCCAAACACTGTGTTCCTGAGTAAAAAAGTAAAGAACGGGCATCACACCACAGAATCCTTCATAGGTAAAACTTTATTGTGCAGTACAAATGACATGAAGCCTCAACCGTGACCTCCTCCACTAATGCATTTCACCCATGATTGGGCTAAATTGCATTTTTGAACCAAGATTGGGATAATTTCACTGATATATAAATGCCTATACCCTCTTGTTCCTCCTTGCCTCTGTGATTAAGCCGAGCCACGGGTGACATACTGTATGTCAGAATGTAAGGTCAAAGATGAAGCTTCAAGTCATTTGTCTGGAATATATTTCTACCTTGTTTCCTAAAATAAATTGCTTCTGAAGCATTTTTTGAGTTTGCTGCCATCTCTCACTGGTGATCTCTCATCTAGGAAGGCGGTAGACATCTACTTGCTAAGAAAAGTTTCTATGGAAAACCTCCAGGTAAAAGTAGGAAGAACTTATCCACCACTACCACTGGTGACTGCCTGTCACCAAAGCAAGAGGGGGCTCATCCACACCTTAAATATTGTTTGCAAGTCATTGGGCTTGAGGAACTTGACTGGCCTGCACAAAGGGCCAACTTTTCGCATGGGCACACTGGGCAGTTGCCCGGGGGCCCCACTTGCCTGGGGGGGCCCACCTGCCCAGCGACCCCAGCCAGGGCCGGACTGGCCTATCGAGATACTGGGAAATTTCCCGGTAGGCCACCTGCCTGGGGCCGCTTTAAGTTGTGGCTGCAGTGCTCCGCTCTTTCCCTCTCTCCTCCTCCTCCTCTGTATCACAGAGCTGGCTGGGTCTGTGTTTGGTGGCAGCGCTGTAACAAGGTCCCGCCCCCCCCTAGAGCGGCTCGTGTAATAGTAGATTGAATCAGTGTTCTGCCTATCACACGAGCCAGTCTAGGGGGGCAAGACCTTGTTACAGCGCGGCCGCCGAACACAGACCCAGCCAGCTCCATGATACACAGGAGGAGATGCCCGCTGTGTGTGTTACCAGGGGATGGTACAGTGGGTACAGTGAGGCTGCATTCAGAGGCACAGTGAGGATGTAATGGTGGGCACAGTGAGGCTGCATTCACCGGCACAGTGAGGCTTCAATGGTGGGCACAGTGAGGCTGCATTCATGGGCACAGTGAGGCTGCAATGGTGGGTACAGTGTGGCTGCATTTATGGGCACAGTGAGGCTGCATTCACGGGAACAGTGAGGCTGCAATGGTGGGCACAGTGAGGCTGCATTCACGGGCACAGCGAGGCTGCAATGATGGGCACAGTGAGGCTGCATTCATGAAGACAGTGAGACTGCATTCATGGGCACAGTAAAGCTGCATTTGATGGGCAATCGTGCGTGATTGTGTAGACAGGGCCCCAGTGCACTGTATTGTCCAGGGGCCTATAATGCTCTTAAGATGGCACTGCCTGCACAGAGTCCTGATCTCAACCCGATAGAACACCTTTGGGATGAATTTGAGCAGAGACTGCGAGCCAGGCCTTTTCATCCAAGATCAGTGCCTGGGCCCCTTAGTGCCAATTGAGCATCGTTTAAATGCCAACGTATACCTGAGTATTTTTGCTGACCATGTCCATCCTTTTATGACTATGAGGTCCATAAAGACATGGATGAGCGAGTTTGGGGTGGAGGAACTTGACTGGCCTGCACAGAGACCTGCCCTTAACCCAATAGAACACTTTTGGTGATGAATTAGAGCGGTAACTGCAAGGCAGGCCTTCTCGTCCAACACCAACCTCTCTGATCATGCCACTCTTACCCTGGTCAAGTCTACCCAGTAGAATACCACCATTGTCCCATGACCACCATGGATGAGCGAGTTTGGGGTGGAGGAACTTGACTGGCCTGCACAGAGTCCTGACTTCAACCCGATTAGAACACCTTTGGTGATGAATTAGAGCGGAGACTACGAGGCGGGCCTTCTTGTCCAACACCAGTGCCTGACCTTACAAATGCTCTTCTGGAAGAATGGTCAAACATTCCCATAGACACCCTCCTAAACCTTGTGGACGGCCTTCCCAGAAGAGTTGAAGCTGTTACAGCTGCAAAGGGTGGGCCAACTCAATATTGAACCCTACGGACTAAGATACTGGGATGCTATTAAAGTCCATGTGTGTGTAAAGGCAGGCGTTCCAATACTTTTGGTAATATAGTGTATGTCTTCTCTCTTGAAATCTGCCACGAGAGAAGTGACACCACTTTTAATATCTTTTTGAGATAATAAGCATGACTGTCATTGAAGGCTTAAAGAAAAAAAAACCTCAGGGGATTAACTAAAGCTTATTTTTATCACATGTCTGTGATCCAGGGAATTAATGAACCTATTGCTGGAAGGTAACGGTGAATGTATACATTAGAAGTCACTTTGACGTTCCTTCTCTTTTTTTCCTCCATGGATACCAGGTCTCACATCTCACGCTGTTCCTATTCTCCACAACTCCCTTCTGTATGCCATTAGTCATTATTCATCAATCCTCAAGGTCTTTCAATGTACCCTCAGAACCTTTCTTTTTTCAGAAGCACACATGACCTTGAGCATTGCGGCATCTGATTTATCACATTCAGCAAACTATCACCTGCAATACGGCTACTGCGGCCAATTCTCTCTTACCTGCTGTGTCTCTTCTCATACAGTAAGGCGAAAAAGACATCGGGCCAACATGGGAACCAAAGAAAAAAGTAAAATTGGTCCTTCCGTCTAAAATCCAAGCCAACCCAGAGGAAGGCAAAAAAAAAAATACAGTCAGGTCCATAAATATTGGGACATCGACACAATTCTAATCTTTTTGGCTCTATACACCACCACAATGGATTTGAAATGAAATGAACAAGATGTGCTTTAATTGCAGACTTTCAGCTTTAATTTGAGGGTATTTACATCCAAATCAGGTGAACGGTGTAGGACTTTTTAAGGGACCAAAAGTAATGGGACAGATTACCAATCATCCATCAAACTTTCACTTTTTAATACTTGGTTGCAAATCCTTTGCAGTCAATTACAGCCTGAAGTCTGGAACGCATAGACATCACCAGACGCTGGGTTTCATCCCTGGTGATGCTCTGCCAGGCCTCTACTGCAACTGTCTTCAGTTCCTGCTTGTTCTTGGGGCATTTTCCCTTCAGTTTTGTCTTCAGCAAGTGAAATGGATGCCCAATCGGATTCAGGTCAGGTGATTGACTTGGCCATTGCATAACATTCCACTTCTTTCCCTTAAAAAACTCTTTGGTTGCTTTCGCAGTATGCTTCGGGTCATTGTCCATCTGCACTGTGAAGCGCCGTCCAATGAGTTCTGAAGCATTTTGTTGAATATGAGCAGATAATATTGCTGGAAACACTTCAGAATTCATCCTGCTGCTTTTGTCAGCAGTCACATCATCAATAAATACAAGAGAACCAGTTCCATTGGCAGCCATACATGCCCACGCCATGACACTACCACCACCATGCTTCACTGATGAGGTGGTATGCTTTGGATCATGAGCAGTTCCTTTCCTTCTCCATACTCTTCTCTTCCCATCACTCTGGTACAAGTTGATCTTGGTCTCATCTGTCCATAGGATGTTGTTCCAGAACTGTGAAGGCTTTTTTAGATGTTGTTTGGCAAACTCTAATCTGGCCTTCCTGTTTTTGAGGCTCACCAATGGTTTACATCTTGTGGTGAACCCTCTGTATTCACTCTGGTGAAGTCTTCTCTTGATTGTTGACTTTGACACACATACACCTACCTCCTGGAGAGTGTTCTTCATCTGGCCAACTGTTGTGAAGGGTGTTTTCTTCACCAGGGAAAGAATTCTTCGGTCATCCACCACAATTGTTTTCCGTGGTCTTCCGGGTCTTTTGGTGTTGCTGAGCTCACCGTTGCGTTCTTTATTTTAAGGAAGTTCCAAACAGTTGATTTGGCCACACCTAATGTTTTCGCTATCTCTCTGATGGGTTTGTTTTGCTTTTTCAGCCTAATGATGGCTTGCTTCACTGATAGTGACAGCTCTTTGGATCTCATATTGAGAGTTGACAGCAACAGATTCCAAATGCAAATAGCACACTTGAAATGAACTCTGGACCTTTTATCTGCTCCTTGTAAATGGGATAATGAGGGAATAACACACACCTGGCCATGGAACAGCTGAGCAGCCAATTGTCCCGTTACTTTTGGTCCCTTAAAAAGTGTGAGGCACATATACAAACTGTTGTAATTCCTACACCGTTCACCTGATTTGGATGTAAATACCCTCAAATTAAAGCTGAAAGTCCGCAGTTAAAGCGCATCTTGTTCGTTTTATTTCAAATTCATTGTGATGGTGTATAGAGCCAAAAAGATTAGAATTGTGTCAATGTCCCAATATTTATGGACCTGACTGTATATGAAAGGACCCCTATGCTGGGAGCTCTGTCGGCGGGGATGTGCCTGAATTTTGTTTTCCTGCAAAGCACATCCCTTAGTGAAAGGACCACATAGCAAACACATAAACACTGGCTAGGCACACATTTAACCCTTTGATTGTCCCAGATGTTTAACCCCCTTCCCAGCCAGTGTCATTAGTACAGTGACAGTGCATATTTTTAGCACCGATCACTGTATTAGTGTCACTGGTTCCCACCAAGTGTCAGTTGGTGTCAGATTGTCCAATTGTCCGCAAAAGTTGCTGTTTGATGCCATTACTAGTATAAAAAAAAATCCAGTATATACAGTGGGGAAATAATGATATACTTCCCTACAGATTGTGTAAGTTTGCCCACTTACAAATAAATGTAGGGTCTATCATTGTTATCATTGGTGTATTTTATATGATAGAGGCCGAATATCAACCAAAAATCCAGAAAAAACACATGATACAAATGTTATAAATGGAGTCCAGTGAGTAAAATAAGTATTTGATCCCCAAGCAAAACACGACTTAGTAGTTGGTGGAAAAACCCTTGTCGGCAAGAACAGAGGTCACAGGTTTCTTGTAATTGGTGACCAGGTGTCAGGGCTGGGCTCAGCCCTTCCTTCTCTGAGCTGGCCGCTCAGCTGTCGGCTAATTGCCAGCCCCTATCCCTCCACAGTGACTCACCTGTTGATGATATCCTGCTCGTCAGTCCTGCCTACTTAAGCCGTCTAGCCCAGATGATCTCTGCCGTCGCCTTGGTCACATCTCTAGAGACGCTCTCCTGTGTTACTGTTAAAGACTTGCTTGGCTGTCCTTCCTTCTGGCTCCAGATCCTGCTTGCTGTTCTACTGCCCTTATCTCTGGCTCCCTGACGTTTGGGCTTGTCTGGCTATCCTTTTCCGGGTCCTGAACTCTGATTATGTTTTGACTACGTTTACTCCATTTACCTTTTTTTATTATCATTAAACAAGTGTGATTTAACTGTTCTTCTGTCTCAGTCTGATTCATGGTTTCTGACACCAGGTCTGCACACATCTCAGGAGGGATTTTGGTCCACTCTTCTTTACGGATCTTTTCTAAATCCTTAAGGTTTCTTGGCTGTCTCTTGGCAACTCGAAGTTTCAGCTCCCTCCATACATTTTCTATAGGATTAAGGTCTGGGGACCGGCTGGGCCACTCCATGACTTTAATGTGCTTCTTCTTGAGCCACTCCTTTGTTGCCTTGGTGGTATGTTTTGGGTCACTGTCATGCTGGAAGACCCATCCACGACCCATCTTCAGTGTTTGGGCTGAGGAAAGAAGGTTTTCATCCAAGATTTTACAATACATGGCCCCGCCCATTGGCCCCTCAATGTGGCAAAGTCAGCCTGTACCTTTAGCAGAAAAGCAGCTCCAAAGCACCATGTTTTAACCTCCGTGCTTGATGGTAAAAATGGTGTTCTTAGGGTCATAGTCAGCATTTTTCTTCCTCCAAACACCGCGAGTTGAGTTGATGCCAAAAAGTTTGATTTTGGGCTGATCTGACCACAGCACTTTCTCCCAATCCTTCTCTGAATCATTTCTGGTTTATACTAGTTAGGAAACATTTTTGGGGTGTAGATGCTGGTTCCCCAATGCCAAACGCGGAAGAAACAATCTCAGGGTTGATGTAGGGCCTGATATATTAAATGTGGCCATCCGCTCTCCGTTATCCCCCACTCCTTGTAGTTGGTGACCAGGTTTGCACACATCTCAGGAGAGATTTTGGTCCTCTCTTCTTTACAGATCTTCTCTAAACCCTGAAGGTTTCTTGGCTGTCGATTGGCAACTCAAAGTTTCAGCTCCCTCCATACATTTTCTATAGGATAAAGGCTAGGCCACTCCATGACCTTAATGTGTTTCTTCTTGAGCAACTTATTTGTTGCCTTGGTGGTATGTTTTGGGTCATTGTCATGCTGAAAGACCCATCCACGACCCATTTTCAGTGTTCTGTCTGAGGGAAGAAGGTTCTCATCCAAGATTTTACAATACATGGCCCCGTCCATTGGCCCCTCAATGCAGCAAAGTCGGACTGCACCTTTAGCAGAGAAACAGCCCCAAAGCATCATGTTTCCACCTCCGTGCTTGACTGTAGGGATGGCGTTCTTAGGGTCATAGTCAGCGTTTATCTTCCTCCAAACACGGCGAGTCGAGTTAATGCCAAAGAGCTCAATTTTGGTCTCATCTGACCACAGCACTTTCTCCCAATCCTTCTCCGAATCATTTAGATGTTCATTGGCATGACTGTACATGGGCCTTCTTGAGGAGGGTAACCTTGCGGGCGCTGCAGGATTTCAATCCATGGCAGAGTATTGTGTTACCAATGGTTTGTTTGGTGACTGTGGTCCCAACTGCCTTGAGATCATTCACAAGTTCCTCCCGTGTAGTTCTGGGCTGATCCCTCACTTTTCTCATGATCATCCTCACCCCATGAGGAGAAACCTTGCATGGGAGCTCCAGACCGAGGGTGACTGATGGTTATTTTGTATTTCCTACATTTGAGAATAATCGCTCCAACAGTTGTGTCCTTCTCACCAAGCTTCTTGATGATGGTCTTGTAGCCCATTCCAGCCTTGTGCAGGTCTACAATCTTGTTCCTGACATCCTTTGACAGCTCTTTGCTCAGGATGGTGAGGTAATGGAAGAGAGAGATTCTGTGGACAGGTGTCTTTTATACAAATAACGAGTTGTCGTTAGGAGGACCTTCTTACATTGACAGGACTAATCTGTGTACCACATGAGCACCTACTGTAACCAGTCTATGGGAACCAGAATTATTGTTGGTTGGTAGGAGGATAAAATACTTATTTTACTCCATTTATAACATTTGTACCATGTGTTTTTTCTGGATTTTTGGTTGATCTTCTGTCTCTATCATATAAAATACACCTATGATAAAAATGATAGACCCTTCATTTCTATGTAAGTGGGCAAACTTACACAATCTGCAGGGGATCAAATCATTATTTTCCCCACTGTATACCACAGTTTGTAGACGAAATAACGTTTGCATAATTTTTTTTTTTACAAAAAACATGTAGCGGAATACACATTGGCCTAAATTTATGAAGAAAATTTTTTTTATTGGATGTTTTATAGCAAAAAGTAAAAAGGGTTTTTTTTTTTTTTTGTTTTTTTTTTAAATTGTCATTCTTTTTTTGTTTATAGTGCAAAAGAAATGAAAAAAAAAAAAAGTACGTCGGGAATTTTTTTTTATTGGATGTTTTATAGCAAAAAGTACAAAGGTTTTTTTTTCTTTTTTGAATATGTTTTATAGCAAAAAGCAAAAATGTTTTTTTTTTTTTTCAAAATTGTCATTCTTTTTTTGTTTATAGTGCAAAAGAAATGAAAAAAAAAAAAAGTACGTCGGGAAATTTTTTTTTATTGGATGTTTTATAGCAAAAAGTACAAAGGTATTTTTTGTTTTGTTTTTTGGATATGTTTTATAGCAAAAAGTAAAAAGGTTTTTTTTTTTTTTTTTTTTTTCAAAATTGTAATTCTTTTTTTGTTTATAGTGCAAAAGAAATGAAAAAAAAAAAAAGTAAAGTTTTAAAAAAGGTTTTTTTTTTTTTTTCAAAATTGTCATTCTTTTTTTGTTTATAGTGCAAAAGGAATGAAAAAAAAAAAAGGTACGTTGGGGAATTTTTTTTTATTGGATGTTTTATAGCAAAAGTACAAAGGTTTTTTTGGGGGGGTTTTTTTGGATATGTTTTATAGCAAAAAGTAAAAAAGGTTTTTTTTTTTTTTTTTTTTCAAAATTGTCATTCTTTTTTTGTTTATAGTGCAAAAGAAATGAAAAAAAAAAAAGTACGTCGAGAAATTTTTTTTTATTGGATGTTTTATAGCAAAAAGTACAAAGGTTTTTTTTTTTTTTGAATATATTTTATAGCAAAAAGTAAAAAGGGTTTTTTTTGTTTTTTTTTCAAAATTGTCATTCTTTTTTTGTTTATAGTGCAAAAGAAATGAAAAAAAAAAAAGTAAAGGTTTAAAAAAGGTTTTTTTTGGTTTTTTTTTTTCAAAATTGTCATTCTTTTTTTGTTTATAGTGCAAAAGAAATGAAAAAAAAAAAGTAAAGGTTTAAAAAAGGTTTTTTTGGTTTTTTTTTCAAAATTGTCATTCTTTTTTTGTTTATAGTGCAAAAGAAATGAAAAAAAAAAAAAGTACGTTGGGAATTTTTTTTTTTTGGATGTTTTATAGCAAAAGTACAAAGGTTTTTTTGGGGTTTTTTTTTTGGATATGTTTTATAGCAAAAAGTAAAAAAGGGTTTTTTTGTTTTGTTTTTTTCAAAATTGTCATTCTTTTTTTGTTTATAGTGCAAAAGAAATGAAAAAAAAAAAAAGTACGTCGGGAAATTTTTTTTTATTGGATGTTTTATAGCAAAAAGTACAAAGCCAAAGGTTGTTTTTTTTTTTTGGATATGTTCTATAGCAAAAAGTAAAAAGGGTTTTTTTTTTTTTTTTTTTTTCAAAATTGTCATTCTTTTTTTGTTTTTAGTGCAAAAGAAATGAAAAAAAAAAAGTAAAGGTTTAAAAAAGGTTTTTTTTTTTTTTTTTTTCAAAATTGTCATTCTTTTTTTGTTTATAGTGCAAAAGAAATGAAAAAAAAAAAAAAAGTACGTCGGGAAATTTTTTTTAATTGGATGTTTTATAGCAAAAGTACAAAGGTTTTTTTTTTTTTTTTTTTTTTTTTTCAAAATTGTCATTCTTTTTTTGTTTATAGTGCAAAAGAAATTTAAAAAAAAAAAAGTACGTCGGGAATTTTTTTTTTATTGGATGTTTTATAGCAAAAAGTACAAAGGTTTTTTTTTCTTTTTTGAATATGTTTTATAGCAAAAAAGTAAAAAGGGTTTTTTTTTTTTTTTTTTTCAAAATTGTCCTTCTTTTTTTGTTTATAGTGCAAAAAGAAATGAAAAAAAAAAAAAAGTACGTCGGGAATTTTTTTTTTATTGGATGTTTTATAGCAAAAAGTACAAAGCCAAACGTTGTTTTTTTTTTGGATATGTTTTATAGCAAAAAGTAAAAAAGTTTTTTGTTTTTTTTGAAAATTGTCGTTCTTTTTTTTGTTTTATAGTGCAAAACAAATGAAAAAAAACCCAAAAAAAACGCAGAGGTGATAAAATACCACCAAAAGAAAGCTCTCTTTGTAGGAGAAAAATGACAGAAATGTTATTTGGGTACAGCATCGCACGACTGGACAGTGAAAGGAGAAGCAGCAGACTGATGGGGTGATCTTTCTATCAGTCTGCTCTCAGGGACAGCAAGCCAAATTTAGGCACTAAAAATGCTTGCATGTAAAAAAAAAAAAAAAAAAAAGTACAGATGTATCAATGACTACAGTGCTGCATTAATTGTTGTCTCTTATATCTGCCCCCGGAGTTCGGGTTTTAGGTATCGGCAAAGCTTTGCCGTCTGGATGACTAACCGAAGAAAATAGTCATTGTCTGGTTCCCCAGTATAATGGAATGGAAGTGATTACCGTACAGCAAAGCAACAAAACAAGTGTCAGCGGAGATAACGAAAATCCTCTTTTTTAATCCTCCAGCCGATAACAAGGAGAGACCGAGTCACGGCGCCTGATCACCTTCCCGCCGATCCGCGGAGAACGTTGTGAATATTCCATCGATTGTTTTATTAATGGGCTGACCCGTCTCCTGCTACATCACAGTTATTAAATCCTGGAAGGAAAAGCATTTAGAGCTTTAAAGTGATTGTAAACCTTTTTTCTTTTGTTTGTTTTTTTTAACCACTTCAATACCGGGGGGGGGCACATATACACAATCCTGCCCAGGCCAATTTTCAGCTTCCAGCGCTGTCGCAACTTGAATGACAATCGCGCGGTCATACAACGCTGTACCCAAACTAATTTTTTTATCATTTTGTTCCCACAAATAGAGCTTTCTTTTGGTGGTATTTGATCACCTCTGGGGTTTTTATTTTTTGCGCAACAAATAAAAAAAGACCGAAAGCTTTGTAAAAAAAACAAGTTTTTCTTTGTTTCTGTTAAAAATGTTTGTAAACAAGTACGTTTTCTTCTTCAATGACGGGCACTGATAAGGCGACAATGATGGGCACCGATGAGGTGGCACCAATGAGGTGGAACTGACGGGCACTGATGATTGGCACTGATAGGCGGCACTGATGGGCACTGATAGGTGGCACTGGTATGCGGCACTGATGGGCACTCATAGGTGGCACTGATGCGCACTCATAGGCGGCACTCATGTGCACTTGTAGGTGGCATTGATGGGTACTTATGGGTGGCACTGATGGGTCCTTATGGGTGGCACGGATGGGCACTGACAGGTGGCACCGATGGACACTGATTGGTGGCACTGATGACACTGATGGAGGCATTGCTAGGCATCACTGATATATAATAGTGCCAGTCAGTGCCCATTTGTGGGCACTGATTGGCACAGATTGGGCATAATTTACACATGTGGATGGTCATGGGGTACATACCTGGCCATCCACATATTGCTCCCTTCCCTGGTGGTCCTAGAAGCATTCTAGTGGTCTAGTGTGGGCATCCGAGGGGGGGGGGCTGCGCTGATAAACAATCAGCGCAGACCCCCTATGTCAGGAGAGCCGCCGATCGGCTCTCCTCTACTCACGTCTGTCAGATGCGAGTGAGGAAAAGCCGATCAACGGCTTTTCCTATTGACAGCGTGATCAGCCGTGATTGGACACGGCTGATCACGTGGTAAAGAGCCTCCGCCGGAGACTCTTTACCAAGATCGGTGGAGCGGTGTGTCAGACTGACACACCACTCCACTGATCGCCGTCAATCTGCTTTAGGCCGGGCGGGAAGTGGTTAAATAACAAACATATCATACTTACCTCCACTGTGCAGTTGGTTTTGCACAGAGCGGCCCCCCGAAACCTCCTCTTCTGGGGTCCCCCCGGCGGCGCTCGCGACTCCTCCCCACATCAGATAACCCCCTAGGAGAAGCTCTCTCCCGAGGGGGGCTACCTTGCAGGCGCGCTCCCGAGTCCAACATTTGCGTCTATAGACACAGAATGCCGGACTCCCCCCCCCCCTCCCCAACGCCCGTGTCATTGGATTTGATTGACAGCAGCGGGGGCCAATGGCTGCTATAGATCTATCCAATCAAGAGCTGAGAACCCCAGACAGAGACGGTGGGCGCGACTCCGCCGAGGGAACGAACGGGCTCAGGTGAGTAAAACGTGGGGGGGGGGGTGTCAGTGTTAGAAGTTTTTTCACCTTAATGCATAGGATGCATTAAGGTGAAAAAACTTCTAACACTGACCCCCCCCCCCACACACACACATATACGTTTTACTCACCTGAGCCCGTTCGTTCCCTCGGCGGAGTCGAAAACACACGAGGGTTTACAACTCCTTTAATCAGTTTTTTTAATAAATTATTATATACAGGAATAATAATATTGTTTATATTAATATATATACAGTATATACATTATCTCACAAAAGTAAGTACACCCCTCACATTTTTGTAAATATTTTATTATATCTTTTCATGTGACAACACTGAAGAAATGACACTTGTCTACAGTGTTTCTCAACTCCAGTCCTCAAGGCGCCCCAACAGGTCATGTTTTCAGGATGCCCATTATTTTGCACAGGTGATTTTATCAGTTTCACTTCCTTAGTAATTACCACAGCCGTTTTCATCTGAGGGAAATCCTAAAAACATGACCTGTTAGGGCGCCTTGAGGACTGGAGTTGAGAAACACTGGTCTACAATGTAAAGTAGTGAGTGTACAGCTTGTATAACAGTGTAAATTTGCTGTCCCCTCAAAATAACTCAACACACAGCCATTAATGTCTAAACCGCTGGCAACAAAAGTCAGTACACCCCTAAGTGAAAATGTCCAAATTGGGCCCAAAGTGTCAATACTTTGTGTGGCCACCATTATTTTCCAGCACTGCCTTAACCCTCTTGGGCATGGAGTTCACCAGAGCTTCACAGGTCACCACTGGAGTCCTCTTCCCCTCCTCCATGATGACATCACAGAGCTGGTGGATGTTAGAGACCTTGCGCTCCTCCACCTTCCATTTGAGGATGTCCCACAGATGATCAATAGGGTTTAGGTCTGGAGACATGCTTGGCCAGTCCATCACCTTTACCCTCAGCTTCTTTGGCAAGGCAGTGGTGGTCTTGGAGGTGTGTTTGGGGTGGTTATCATGTTGGAATACTGCCCTGCGGCCCAGTCTCTGAAGGGAGGGGATCATGCTCTGCTTCAGTATATCACAGTACATGTTGGCATTCATGGTTCCCTCAATGAACTGTAGCCCCCCAGTGCCGGCAGCACTCATGAAGCCCCAGACCATGACACTCCCACCACCATGCTTGACTGTAGACAAGACACACTTGTCTTTGTCCTCCTCACCTGGTTGTCCCCACACACACTTGTCACCATCTGAACCAAATAAGTTTATCTTGGTCTCATCAGACCACAGGACATGGTTCCAGTAATCCATGTCCTTAGTCTGCTTGTCTTCAGCAAACTGTTTGCGGACTTTCTTGTGCATCATCTTTAGAAGAGGCTTCCTTCTGGGATGACAACCATGCAGACCAATTTGATGCAGTGTGCGGCGTATGGTCTGAGCACTGACAGGCTGACCCCCCCACCCCTACAACCTCTGCAGCAATGCTGGCAGCACTCATACGTCTATTTCCCGAAGACAACCTCTGGATATGACGCTGAGCATGTGCCCTCAACTTCTTTGGTGGACCATGGCGAGGCCTGTTCTGGGTGGAACCTGTCCTGTTATACCGCTGTATGGTCTTGGCCACCGTGCTGCAGCTCAGTTTTAGGGTCTTGGCAATCTTCTTATAGCCTAGGCCATCTTTATGTAGAGCAACAATTCTTTTTTTTAGATCCTCAGAAATCTTTGCCATGAGGTGCCATGTTGAATTTCCAGCGACCAGTATAAGAGAGTGAGAGCGATAACACCAAATTTAACACACCTGCTCCCCATTCACACCTGAGACCTTGTAACACTAATGAGTCACATGACACCGGGGCAGAGAAAATGGCTAATTGGGCCCAATTTGGACATTTTCACTTAGGGGTGTACTGACTTTTGTTGCCAGCGGTTTAGACATTAATGGCTGTGTGTTGAGTTATTTTGAGGGGACAGCAAATTTACACTGTTATACAAGCTGTACACTCACTACTTTACATTGTAGACAAGTGTCATTTCTTCAGTGTTGTCACATGAAAAGATAGAAGAAAAGATTTACAAAAATGTGATGGGTGTACTTACTTTTGTGAGATACTGTGTGTGTATATATGTATATATATATATATATATATAATCACTAATTTGTACATAAGATTGCCTCTGGGCAAAAAGCAATTGGCACCAATCCATATATTAATTGCAATTAAAGCAGAACTTCAGCGACCCTCTGAAAGATTGAGCAATAATATATATTATTATTTAAAACATTTACAGCTATTTTCTTTATAAGATATTACATACAGAAATATATATATATATATATATATATATATATATATATATATATATATATATATATATATATATATATATATATATACTGAATAGATAATATATTATTATTATTTGGTATTATTATTATTAAAAACATTTACATAAAATTATATATTGTATAATAATAATAATATATTATATATACAGTAAACAGATAGATAATAATAATTAAAATAATATATATACATATATATATATATATATATATATATATATATATATATATATATATATATATACATATACATATATATATATATATATATATATATATATATATATATATATATATATATATATAATTTTTATTATTATTATTAATAATAATATTTAAAACATTTACAGCTATTTTCTTTATAAGATATTACATACATTCACCCTCTCGATTCGTCCTGTTATCATTGAAAATGTAAGTAAAAGAAAACCCCAAATTTTGGGTTGTTCCCAGAATAGTAATAGAGGGGGAAATCTTCCAATAGTGACACTTGTTCTGGTGACCTGGGGGGGGGGTCCTCAAAGATTTCCTTTCACTTCCTTTTTGATTGTTTTTTATTTTTTTATTTTTATACTCTATATTTTATTTTATACATTTTTTTTTTTTAATACAAACAGACATAATTCAATTGCATGCGTATCACAAAATATATTTAAAAAAAAAATTGGTTCTATTTTAGGTAAATATACAAAATTTAAATTCACATTGCTTATTTTATACTTATATTATAAAAACTTTCACCTCTGCCATCTTAGTAAAAAAATAAATAAATAATAATTTTTTTTTTCTCATTTCCTTTTTGGCTATGGGACAGGAAGTGAAGGGAAATCTCCCCAATGGGACGCGGGTGAATTTTTTTTTTTTTTTGGGGGGGGGCAAAGATTTGTGCTGGGAGGGGGGATTTCAGCAGGGGGGGCAGACTTATACTGGGAGGAGGGGGTATTTATGCTTAGAGGGTAAGCATGCAGATGAGTGCTCATTTTTTTTTTGAGGGGGGGGGTTGCTGGCACATAATCCTGGGGGGGGGCACAGTTTGGCATGTTGGCCCTTGGCTCTAGATGACCTTGTTCCGGCACTGGATTCAACTTTTGTGTCTTGATGAAGAGTTGAGCTGCCTGTGGATGGTGCTAAGTCAGCAGATGACTGCACTATCCAAACAGACTGAGTCTAAGGAGGTATGTCAACGTATAAAGCAATGAAACAGAACGACCTATTTTATATACTTTATTGCTTATACCTAAATGCATAATCAAGAGGAGGACATGCAGATTCCAGGGGGGCCCCTCCGAAGGGTTGTACCCCAGGCAAAGACACCGTATGCCCTGTTCCTCCTCCACGCGTCGTATGAGTCACATTATACGATCTGCGTTTGTATTATTTGTATAATGTTCTGAGTACAAATCATCCCACATATCTATTAAATGATGAACCTCGGTGTCTGAGCTCATTATCGCGGCTGTCATTTTTCTCGGTTTTTTTTTGGCGTTTTTTTGGCAAGACAAAATAATTACAACTAATTATCTTGATTAATTTGCTTCGGTGGGAACGTTGCATGTGAGTCGCCATCAACGCGGCTCGGGGTTCTGCGAATGACCGATTTATAATTATCTGAATTTATTTTTTCATCTAGTCCGGGACGGCTCGGCACGTGACATCAATCGCGCCACGAGGTGCCTCAAATAGGAATTTAACACCATTGTGTACTTGTAAATTCCGCTCCCCGTATTTACTTTATTTATAGACAATTTTCCCGAGAGCTGTACCGTATTGTCAGAGAGCCGTCAAACACCTTTCCTACCTAACTCAACTTCACTTGAGGAACGCAAAACACGATGTTACAACCTGGCCTTTATTTACAATGTAAAGAGAAGGAATCTACAAAATGTATCTATTTCAGGGAAAGATACAAAAAGAAACTCAAACTTTGCCAAACTGAGTGCTGCTAAATATTCAGAGGTCAAGGCTGGGGAAACGCGGGCTTATCCCAATCTGGTGGAGCTTTTAACCCTTTCGCTGCGGCACGTTTACAAAAATAATTTTAGGCCTGAAGATTATGTAAAACGCCCAAACAGAATTCATTTTCTGAAAGCAGACACTCTAGAGCAGGGGTCTCAAACTGGTGGCCCTCCAGCTGTTGCGAAAATACAAGTCCCATGCATTGCAAGGCTGGCAGTTACAAGCGTGACTCCCACAGGCAGAGGCATGATGGGACGTGTAGTTTCGCAACAGCTGGAGGGCCACCAGTTTGAGACCCCTGCTCTAGAGAGCTCCAATTTTTTTAGGTCACATTATAATTAGGCTGCGAGCTCACCTGTCTGTCCTGTCCTTGACTTCGATCCTTGGATGTGCATGGAGTGGCACCTGGTACAAAAGTTTTATCTCATTTGAAAGACTTTATGAAACCTTGTCGATTAAAAGCATCAAATATAGCCAACGTGTTTCGGAAAGGAAAAGTCTCCCACCTTCTTCAGGGCTTGAGCAGTCCATATTAATAAAATCATGACATAATGCACTAAGGAACCTATGCTAAGGTTTGATGTAGACTAGCATCTCCTGATGGCAGTAAGTGTTCTGTCTCTAGGACTGAGAGCTAAACCTTCCTGCTCCACAAACTCCAGGTACCATATTTCTTTGATCTTAAATTTATTGGAACAAGCCCGGTGAAACTGCCAATTGATAAAATAAACATCAATCAGTACAATTTTGCATATAATAAAGAAACAATGCTTTACAACACAGAATGGGATAACAAGAACCTACTTTTTAGACTTGCTGAGGGGTGGTGGCAAGAGATTGAAGAACATGCCTAATGCATGCATACACACAAGCGGACTTTTCGACCGGACTGGTCCGACGGTCTATCCGACGGACTTTCGGCGGACTTCCAATGGACTTTCCGAACAAACGGACTTGCCTACACACGATCACCCCAAAGTCCGACGGATTCGTACGTGATGACGTAAGACCGGACTAAAATAAGGAAGTTGATAGCCAGTAGACAATAGCTGCCCTAGCGTCGGTTTTTGTCCATCGGACTAGCATACAGATGAGCGGACTTTTCGACCGGACTCGAGTCCGTCGGAAAGATTTGAAACATGTTCCAAATCTAAAGTCCGTCAGATTTTCGACCGAAAAAGTCCGCTGCAGGTCCAATGAAGCCCACACATGGTCAAATTGTCCAGTTTGGTCGAAAAGTCCGCTCGTTTGTATGAGGCATTACTGTCACACTGTAGACTCTTAAAATGGAAGCTGAGTCACTTCCTCTAGAGAATTCTCCCAGAATGCACTGGTTCCTAACAACTTTATTAACACATACTAAGAGAATACAATATGTAACTTCTATAAACAGCAAAGCTATACCAGAAAGGGAACAGCAGGTGGCGCCTGCACTCTGCATATAACTATCTTTGTATAAATCAAGAAAACCCAACATGTTATTTCAAGCATATAAACATTAATAAACTGAATAGAAGCCCGGTGGGCAGAACAGGAGAGGTAGCCAGCAATCCAGGAGAAGATGCTAGCCTTCATCAAGCCTTTAACACAAGTTCCGTTGACTATATTTGATGCTCTTAACCATTACATTTTTCAAAAAGTCCTTCAAATGAAATGAACATTTGTACCTGGTGCTCCTCCGTGTACATCCAAGAATTCAGTCTGCCATTGGTTGTATTTGATGTCCTTTGCCATAAATGTTTCAAAAAGTCCTTTTAAGTGAAATTAACTTTTGTACCAGGCACTCCAGCAAACACATCCAAGAATTTTCAGTCACCTGTCTCCTGTTGGCTGTTTTCGATGCTCCTAACCATTAAATGTTTCAAAAAGTCCTTCAAGTGAGTGAGATAAACATTTGTACCAGGTGCTCCTCCATGCACATCCAAGAATTTGCAGTCTCCCATTGGCTGTTTTTGATGCTTCTGATCTTCAAATGTTTCAAAAATTGCTTCAAGTGAGATTAACTTTTTTACCGGGCACTCCGCAATACACATCCAAGAATTTGCAGTCTCCCGTTGGCTGTTTTTGATGCTCTTAAACATTAAATGTTTTAAAAAGTCTTTTTAAATTGAGATTAGCATTTGTACCAGGTGCTCCTCCATACTCATCCAAGAATTTGCAGTCTCCCATTGGCAGTTTTTGATGCTCCTAACCTTCAAATGTTTCAAAAAGTTCTTCAAGTGAGATGAAGTTGTGTACCAGGAAATCCGCCATACACATCCAAGAATTTACAGTCTCCCGTTGGCTGCATTTGATGCTCTTAACCGATAAATGTTTCAAAAAGTCCTACAATGAAATAACATTATTTGATGCTTTAAACCAGTATATGTTTTAAAAAGTCCTTCAAGTGAGATGGACATTTGTGCCTGGCACTCCTCCATAGACATCAAAGAATTTACAGTCTCCCGTTGGCTGTTTTTGATGCTCCTAACATTTAAATGTTTCAAAAATTCCTTCAAGTGAGATGAACTTTTGTACTGGGCACTCCGCCATACACATTCAAGAATTTACAGTCTCACGTTGGCTGTATTTGATGTTTTTAATCATTAAATGTTTAAAAAAAGTATTTTCAAGTGAAATAAACATTTGTACCAGGTGCTCCTCCATACACATCCAAGAATTTGCACTCTCACATTGGCTGTATTTGATGCTCTTAAGCATTACCTGTTCCAAAAAGTCCTTCAAGTGAAATGTACATTTGTACTAGGTGTTCCTCCATGCGCATCCAAAAATGTGCAGTCTCCCGTTGGCTTTATTTGATGTTCTTAACCATTAAATGATCCAAAAAGTTCTTTAAGTGAGATGAACATCTGTACCGTGTGCTCCTCCATACATATAAAAGAATTTACAGTCTCCTGTATTTGATGCCCATAAATGTTTCAAAAAAAGTCCTTCAAATGAGATAGACTTTTGGACCAGGTGTTCCTCCATACATATCCAATAAATTACCATCTGGTGAGTGCTCCATCCCTTTGTCGCTATCAAAGAGGAAGCAGCCTAGAACTAGAACAGGCTCCACCTATATTATATTTCAACCACAGATCTGCTTCTTTGAAGGAAAGATCACTTTTACGGTAGATCCTTCAGAACCAGCCTTCACTTATAACAGTCCAACGTTATCACACACACATCAAGCTTCAGTCCTTGACTTAGTCATGGTAACCAAAGATGACCCTACCAGATTTCACAAAGAAAGGATGCCAGGGGCCCCATCAAAACAATGCTTTGAGGCCCAAAGATCTGTGCTTAAACCTTTGTTCAGAAAGATAAGCTTTTCTGCCTTCGTATATTTGTGGAAAGTTTCAGATAAAAAGCAAAAATAAAACGCAGCCACACTTTAAAGTGACATGTGCGTCAAAACTATATATTTTTTTTCCCCTTCTATTACATTTAGTCTGGAAATTGCTCTCATCAACAAAGCACTCCTGTACATCTGAGTGTGAGGAGACGGACGGTAATGGGTAGGATGCGCTTTCACCTATTACCGAAAGGAAGAAAACAGGAATCATTTCTGATGACAGGTTCCTTAGTGTGAAGACACATTGTATTTCTTCTTGGAATTAGATGACACTTTGCTTTCCCTCGGCGCATTGCGAACACCTCTTGCCCTGCAATTTTTTTTTAACTCACTGATTCACCGTATAGGTTAATGATTGGACTTCCTGTAAGTTGTACTTCTTTACTTCGAAGACAATCATTATAGACCTCAGGGTCCCGGCAGGCCCATTATTACCACACCAAACAATGTTTTTTTTTTTTTTTTTGCCCTTTCTCTAATAACTAGGACTCATCGAGTATCTAGTACCACAGACTTAGGCTAGCCATATGCACTTCAGTTTCTCTTGTTCAGGCTATGGATTCTCAATCCAATAGTTTCTTCTATCTATACTGAACAGCATGGATGGAGGAATCCCCCCTTGGATCTCCGCCTCTGATGTGTTTTGTCCACCAGTGGGCTCAATCTGGGAGGGAAGGAGGGCACTCAACTCTACAATAAAGCCAAGTGGTGGGTGAAATGCCTCGGCTCCAGCACTTCAGACTATAGGTGCAGGCTCTCCAGCTGTGTTCATGGGGTGGTCCAGAGAGAAAAGAACTCACTGATTCACCGAATAGGTTAACACTCAGACTTGACGTTACGTAAGTTCTACTTCTTTACTTCTAAGACAACCAAGATAGACCCCAGGGTCCTGGTGGCCCATTATTACCACACCAAACAATGGTTTTTGCCCTATCTCTAATAACTAGGACTTATCGAATACTAGTAACACAGACTTAGGCTAGCTATATGGACTTCGTCTTCTCTTGTTCAGCCTATGGATTCTCAATCCATTAGTTTCCTCTATCTATAATGAACAGCATGGATGGAGGAATCCCCCCTTGGATCTCCGCCTCTGATGTGTTTCGTCCACCACTGGGCTCAATCTGGAAGGGAAGGAGGGCACTCAACTCTACAATAAAGCCCAGCGGTGAGTGAAATGCCTCGGCTCCAGCACTTCTGACTATAGGTGCAGGCTCTCCAGCTGTGTTCATGGGGTGGTCCAGAGAGAAAAGAACTCACTGATTCACCGTATAGGTTAACACTCAAACTTGACGTTACGTAAGTTCTACTTCTTTACTTCTAAGACAACCAAGATAGACCCCAAGGTCCTGGTGGCCCATTATTACCACACTAAACAATGGTTTTTGCCCTGTCTCTAATAACTAGGACTTATCGAATACTAGTAACACAGACTTAGGCTAGCTATACGGACTTAGTCTTCTCTTGTTCAGCCTATGGATTCTCAATCCATTAGTTTTCTCTATCTATACTGAAGAGCATGGATGGAGGAATCCCCCTTGGATCTCCGCCTCTGATGTGTTTCGTCCACCAGTGGGCTCAATCTGGAAGGGAAGGAGGGCACTCAACTCTACAATAAAGCCCAGTGGTGAGTGAAATGCCTCAGCTCCAGCACTTCTGACTATAGGTGCAGGCTCTCCAGCTGTGTTCATGGGATGGTCCAGAGAGAAAAGAACTCGCTGATTCACCGAATAGGTTAACACTCAGACTTGACGTTACGTAAGTTGTACGTCTTTACTTCTAAGACAACCAAGATAGACCCCAGGGTCCTGGTGGCCCATTATTACCACACCAAACAATGGTTTTTGCCCTATTTATAATAACAAGGACTTATTGAATACTAGTAGCACAGACTTAGACTAGCTATACGTACTTCGTCTTCTCTTGTCCAGCCTATGGATTCTCAATCCACTAGTTTCCTCTATCTATAATGAACAGCATGAATGGAGGAATCCCCCTTGGATCTCCGCCTCTGACGTGTTTCGTCCACCACTGGGCTCAATCTGGAAGGGAAGGAGGGCACTAATTTCTACAATAAAAACCCAGTGGTGTGTGAAACGCGTCAGCCCAGCACTTCTGATCTGCCACGTGTGATGCAGCCCCCCCCCAGCCTGACTGGTCCTGGCCCACCCATTTTCATTCATTGCATTTCAGTTCTTCCTATCATGGAGGCTCAAGACCACATGTGGGCGTTATCTAAGGCTTTCTGTTTGCAAATGCAGCCTGCCCAGGAACGCCAACTCCACCAAATTGAGACCCACCCACCAAGATGGTATTTGCATTACTCCCCCCAAGAGCTGGCACACTGATTGCATCAGGGGCTGAGAGTTCTTGAGAGAAGTACCAAGGCAAGTAGAAGCAGTTCAAACTCTCTTTTTATTCCTCCATATTTCAATACATTCACTGGCCACTTTATTCAGTACACCTGTTCAATTGCTCGATAACACAAATTGCTAATCAGCCAATCACATGGCACCAACTTAATGCATTTAGGTATCTAGAAGTGGTGAACACGACTTGCTGAAGTTCAAACCGAGCATCAGAATGGGGGAGAAAGGGGATTTAAGTGACTTTGAACGTGGCATGGTTGTTGGTGCCAGATGGGCTGGTCTGAGTATTTTTGGGATTTTCACACACACAACCATCTCTCGGGCTTACAGAGAATGGTGGGAAAAAGGGAAAATATCCAGTGAGCGGCAGTTGTGTGAAGGAAAATGCCTTGCTATTGTCAGAGGTTAGAGGAGAATGGGCAGACTGGTTCCAGATGATAGAAAGGCAACAGTAACTCAAATAACCACTCGTTACACCCAAGGTATGCAGAATACCATCTCTGAACGCACAACACATCCAACCTTGAGGCAGATGGGCTACAGCAGCAGAAGACCACATCGGGTGCCACTCCTGTCAGCTAAGAACAGCAAACTGAGGCTACGCTTGGCACAGGATCACCAAAGTTGGACAATAGAAGATTGGAAAAATGTTGCCTGGTCTGATGAGTCTGGATTTCAGCTGCGACATTCAGATGGTGGGGTCAGAATTTGGCGCATGGATCCATCCTGCCTTGTATCACCGGTTCAGGCTGGGGGAGGCGGAGTAATGGTGTGGGGGATATTTTCTTGGCACACTTTGGGCCCCTTGGTACCAATTGAGCATGGTTTAAACGCCATGGTCTACCTGAGTATTGTTGCTGACCATGTCCATGTCCTTTATGACTACAGTGTCCCCATCTTCTGATGGCTCCTTCCAGCAGGATAATGCACCATGTCACAAAGCTCCAATCATCTCACCACCGGACAATGAGGTCCCTGTACTCCAATGGCCTCCACACTCACCAGATCTCAATGGCCTCCACAGTCACCATAAGATCTCAATGGCCTCCACAGTCACCACCAGATCTTAATGGCCTCCACAGTCACCATGAGATCTTAATGGCCTCCACAGTCACCACCAGATCTCAATGGCCTCCACAGTCACCACCAGATCTCAATTGGCCTCCACAGTCACCACCAGATCTCAATTAGCCTTCACAGTCACCACCAGATCTCAATTGGCTTCCACAGTCACCACCAGATCTCAATGGCCTCCACAGTCACCACCAGATCTCAATGGCCTCCACAGTCACCACCAGATCTCAATGGCCTCCACAGTCACCACCAGATCTCAATTGGCCTCCACAGTCACCACCAGATCTCAATGGCCTCCACAGTCACCACCAGATCTCAATGGCCTCCACAGTCACCACCAGATCTCAATGGCCTCCACACTCACCACCAGGTCTCAATGGCCTCCACAGTCACCACCAGATCTCAATGGCCTCCACACTCACCACCCAATCTTAATGGCCTCCACAGTCACCACCAGATCTTAATGGTCTCCACAGTCACCACCAGATCTTAATGGTCTCCACAGTCACCACCAGATCTCAATTGGCCTCCACAGTCACCACCAGATCTCAATGGCCTCCACAGTCACCACCAGGTCTCAATGGCCTCCACAGTCACCACCAGATCTCAATGGCCTCCACACTCACCACCCAATCTTAATGGCCTCCACAGTCACCACCAGATCTTAATGGTCTCCACAGTCACCACCAGATCTTAATGGTCTCCGCAGTCACCACCAGATCTCAATGGCCTCCACAGTCACCACCAGATCTCAATGGCCTCCACACTCACCAGATCTCAATCCAATAGAGAACCTTTGGGGTGTGGTGGAATGGGAGAATCATGGATGTGCAGCCGACAAATCTGCAGCAACTGCGTGATGCTATCATGTCACTATGGAGCAAAGTCTCAGAGGAACGTGTCCAACACCTTGCTGTATCTATGCCACCAAAAATGAAGGCCAAAGGGGGTCCAACCAGCTACTAGCAAGGCAAGGTGGACCTAATAAAGTGTCCAGTGACTGTATATTCCCTTACCCTGTGAGTCTGTACCAGTTAAACATTGGAAGGGTTGTGTCTGTAGTCCTATGCCTGCAGTCCATGCATATGCAAGACTTCAGACCGATTATATATGGCGGTGACCGGCCGCAGTGCGCTAATCTCAATCAGCCCATCAGTGATGAACAGCGACGCAAATCTGACTTTTAACTGTAAACTTCGGTTTTTCGCCTTCTATCTGACAGATGTTCGCCGTGTTTTCCGGACAGCTGCTGTTTATAAAAATTTGTGTTGGGGTGATGACGGCCCGTCCAAGAACAATCGGTCTTTTGGAGAACTAATTGCCGGTTGTTAAATGCTATTATCCCAGACAAGTGGATGCCGGGCAAGATGGTGCGTGTAACATGGCGGGAAGCCATCCAAAAAATGTCGAGGATTTCATGTGGATTGATTTCAAATTGTGTGTGTGTGGATGGGGGAGCCAAGAATAGGGAGGGCCTCCGGGGTCAGGGGATGAAATCTGGATTTCAAGGTTGAAACGATCGTTCTGCGCACAGATGTAAAGCCTTTCTGGATGACTTTAGTTTGCTAAAGCAAATGTGCGATATATGCAGTTATCTTTTTTTTTTTCTTTTAAATAGAATACTTTTTGCCTTATTTTTTTTTTTTTTTAGATCTCAGTGCTGCTGATCTCCTGCCTCCATTCACAGAATGGTGTGTATTGTTTTCAATGAATACAAGAGCTATTCTTATTGGATAAGCTGGAGATTGTGATGTCACTGCCTTATCCAATCAGGGAATGTCTTAAACTCATTACAAAAATTAAAATTAAAATTCATAAAAAAAAGAAAAAAATCACTCCTGACCCCTGCATTCTTTTTGTTACATACTCCTGACCCCCACACACTGTTTGTTACATACTCCTTACACCTGCACCCTGTATGTAGGCTCAAGTTCCAAGCCCCTCCCGCTGAACAATTTTGCCCCACCCACAATTCACTGCAGTGCCACTGCTGCCTCCTTATTATCCTTTGAGTGTTACATAATCCTGACCCCCACACACTGTTTGTTACATGCTTATGACCCCTGCGGTCTGCTTGTTACTCACTCCTGACCCCTGCACTCTGTTACATGCTCCAGAACCCGTACTCTGTTTGTTACATAATTCAGATCCATGCAGTCTGTTTGTTACATACTCCTGACCCCTGTATTCTGTTTGTTACATACTCCAGAACCCTGCACACTGTTACATTCTTCTTACATACTTCTGACCCCTGCAATCTGCTTGTTACATACTCTTGACCCCTGTACTCTGTTTCTTAGATACTCCAGAACCCTGCACACTGTTTGTTACATACTTCTGACCCCTGCAATCTGCTTGTTACTCACTCCTGACCCCTGTACTCTGTTAACATACTCCAGATCCCCGCCCACTGTTTGTTACATAATTCTGACCCCTGTAGTCTGTTACATGCTCCTGCCACCTGCACTCTGTTACATACTCCAGAATGCAGCACACTGTTACATACTTCTGACCCCTGCAATCTGCTTGTTACTCACTCCTGACCCCTGTACTCTGTTAACATACTCCAGATCCCCGCACACTGTTTGTTACATAATTCTGACCCCTGTAGTCTGTTACATGCTCCTGCCACCTGCACTCTGTTACATACTCCAGAATGCAGCACACTGTTACATACTTCTGACCCCATGCAGTCTGCTTGTTACATACTCCTGACCCCCGTGCTCTGTTTGTTGCATACTGCAGAACCCTGCACACTGTTTGTTACATAATTCTGACGCCTGCACTCTGTTACATACTCCAGAATGCCACACACTTACATACATCTGACCCCATGCAGTCTGCTTGTTACATACTCCTGACTCCTGCACACTGTTTGTTACATACTTCTGACCCCTGCAGTCTGCTTGTTACTCACTCCTGACCCCTGTACTCTGTTACATACTCTAGAACCCTGCACACTGCTTGTTACATACTTCTGACCCCATGCAGTCTGCTTGTTACATACTCCTGACCCCTGTATTCTGTTTGTTACATACTCCAGGACCCTGCACACTGTTACATACTTCTGACCTCTGCAATCTGCTTGTTACATAGTCTTGACCCCTGTACTCTGTTTTTTACATACTCCAGAACCCTGCACACTGTTTTTTACATACTTCTGACCCCATGCAGTCTGCTTGTTACATACATCTGACCCCTGTATTCTGTTTGTTACATACTCCAGAACCCTGCACATTGTTACATACTTCTGACCTTCTGCAGTCTGCTTGGTACATATTCCTGACACCTGCACACTGTTTGTTACATACTTCTAACCCCTGCAGTCTGCTTGTTACATACTCCTGACCCCCGTACTCCATTTGTTACATACTCCAGAACCCTGCACTCTGTTTGTTGCATACTCCTGACCCCTGCACTCTGTTACATACTCCTGACCCCTGCACTCTGTTTATTGCATACTCCTGACACCTACACTCTGTTACATACTCCTGACCCCTGCACTCTGTAACATACTCTGACCCCCACACTCTGTTTGTTGCATACTCCTGACCCCTGCACTCTGTTACATACTCCTGACCCCTGCACTCTGTTACATACTCCTGACCCCTGCACTCTGTTACATACTCCTGACCCCCCCCGCACTCTGTTTATTGCATACTCCTCGCACCCGCATCCTGTATGTAGGCTCAAGTTCCAAGCCCCTCCCACTGCGCAATTTTGCCACACCCACAATTCATCGTGGTGTCACTGCTGCCTCATTATTTGACCTTTCGGTGTTCAAGGAGACCCTTCCAAGTAGACTGTACAGGGCCACACGATTTCTAATAGGGGCCCTGTACGCAATTAAGATCATAACCGGAGTTCACCTTCATTTGTATCTTTTATATTTGCTCGGAGCTCAGCTTCAAGGTATCAGCTTTAAACCCAGCAGCTGCCTATGTAGGGCACACTGAATCTTGCAAAATGAGCAGTGTAAACGTTTTTTTTTTCCATGACCTATTTTAGCCAAGATGTTATCAGCTCAGCCATAAGCAATTCACTGATAAATTATTCCAGGCTGTACATGTTTCCCGGTGTTGCTGCGCGACTGAACGACGTGCGCTCTCCTCCTGATACTTGCTGACTCTCTCCCCAGAGTCCTGAACTGATTCTGTTTTCTTGTTTGTGAATTAGGAATGTTAACGAAGAACCTGGGAATAGCAGAGTATCTGCAGAATCATGTCGCCACCTCTCCCAACAAGCACCCACCATCGATAAACTGACGCGTTTTAAAGGGTTTTCGTTGAAGCTGCAACGAGTGGGAATGAAGTCCCCGGTGACTGGTGGAGATCAGCCCTGAATATTATTATTCAGGTGGGTTTTGTAGAAACTTCTGAGGGGCTCTTGTTTTATCTCCTAGCAAGAGCTCTAAAGCCTCCGTGAACATTTCTATCAAAGAACTATTATTCATTATTAGGTTCAACATGATCAGATCACAGCGAAATATGTCGGATCACAAAGTGAAGAGAACGTAGATTCCAGGCATGCCGAGGTCAACGCTGCTCTGAAGGATGGTAGACATAATCGCTTTCTTTTCTCTATTACAAGTTGTAACATTTTAATCTTCAGTGGAGGTGAAGCCCCATTCAGCTTTTAAAAGGGTCAATTCAAGGGATGAGTTTTGGTCCATTGAAAACTGATAACTAGGGATGAGCTTGGGTTCATCGAAAAACTGATAACCATAGATGAGTTTGGTTCGATCCACAACTGATAACTAGGGATAAGCTTGGGTCAGTCCAAAAACTGATAAGTAGGCATGAGCTTGGTTCTAACCAAAACCGATAACTAGAGGTGAGCTTGGTTCCATCCAAAACCGACAACTAGGGATGAGCTTGGGTCAGTCCAAAAACAGATAACTAGGCATGAGCTTGGTTTGATCCAAAACTGATAACTAGGCATGAACGTGGTTCAATCCAAATACTGACAGCTACGGAGGAGCTTGGGTCAATCCAAAAGGATAACTGGGGATGAGCTTGGTTTGACCAAAAACTTATAACTAGGCATAAGTTTGGTTCGATCCAAAAACTGATAACTAGGCATGAGTTTGCTTCGATTCAAAACTCATAACTAGGCATGGGCTTGGGTCAGTCCAAAAGCTGATAACTAGGGATGAGCTTGGTTCGATCCAAAACTGATAACTAGGCATGAGCTTGGGCCAGTCCAAAAACTGATAACTGGCTGACTCTTTCTGGTTCAGGTAGCCACATGCAGCAAGGGTCCATCCAAAACCAATAACTAAGGTTGAGCTTGGGTCCATCCAAATCTGATAAATAGGGATGAGCTTGGGTTTATATAAAACTGATAACTAGGCATGAGCTTGGGTCCATATAAAACTGATAACTAGGTATGAGCTGGTTTCATACAAAACTGATAACTAGGCATAACCTTTGGTCCATTCAAAACTGAGATCGAGGGATGAGCTTCAGTTGAGCTCAAGGTTCAGTCTGAACCCACATTAGTCCAAACACAAAGTCAGTTTTCATTGCCAGGGCAATGCACTGCAGTAGGGGGACGAGCTTGAGTTCATCCAAAATTAAAACCTTGGGTCCATCCAAAACTGGTAACTAGGAATGAGATTGGATTTGGCTCCAGGTTCGGTCTGAACCCATGGTCAATGAAACTTGAAAGTCAGCTTCCAGTGCCGTGCCAATAAACTGTGGTTGGGTGATGAGCTTGGGTTCATCCAAAACTGATTACTAGGGATGAGCTTAGGTTTGGCTCTTGGTTCGGTCTGAACCCATGTTCGGCCAAACCAGCTGTCAGTGCTGGGCCAATGACTTTAGTTTGGGATATCCCTAATCAACATACTCACCTGCCCAATAAATCTAGTTTTGTCCTGCTATGATTCACTGTGTCGCTACCATGCACCAGTTTCCATACCGCCATATTAGTTTCTGATGTCTTTAGATGCCAGCTGACTGTTCCTGGTTCATGTAGCCTCACACAGCTTTTTCAGAGGGTTCATCCAAAGACCATAACTAGGGATGTGCTTGGGTCCATCTAAAACTGATAATTATTGATGAGCTTGGATACATCCAAAAACTGATAACTAGGGAAAACCTTGGGTCTATCTAAACTGATAACAAGGGATGAGCTTGGGTTCATCTAAAACTGACAAGTAGGTATGAGCTTGGGTCCATCTTAAACTGATAACTAGGAATCAGCTTGAGTTTATCCATAACTGATATCTAGGGACGAGCTTGTGTCCATCCAAAACTGATAACTAGGGATGAACTTGAGTTTATCCTTAACTGATAACTAGGGATGAGCTTGTGTCCATCTTAAAACTGATAACTAGGGATGAGCTTGTGTCCATCTTAAAACTGATAACCAGGGATGAGCTTGGGTCCATCTAAACCAGGGCTATGCAATGAGTGGACCTCCAGCTGTTGCAAAACTACAAGTCCCATCATGCCTCCGCCTCTGGGTGTTATGCTTGTGGCTGTCAGAGTCTTGCTATGCCTCATGGGGCTTGTAGTTCTGCAACAGCTGGAGGTCCACTAATTGCATATCCCTGATCTAAACTGATAAGAAGGGATGAGCTTTGGTCCATCTAAAACTGATAACTAGGGATGAGCTTGGGTCCATCTAAAACTAATAACTAGGGATGAGCTTGGGTCCATCTAAAACTAATAACTAGGGATGAGCTTGGGTCCATCTAAAACTAATAACTAGGGATGAGCTTGGGTCCATCTAAAACTAATAACTAGGGATGAGCTTGGGTCCATCTAAAACTAATAACTAGGGATAAGCTTGGGTCCATCTAAAACTGATAACTAGGGATGAGCTTGGGTCCATCTAAAACTGATAACTAGGGATGAGCTTGGGTCCATCTAAAACTAATAACTAGGGATGAGCTTGGGTCCATCTAAAACTAATAACTAGGGATGAGCTTGGGTCCATCTAAAACTAATAACTAGGGATGAGCTTGGGTCCATCTAAAACTAATAACTAGGGATAAGCTTGGGTCCATCTAAAACTGATAACTAGGGATGAGCTTGGGTCCATCTAAAACTGATAACTAGGGATGAGCTTGGGTCCATCTAAAACTAATAACTAGGGATGAGCTTGAGTCCATCTAAAACTAATAACTAGGGATGAGCTTGGGTCCATCTAAAACCAATAACTAGGGATGAGCTTGAGTTCATCCAAAACTGATAACTAGGCATGAACTTGTGTCCATCTACAATTGATAGCTAGAAATGGCCTTAGGTCCATCTAAAACGGATAATTATGGATGAGCTTGGGTCAATCCAAATCTGATAACTAGGGATAAGCGTAGGTCCATCTAAAACTGATAACTAGAGTATGGGTTTGGCTCTGGGTTCTGTCTGAACCCATGTGTGACCACACCTGGAAGTCAGCTGTCAGTGCCGGGTCAGTGAATTGCAGTCAGGGGATTCCCCAGCTATTGGTCCTCCATTGTATGTAGAGGGAGAGAGTGTGCAACCATGATGGTGATTGGCTTAGATAAAAAAAAAAGCTGCGGTGACCCGGTCACACAAATAGAGGGAGTCTGCTGGAACAAAGAATAAGGTATGTATTTCTCCTTATTCTGGCTCCCCAAGACATAACGGGCATTTAACCCTTGTAGTACAGGAGGCAGGAGGCATTAAAAAATGATCAAACTCCATCTCTTAAAATTAAAACCCATTAGGTGAGTAATAGACACTTAAAGCAGATACTGGTCCATGCACCACCAGAGCAAGGTGAGGGTCTTGCTGCTTCCTCTCCTCTGTGGCTCCTATGGAAGTATAAGATTTATTTCGCCCTCCTTGCAGCGCTCGCAGGCTATTTATAGCCCATGAACCAGTTCATAGGAAGCCATCTGTCACACGGATCTTTAATCTTATCATGAAGATTGGAGTGTGGAGAGTGAATTATGCCAGGAGGACACTTCCACTTCCATGAAGCCATCCTACAGTTATCGGGAGGAAGAGGAAGGAAAGTGAATAAGCAGTTTATCTTCCCTGTAGTACATGTGATGGGACTAAAAGATTATGGCAGCTGGAGAATTAAATGGCATGTAAAGGGGGGGGGGTTCAAGCATTAAAGCTGGACTCCGGGGCAGATATAAAACATAGACTAACGTTACGTATTAATTTAACCACTTGAGCCTCGGAAGATTTGGCTGCTGAATGACCGGGCCATTTTTTGCGATTCGGCACTGCGTCGCTTTAACTGACAATCGCGCGGGTCGTGCGACGCTGCACCCAAACAAAATTGACGTCCTTTTTTTCCCACAAATCGAGCTTTCTTTTGGTGCCATTTGATCACCTCTGCGGTTTTTATTTTTTGCGCTATACACAAAAAAAGAGCGACAATTTTGGAAAAAAAAAGCAACTTTTACTTTTTGCTATAATAAATATCCCCCAAAAATATATAAAAAAACAATTTTTTTTCCTCAGTTTAGGCCGATATGTATTCCTCTACATATTTTTGGTAAAAAAAAAATTGCAATAAGTGTACATTGATTGGTTTGCGCAAAAGTTATAGCGTCTACAAAATAGGGGATAGTTTTATTTATTTATTTATTTTTATTAGTAATGGTGGCGATCTGCGTTTTTTTTATCGTGACTGCAGCATTATGGCGGACACATCGGACACTTTTGACACTATTTTGGGACAAATCTCATTTATACAGCGATCGGTGCTATAAATATGCATTTTTTTATTAGTAATGGCGGCGATCTGCGATTTTTATCGTGACTGCGACATTATGGCGGACAAATCGGACACTATTGACACTATTTTGGGACCGTTGTCATTTATACAGCGATCAGTGCTATAAATATGCATTTTTTATTAGTAATGGCGGCGATCTGCGTTTTCTTATCGTGACTGCGACATTATGGCGGACACATCGGACACTTTTGACACTATTTTGGGACCGTTGTCATTTATACAGCGATCAGTGCTATAAATATGCATTTTTTATTAGTAATGGCGGCGATCTGCGATTTTTATCGTGACTGCGACATTATGGCGGACACATCGGACACTTTTGACACTATTTTGGGACTATTCACATTTATACAGCGATCAGTGCTATAAAAATGCACTGATTACTGTGTAAATGACACTGGCAGGGAAGGGGTTTGCCACTAGGGGGCGATGAAGGGGTTAAGTGTGTCCTAGGGAGTGATTCTAACTGTGTGGGGGGGGCTGGGCTACAAGTGACACGACAGTGATCACTGCTCCCGAAGACAGGGAGCAGTAGATCTCTGCCCCGTCACAAGGCAGAACGGGGAATGCCTTGTTTACATAGGCATCTCCCGGTTCTGCCTCTCCGTGAAACGACCGCGGGCACCCGGCAGGCATCGAGTCCGCGGGATCCGCCGGCGCGATCACGTCGGCAGAGTGGCATGGCTGCGCAAATGGGCGTAGCTGTACGCCCCTTTGAATTTGCCGCCGTGGCGGTGTTCCTAGGCAAGCAGGCCAGAAGCTGAGGTCAGGATCCCTTCTTGAACCTTCGATTCGGTTACACCGCCCCCAGTCACCGGCAAGTTTTTTTTTTTTACCCACCTTTCCCCAGTCTGGTGGGACAATCGTTCAGTATTTCCCCTCCTGGTCTCCTTTGCCGCTGGCTGTGTGCCGGTAGGAAGGGGTTTTACGGAGCTGTCTAGCCTTTCTATCTCATCCCCGAACGTAGCAATTGTAAGTGTTCGACATGAATGTTTGCACAATCTCAAAGCAATCGAAGTGAAATGTTCCCGTTAAATCTCAAATATAAAATGTTATCTTGATAACGACCTGAATTAATACAGAACGAGAGCTGTACAGCTGCGGATTTTAATAAAAGCACATCAAAGATCCAGGTCACGTTGTTTGCAAAGTACCTAAGTGTCCATACTTGTCAAGTAGGTGAAAGATGACGTTTGTTATCACGGTGCCTTCCATACGCGTGGAAGCGCGATCCCAGAGCGGTGTTGGCCTCCGGCAGCTGGTCTAATTTGCTTTGATGTCTACTCACGGGATGAAATAAACTATTGCCTGCTGACCCCCCCACCTTCTACTGCAGGGCAAGCATTGTAAAATTGATGAAAGTACCGGGGAAAAAAAAAAAAACGATGGCCTGGATTGCCCAATCGATATCAGGACCTAGTGACCTCTATCTCATCTTACATGAAGAGGTGGCAATTTACCTCCAAGATAGACTGTATACACCTTTCCACCTTTTATTACGCGGAGAGATGAAGGACGCGCTGTTAAGAGGAAAATCATCAAATGGGATTTTTTGCACTCCATTATTTTTGTAATGTTCTTCATAACCTTCTAAATAAACAAGGAAAGTCAATTCTCTCCAAAACTACCAGCAGGCACTCCGGCTACGTTGGAGACGAGCTGGACGGGTGGCTTTTAGCTCAACAACTCTTTTCTTTTCTCCAGTCTATGCCTAACAGACAGGCAGAGCCATCTTAATACCATCATGGGCTCCTGGGAAAAGTAATACGCTGGGGCCCCTACCAGTGAGGTGGTGAACTGTAATGTGCTATGCGCAAAAGTGGGTGAGCCTAAATTATGTTATATGTTGGGTGTGAATTTTTAGTCCAATTAGAAACAACAAATAAAAAAAAAACAGGAAATTATGCGTGATTATATTCGCCTCCTGTACACACTGCCCCCCCACCCCATACACTGTATTCATTTATTATTATTTTTTCACTTTTTCATTTTTTTAAGTATTATTTTAAAAAATTTTGCTCTTTGGTGAGATGTCAGGGGTCTATACAGATCTCTGATGTCTCACTTTTGGAAGAGAGAAAGGGAATTAAATTCACCCCCTGTACACACTGCCCCACCCTGTCTACACACTGCCCCTATTTTTCCCTATATTAATTTTTACATTTTTTTTTTACAATTTTTTATTATTTTTTTACATTTTCAAATTTATTTATTTTTTTCATTTTTTAATTATTTTTTACATTTTTTTTTTTTTACAGCACTCTTGGGAGGGTCTTTGGTGAGATATCAGGGGCCTAAACAGACCCCTGATGTCTCACTTTTGGAAGAAATAAAGGGACCGGGGACATAGAATTAAATACACCTCCTGTACACACTGCCCCACCCTGTCTACACACTGCCCCTATTTTTCCCTATATTAATTTTTACATTTTTTTTTACAATTTTTAATTATTTTTTTACATTTTCAAATTTAGTTTTTTTCATTTTTAAATAGTTTTTTACATTTTTTTTACAGTTCTCTTCGGAGGGTCTTTGGTGAGATATCAGGGGCCTAAACAGACCCCTGATGTCTCACTTTTGGAAGAAATAAAGGGACCGAGGACATAGAATTAAATTCACCTCCTGTACACACTGTCCCACCCTCTCTACACAATGCCCCCTGTATACACTGACCCTATTTTCCCCAATATTCATTTTTTTTATTTTTATTTTTACAATTTATTATTATTTTTTTACATTTTCAAATTTAGTTTTTTTTTCATTCTTAAATAGTTTTTTAAATAGTTTTTTTTACAGCTCTCTTTGGAGGGTCTTTGGTGAGATATCAGGGGCCTAAACAGACCCCTGATGTCTCACTTTTGGAAGAGAGAAAGGGACCGGGGACATATAATTAAATTCATACTGCCCCCCTGTGTACTCTCTCAACCTCTTTTGCCCATATTATTATTTATGTTTTTTATTTTGCAATTTTTTATTACTTTTTTACGCTTCCATTTTTTTTTTTTTTGCAATTTTTACATTATTTTTTTACAGCACTCTTGGGAGGGTCTTTGGTGAGATATCCGGGGCCTAAACAGACCCCTGATGTCTCACTTTTGGAAGAAATAAAGGGACCTGGGACATAGAATTAAATTCACCTCCTGTACACACTGTCCCACCCTCTCTACACAATGCCCCCCTGTATACACTGACCCTATTTTCCCCTATATTCATCTTTTTATTTTTATTTTTACAATTTATTATTATTTTTTTACATTTTCAAATTTAGTTTTTTTTTCATTTTTAAATAGTTTTTTAAATATTTTTTTTACAGCTCTCTTCGGAGGGTCTTTGGTGAGATATCAGGGGCCTAAACAGACCCCTGATGTCTTACTTTTGGAAGAGAGAAAGGGACCGGGGACATAGAATTAAATTCATACTGCCCCCCTGTGTACTCTCTTAGCCTTTTTTGCCCATATTATTATTTATGTTTTTTAATTTGCAATTTTTTTATTACTTTTTTACGCTTCCATTTTTTTTTTTTTTTTTGCAATTTTTAAATGATTTTTTTACAGCACTCTTCGGAGAGCTTTTCTTGAGACATCAGGGGGCTGAAACAGCCCCCTGATGTCTCTCTTTTGCCTCCTGTACACAATGTTCCGCCCTCTCTACACACTGCCCCCCTGTGTACTCTCACCCTCTTTTGCCCATATAATTATTTTTTTTATTGACAATTTTTTATTACTTTTTTTACATTTCAAGCTTTTAAATTATTTTTTACAGCACTCTTCGGAGAGTCTTTGGTGAGATGTCGGGGGTCTAAACAGACCTCTGATGTCTCACTTTTGAAGGAGAGAAAGGGACCATGGACATAGAATTAAATTCACCTCCTGTACACACTGTCCCACCCTCTCTACACACTGCCCCCTGTATACACTGCCCCTATTTTTCCCTATATTAATTTTTACATTTTTTTTTTACAATTTTTTATTATTTTTTTTACATTTTCAAATGTAGTTTTTTTTCATTTTTTAATTATTTTTTACATTTTTTTACAGCACTCTTGAGAGGGTCTTTGGTGAGATATTAGGGGCCTAAACAGACCCCTGATGTCTCACTTTTGGAAGAGAGAAAGGGACCGGGGATATAAAATTAAATTCACCTCCTGTACACACTGCCCCACCCTCTCTACACACTGTCCCCTTGTATACTCTTACACTCTTTTTCCCCTATATTATTTTTTACATTTTTTTAATTATTTTTTTTTTACATTTTCAAATTTTGTTTATTAATTTCTAAATTATTTTTTACATTTTTTTTTTTACAGCGCTTTTTGGTGAGATATCAGGGGCCTAAACAGACCTCTGATGTCTAACTTTTGAAGGAGAGAAAGGGACCAGGGATATAGAATTAAATTCACCTCCTGTACACACTGCCCCTTGTATACTCTTACCCTCTTTTCCCCTATATTCATTTTTTAAAAATGTTTTTGTTATTTTTTTTACATTTTCAAATTTTGTTTTTTAATTTCTAAATATTTTTTTGCATTTTTTTTTTTACAGTGCTTTTCGAAGGGTCATTGGTGAGATATCATGGGGCCTAAACAGACCCCTGATGTCTAACTATTGAATTAAATTCACCTCCTGTACACACTGCCCCACCCTCTCTACACATTGCCCCCTTGTATACTCTTACCCTCTTTTTCCACTATATTCATTTTTACATTTTTTACATTTTTTTTTACATTTTCAAATTTTGTTTTTTTTCCAGTGCTCTTCGGAGGGTCTTTGGTGAGATATCAGGGGCCTAAACAGACCCATGATGTCTAACTTTTGAAGGAGAGAAAGGGACAGGGGACATACGTTCCCCAATCTGTTTATGCACTGAGATGAATGAACAGGAAGCACGCTGAGGCTATTTATATTTATTGGTATTATTATTATTAAAAAAAATATATATATATATAGATATATATAGATGTATATATCTATATATATAGATATATATATCTATATATATAGATATATATATAGATATATATATATACATATTTTTTTTTTGTATTATTTATGGAAACTCATTAAAATAAGATTGAAACAAATAAAGAAGGAAGTTGACAATGTGACTTACAAAGCGTCGGGTCGTCGTCGATATATCTTTGGCTAGGACGTTATGTTTCCCCGGCCTTCGGGTGGGTTTTTCTTTCCAATTTTCCTTCCACAAATGCATTGCAAACACAAACTGATAGAAAATTGGCCCCGAAGTGCGCGTGACATAAGGAAAATTAGACAGTAAGCTCTTCTGGCGCGGTGACTAATGTTGAAGCGGCCTATTTTACACCGTAAATCTCTGCATAATACGTCTATATAAATGCACCAAAATACATCATAAATAAACATGAACGCTCATTACCATAATGTGAATGGACCTGGGATGTATATTTCGCCTGTGCTGAGTATTATGGGATGGAGCCGTACTCGTTCTATTATCAGGAAAAGGTCTATATTGTTCTAGTTGAACCATAGAGAAAATGGCAGTTGGTCTATTACTGTCACTCCTAAAATGTATCTATGGTCACGATTGAAAGTAATGTATTCATTTCTACATTGTCTTCTGAATATTTCCAGCCTGCTCCTATTAACCCTTTGGCGCCGGGGGGCTCCTGGCCCTTTAAGGGGTTTTAGATGCCGGGAGGCGGGCTTTATGATCATGTGACCACCGTGATTGGCTAGCAGCGATAGGGAGTTTACCGGTAACTGTGCGGGGAGTGTGCACGCAAATATGCGACCGCTCTGTGCCAAGGCCCGCCTGGCGAGAGGCCGCATATTTGCGCGCTGCCGGCGCCAAGAGGTTATTCTGAATTATCTCGAAGTTTGGAAACGTACCCCCCTCACATTTACTTCCTGGAATTCCGTGACACGTAGTCACTATGCCCTGTGGGTAGGCTTCTGTGTCACACATTTCACAGAGCCTGCCTTCTGAGAGGAAGGGTTTCAGGAGGTAGAGTTAGTACAGGAATCATGACTTGCAGCTAAGGTACCATGGGACATGTAGTCCTTAGAAATGGAGGAGGGGTTTCAGAAGGCGGAGTTAGTACAGGAATCATGACTTGCAGGCAAGGTACCATGGGACATGTAGTCCCTAGAAATGGAGGAGGGGATTCAGGAGGTGGAGTTAGTACAGGAATTACGGCATGCAGGCAGCAAGGCACCATGGAACACATAGTCCTTAGAAATGGAGGAGGGGTTTCAGGAGGTGGAGTTAGTGAGGGAATCATGACTTGCAGGCAGCAAGGTACCATGGGACATGTAGTCCTTAGAAATGGAGGAGGGGTTTCAGAAGGTGGAGTTAGTACCGGAATTATGACTTGCAGGGAAGGTACTGTGGGACATGTAGTCCTTATAAATGGAGAAGGGGTTTCAGAAGGCGGAGTTAGTACAGGAATCATCACTTGCAGGCAGCAAGGTACCATGGGACATAAACTCCTTAGAAATGGAGGAGGAGTTTCAGGAGGCAGAGTTAGTACAGGAATGACTGCATGGCATGCAGGCAGCAAGGTACCATGGGACACATAGTCCTTAGAAATGGAGGAATGGTTTCAGGAGGTGGAGTTAGTACAGGAGGCAAGGTATCATGGGATATGTAGTCTTTAGAAAAGGAGGAGAACCTGCTAAGCATGCAAGGAATGCAGGAAGTTGTGGAAAGAGAAGGCCAGCAGACGGGCAGCAATCTCAACATGAAAGGAAATTTTTCAAGCAAGCTTATATTGGATTGCCAAATATACTGTAACTATTGTTTGTATTGTTATTACAATGCTGATGTTATAAAAAGAAAGTGCATACTGTGACCACAGATATTCTTCGGGGATCCTCTAGCTATGAGGTTCGAACTGCATTGCTTCCCCTGCTGTCTGAAAAAAGCTAAAAAGGAGATGGGTGCTTCATATTGGAAGCTTGTCTCAGCTCAGAGCAATCTTCCAAGACAAGATGCGGCAAGAGGAATGCAGGGGCTGACATTCCCCTCTCCCTCTGCATTCCTCTTGCCACTGCATGTCTCACGAAAGTGCTCAGAGCTGACAAGAGCTGCTGTTATGAAGCGCCTGTCTCCTCCCTAGCTGTTGTCGGATCAGCCGCAGTAGCAGACGAAAGGGTGCATAAATCATGCATAATGGAAGCTTGTCTCAGTTCATAGCAATTTTCCTAGACAAGCAGCAAGAGGAATGCAGGGGATGACACCCCCCTCTCCCTTTGCGTTCCTCTTGCCACTGCTTGTCTCAGAAACGTGCTCAGAACCGAGCTGCTGTCATTAAGCGTCCATTTCCTTCCTAGCTGTTGTCGGATCGGCCGCAGCACCAGAAGACAGGATTCCTAGATGAGCAGCGGCAAGAGGAATCTAGGGGCTGACATTCCTCCTTCCTTCTGCATCCTTTTAGCCACGGCTTGCCTTAGGAAAGTGCCCAGAGCCGAGACGAGCTGCTGTCATGAAGTGTCCATCTCCTCCCTAGCTGTTGTCAGATCGGGTGCAGCAGCAGAGGACAGGGTGCATGCACGCTGCATAATTGAAGCTTGTCTCAGCTCAGAGAAATTTTCCTAGACAGGCAATGGTAAGAGGAATTTAGGGGATGACATTCCTCCCTCCCTCTGCATTCCTTTTGCCACTGCTTGCCTCAGGAAAGTGCCCAGAGCCGGGACGAGCTGCTGTCATGAAGCGTCCATCACCCTCCTAGCTGTTGTCGGGTTGGAGGACAGGGTGCATGCATGCTGCATAATGGAAGCTTGTCTCAGCGGCAAGAGGAATCCAGGGCCTAACATTCCTCCCTCTCTTTGCATTCCTTTTGCCACTGCTTGCCTCAGGAAAGTGCCCAGAGCCGAGACGAGCTGCTGTCATGAAGCGTCCATCACCCTCCTAGCTGTTGTCGGGTTGGATGCAGCAGCAGAGGACAGGGTGCATGCACGCTGCATAATGGAAGCTTGTCTCAGCGGCAAGAGGAATCCAGGGCCTAACATTCCTCCCTCTCTTTGCATTCCTTTTGCCAATTCTTGCCTCAGGAAAGTCCTCAGAGTCTAGACTAACTGCTGTCATGAAGCGTCCATCTCCTTCCTCAGCTGTTGTCAGATCAAGCGCAGCAGCAGAGGACAGGGTGCCTGCACACTGCATAATGGTAGCTTGTCACAGCTCACAGCAATTTTACTAGACAAGCAGCAACAAGAGGAATCCAGGGCCTAACTTTTCTCCCTCCCTCCGCATTCCTTTTGCCACTGCTTGCCTCAGGAAAGTGCTAAGTGTCTACTACAGAATGGGGCCCCACCGTGAACTTAGCGTGGACCTCATGCGTGCATTTAACTCCTTCAATCATTCTTACCATGCGGCTAGGTACATGGGGTCTCTATACCAGGGGTTCGGCCTCAGATTTTTTGGGGGGGAACTGACCTCTAGGGAGGGATCCAGAACACCACCGACCCCCCCTCTCGCTATCGGAGAACCTGTCACCTACGTTAGGGGCCACTCTTTATTGACCAGCTGCTATACATTCCCACCAGTCTAAGGGGACCCATGGCAACGACTCTCTTTCTCCGGCTCTTCTGCCCAGTTAACCCTTTTGTGATGGCTTTCTCTTGTACAGGTCCTGTTCCTCCAATACACCCTATACCACCATGCAGCCCTTTGAATAACTTCAGACCCGGCTTAAAACGGTTAAAAAAATGCATTACTGAAGCTCTCGTAGTGCAAGCATTACAGTCACATAAATAACAATCGCTAACTAACTATCATGGGCTGCACAGGCATACCTTGCAGGTAAAGATCCACACTTGTTAAAGTCCTTGCAGGCAAACTTTTTCTACATCTTCTCTTTAATCTGGACCTTCTAGCTTCCCATGTGGTCCCACAGCCCCCCTTGAGCCCAGCCTTCCCCCTATTTATGAGCAGACCAATATGGAGGGCAGGACCCGAAAAACCCGGGAAAATGCAGATCTCGTATTAACCCTCTCCCTACCTGGCCAGTCTAAACTATCTACCTATCGGTAATCCACCAAATAGGCACCTACCTACACACTGGCTGCAGTGAAACCAAAAAACTAGACTAACAGTCTAAACCAGAAGAGGACACTACAGAAAGAAGAATAGATGGAGAGACAGCCCTCAGGTAACGTTCGGATGAAATTAGCCAGTAGACAAGTGCTATTCTTTTCGTCCCGAATTCGCTTTTTAACAAATTTCGACAAATTCGTTAATTCGGGAATATCCGAATTAACGAAAACCCGTTTTACGAATTTTTCTGAATATTCGTAAATTAGAATATTTGAAAATTCGTAAATTCAAAAATTCGTAAATTTGAGAATTCGGAAATCTGAAATAATAACTAATAATAACTTAACTATTACTAACTATTAACCACTTCAGCCCCGGAAGGATTTACCTCCCTTCCTGACCAGAGCACTTTTTGCCATACGGCACTGCTTCACTTTAACTGACAATTGCGCGGTCGTGCGACGTTGCACCCAACCAAAATTGACATTCTTTTCCCCAAAAATAGAGCTTTCTTTTGGTGGTATTTGATCCCCTCTGCGTTTTTTATTTTTTGCGCTATAAACAAAAAAAGAGCGACAATTTTGAAAAAAAAAAGCAATATTTTTTATTTTTATTTTTTGCTATAATAAAATATCTATTAAATATTTTTTTTTCTCAGTTTAGGCCGATATGTATTCTTCTACATATTTTTGGTAAAAAAACCGCAATAAGCGTATATGGATTGGTTTACGCAAACGTTATCGTGTCTACAAAATAGGGGATAGATTTATAGCATTTTTATTGTTATTTTTTTTTTTTTTATTAGTAATGGCGGCGATCTGCGATTTTTATCGTAACTGCGACATTATGGCGGACACATCGGACACTTTTGGCACCATTGTCATTTATACAACGATCAGTGCTATAAAAATGCACTAGTTACTGTATAAATGACACTGGCAGGGAAGGGGTTAAACACGAGGGGGGGGCGATCAAGGGGTTAAGTGTGTCCTAGGGAGGTGTTCTATTTGTGGGGAGGGGGATGGGCTTCCACTGACATGACAGCGATCACTGCTCCCCATGACAGGGAGTAATAGATCTCTGTCATGTCACAAGGCAGGACGGGGAAATGCCTTGTTTACATCAGGCGTCTCCCCGTTCTTCCGCTCCGTGACGCGATCGCGGGCCCCCCCGGCGGACATCGAGTTTTCGAATTTAAGAGTTACAAATTTTTGAATTTTCGAGTTTGCGAATTGCGATCATAACGAATGACCCAAAAAAATGAAACCCCCCCAAAAAAAAACGAATGACCCGAAAAAACAAAAAAAACCCCCAAAAAACGAATGAAACGAAAACAAACAAATTTTTCGGCAGTGCACATGTCTATTAGCCAGCAGCACCATGTTTTCAACAGGCCTAAATTTAGAAAGGAATACAAAGGCAGTATTTCTGAAGTTAGTTCCATATAACAACATATAAGTAAAAATAATAAGAAAAAGAAAAAAAAAATGTTGTAATTATATTTTATAGCTACAAAAACCCTTGTGAGTCATTTTAATATAAACAGGAAAAGACCCAATGTACTATTCTCTCCATACGGCCTCTTATAATATATATTGTTGCTGTACACGTTGTTCATACTCAACAGTAATGATTGCGTATTACAAGTGTTACTCATCTTTACAAGCCCAACATTGATTGTAATTCTGTAAGAAAACAGACGAATATTTCAGGTCACCCCAGAGACCTTCACCGGAGGAGCCACGTTATCTGCTTATGTAAGCGAAAATTTGCACGTAAAGAAAATCGAATTAAACAATTATTCGCTTCATATTTGACACCAATTAAAGGGGATGCCTCGGAACCTTTCCAAGCAGGAAACATAGGTCATGCTTTTTGTGGGTTTTTTTTGTTTTTTTGTGTTTTTTTTATACAAAGCATGGTATTTAAAACACTTTAATAAATGACAGATAAAGTAAAGACAAGAGGGGCCCTTCTGTGATTAATTTTCTATGTTGTTCAAGAAGATGCCTCCCTATTTTAGGTAGGAATGACAGTCTTTGCTTCAAGTATCTGTTCTGGTCAAATTTTTTATATATATTTTTATATTTTATATATATATAATCAATCTATCTATCTATCTATCTATCTATCTATCTATCTATCTATCTATCTATCTATCTATCTATCTATCTATCTATCTATCTATCTATCTATCTATCTATCTATCTATCTATCTATCTATCTATCTATCTATCTATCTATCTATCTATCTATCTATCTATCTATCTATCTATCGAGATAGATAGATAGATAGATAGATAGATAGATAGATAGATAGATAGATAGATAGATAGATAGATAGATAGATAGATAGATAGATAGATAGATAGATAGATAGATAGTGGGGACGGAAAGTATTCAGACCCCTTTATATTTTTCACTCTTTGTTATATTGCAGCCATTTGCTAAAGTCATTTAAGTTCATTTTTTCCCTCACTAATGTACACACAGCACCCCATATTGTACACACAGCACCCCATATTGTACACAGCACCCCATATTGTACACAGCACCCCATATTGTACACACAGCCCCCCATATTATACACACAGCCCCCCATATTGTACACACAGCACCCCATATTGTACACACAGCCCCCCATATTGTACACACAGCACCCCATATTGTACACACAGCCCCCCATATTGTACACACAGCACCCCATATTGTACACACAGCCCCCATATTGTACACACAGCCCCCCATATTGTACACACAACTCCCCATATTGTACACACAGCACCCCATATTGTACACACAGCCCCCCATATTGTACACACAGCACCCCATATTGACAGAAAAACACAGAATTGTTGAAATTTTTGCATATTTATTTAAAAAAGAAAAACTGAAATATCACATGGTCCTAAGTATTCAGACCCTTTGCTGTGACACTCATATATATAACTCAGGTGCTGTCCATTTCTTCTGATCATTCTTGAGATGGTTCTACACCTTCATTTGAGTCCAGCTGTGTTTGATTATACTGATTGGACTTGATTAGGGAAAGCCACACACCTGTCTATATAAGACCTTACAGCTCACAGTGCATGTCAGAGCAAATGAGAATCATGAGGTCAAAGGAACTGCCTGAAGAGCTCAGAGACAGAATTGTGGCAAGGCACAGAGCTCAGAGACAGAATTGTGACAAGGCACAGATCTAGCCAAGGTTACACAAAAAATTCCTGCTGCACCTAAGGTTCCTAAGAGCACAGTGGCCTCCATAATCCTTAAATGAAAGACGTTTGGGACGACCAGAACCCTTCCTAGAGCCGGCCGTCCGGCCAAACTGAGCTATCGGGGGAGAAGAGCCTTGGTGAGAGAGGTAAAGAAGAACCCAAAGATCACTGTGGCTGAGCTCCAGAGATGCAGTCGGGAGATGGGAGAAAGTTGTACAAAGTCAACCATCACTGCAGCCCTCCACCAGTCGGGGCTTTATGGCAGAGTGGCCCGACGGAAGCCTCTCCTCAGTGCAAGACACATGAAAGCTTGCATGGAGTTTACTAAAAAACACCTGAAGAACTCCAAGATGGTGAGAAATAAGATTCTCTGGTCTGATGAGACCAAGATAGAACTTTTTGGCCTTAATTCTAAGCGGTATGTGTGGAGAAAACCAGGCACTGCTCATCACCTGTCCAATACAGTCCCAACAGTGAAGCATGGTGGTGGCAGCATCATGCTGTGGGGGTGTTTTTCAGCTGCAGGGACAGGACGACTGGTTGCAATCGAGGGAAAGATGAATGGGGCCAAGTACAGGGATATCCTGGACGAAAACCTTCTCCAGAGTGCTCAGGACCTCAGACTGGGCCGAAGGTTTACCTTCCAACAAGACAATGACCCTAAGCACACAGCTAAAATAAGGAAGGAGTGGCTTCACAACAACTCTGACTGTTCTTGAATGGCCCAGCCAGAGCCCTGACTTAAACCCAATTGAGCATCTCTGGAGAGACCTAAAAATGGCCGTCCACCAACGTTTACCATCCCCCCTGACAGAACTGGAGAGGATCTGCAAGGAGGAATGGCAGAGGATCCCCAAATCAAGGTGTGAAAAACTTGTTGTATCTTTCCCAAAAAGACTCATCAAAAGGGGCTTCTACTAAATACTGAGCAAAGGGTCTGAATACTTAGGAGCATGTGATATTTCAGTTTTTCTTTTTTAATAAATCTGAAAAAATGTCAACAATTCTGTGTTTTTCTGTCAATATGGGGTGCTGTGTGTACAATATGGGGTGCTGTGTGTACAATATGGGGTGATGTGTGTACAATATGGGGGGCTGTGTGTACAATATGGGGTGATGTGTGTACAATATGGGGTGCTGTATGTACAATATGGGGGGCTGTGTGTACAATATGGGGGGCTGTGTGTACATTAATGAGGAAAAAAATGAACTTAAATGACTTTAGCAAATGGCTGCAATATAACAAAGAGTGAAAAATGTAATGGGGTCTGAATACTTTTCGTCCCCACTGTTTTTTATTTATTTATTTATTTTTATTAAAGAAAAGAGAGGGTCTTTAAAAAAAAAATCTAGCGTATAAAAATGGCTACACAAGTTATATTGTAATTGAAAGAGCATAAAAATGTATTGTAGGGGGTGGGCCTTTTAGCGGTTGTTCCCATGGTTATATTTAAGTAGTATAGCACAAGAATACATATCAATGTATAAAAGGGTTTTTTAATTATACATATAATATATCATATCAAAACACAAGGGCAGAAAATCAGCCCACAGGAGAAAAAACATTTACAGGTATCAGACATAGTGTAACACATGTCACACGTAGACTGCCAACATGTTTCGCGGTACAGTCTGCTTCGTCAAGGCTTCATATGTCCGTATCTGACTCAAAGTATCTTAAAAAATCTGGGTTGTATATGTTTCAGCTAAGGGGAGAATATCATTGACGCTGCATCTTGTTGGCACGGTGGAGAGGCAAAACATGCCTCAAAAACAATATCTGTCTGTATTTGAGAGCAACATGCTCAAACATTAGAGACAGGTCTCAGGATATTGCCCAGAATCTCTACAGGCCACCAGTATTTACACGGTGAAGGCCTTATATTGTAATTGAATGTTATTTAAAAAAAGTATTATTATTATTATTCATTTATTTATATATACCAAAGGAAAGAGAGGGAATTCCACTTTAATGGGGAAAAATATTACAAAAAAACAAAAAATGTATATAACATAGTCATATACAACAAGTCATATTGTAATTGAGCACCCAACAGTAACGCAAACCATAGAAATACAGTAAGGGGTGTCAGACCAAAATTGGATAAAAGAGTCCAAGATCATTTTAATTGTTGATAAAAATAAAAAAAAGTCATATAAAAATAACCAATGCATTTCGGGGGCAACACCACTTCCCCTTTATCGGTGCTCAAAAAAAAAGCCATTGCTTTTTAGCAACTGCTGTCAGGTTGTTGCTTCACGAGGAGCCAGGATCTGAACCCATGATTTTTGCTGTATCTGGCAGTAGCTCTTCTTGCTGAGACACCTGAGATGTTGGATGGCACCCTGTCTGATCTTTAAACAATCCTGCCCTGTGCTATGTTTCGGGTGAACCTTGAACTCCTTGATCCTCCCATGACTTTCCTATATTAATCAAGCCTTTGCACCTCCTGTTTGCCGGATTATTGCGCTCTTCTCCAGCCAATATCTCGCTCTTTTTCTCTCCTGCTGCCGTTCATATCTTCACTACCACTCGCTACTGACCTTGGCTTGTTCCATGAGTGCGCTTCTGCTTGATCCCTACCTGCAACTATTTATTACTGACCTTTGGCTTGTTCCTTGACTACGCTTCTGCTTGATCCTGACCTGGAACCACTTGTTACTGACCTTGGCTTGTTCATCAACTACGCTTCTGCTCAATCCCAACCTGCAACCACTTGTTACCAACCTTTGGCTTGTTCCTCGACTACACTTTTGCTCAATCCCAACCTGCAACCATTTGTTACCGACCTTTGGCTTGTCCCTCAACTACGCTTCCGCTCAATCCCAACCTCCAACCACTCGTTACCGATCTTTGGTTTGTTCCTCGACTATGCTTTTGCTCAAACCCAACCTACAACCATTTGTTACTGACCTTTAGCTTGTTCCTCAACTATGCTTCCACTCAATCCCAACCTGCAACCATTTATTACCTACCTTTGACTTTCTCTTCGACTACGCTTCCGCTCAATCTCAATCTGCAACCACTTGTTACCGACCTTTGGCTTGTTCCTCAACTACGCTTCTACTCAATCACAACCTGCAACCACTCGTTACCGACCTTGGCTTGTTTCTCAGCTACGCTTCCCTCAACTACGCTTCTGCTCAACTACGCTTCCGCTCAATCCCAACCTGCAACCACTCGTTACCAACCTTGGCTTGTTCCTTGACTACACTTTTGCTCAATCTCAACCTGCATCCACTTGTTACCGACCTTGGCTTGTTCCTCGACCACGCTTTTGCTCAATCCCAACCTGCAACTATTTGTTACTGACCTTTAGCTTGTTCCTCAACTATGCTTACACTCAATCCCAACCTGCAACCATTTATTACCTACCTTTCACTTTCTCCTCGACTACGCTTCCGCTTAATCTCAATCTCCAACCACTTGTTATCGACCTTTGGCTTGTTCCTCAACTACGCTACTACTCAATCACAACCTGCAACCACTCGTTACTGACCTTGGCTTGTTTCTCAACAAACCTTCCGCTCAATCTCAACCTGCAACCATTTGTTACTGACCTTGGCTTGTTTCTCAACATTGCTTCTGCTCAATCCCAGCCTGCAGCCACTCGTTACTGACCTTGGCTTGTTCCTCAATTTCACTTCCACTCAATCTCAACCTGCAACCACTTGATACCAACATTTGACTTGCTCCTCCTCAACTACGGTTCTACTCAATCCCAACTTGCAACCATTTGATACCAACCTTTAACTTGTTCCTTGCCCACGCTTCCATTCAATCCCAACCTGACCTTTGGCTTGTTCCTTGATGACGATTCCACTTGATCCCAACCTACAACCTCTTGTTACCAAACTTTGGCTTGTTTTCTGACTATGCTTCTGCTTGATCCCAACTTGCTGTATCTGCTACTGAGCCCTGGCTTGTTCACCTCCTGGTGGGGCGATCCTGAGTACCTCAACCTGACACTAGTACGCATCAAAAACCATCTCCACCATCAGGAGCTCTGGTGAAAACAGGTTAGTGCTTAGACCCAGCCCCTCAGGTGAGCCTGCATCATCCGCTAGCGTGACCTGCTCCTGTACTCATCCTGGGTACCTCTATACTGCTATACCTACTGGTCCTTGAGCCTGACCCATGACCTTGACAGAGAGTGTTCAACACTGGATTTAATACAGGTCTGTGAAGTCACTGGTTTCTTGAGTACATCCAAGTTTTATCCTTTGCTGAACCCTGATGAAACGGAGTGGTGTTGCCCCTAAAACGCATTGACTTTTTTTATCAACAATTAAACCTATCTTTGTCTCTTTTTTATCTGATATTGTTTTGGTGATCCTTTCTGTATTTCTATAGCCAACAGGAAAATGTTCACGTCACAACGGCAGCAACATGGACAACCTCCGGCTTTGTAGCCCAGATAATAGAAGGCTCAGAACCCGATGCATCATGTGACCATGAATTTGGGTAATGATTTGGAGCCTTTAGTGTCTTTTTTTTTTAATATAATCAGATAATTAGCTGTTGGGCGGGGAGGGGGAGCCCTGGCCATAGGTGAGCTTTAAATATATAAGTATAACTCTATAAAAAAATATTTTTGTTAATAAGCTAATGCTGATTCCTTACTAGAGGATTAGTATCGCCAGAGTTCCCGAAGAACCAGTTGTTTTGTTAACCTCCTAGTTGTGACAATTATTGATCTCTACGTTTTTAAAATGTCAGTTCCAATATAAATTTCAATAAAAATGATTGTTTTAAAAACAAAATTCAGTTCCAGGTAGGTGTGTCTGTATGTCTGTCTGTTCATATGCTATAATCGTACTTCTGGAAACAAGAATGACTGTTTTCCCTGGCGAATTCCTCTTCTATCCCAATGCTGATAATAACAGAGTAACCGCCGCATCCTTCCTTTAAAACCCTGAAAGCTACATTACCTTCTTCATCTTCTTCATATTAGATGAAACTTAATTAGATTTTCTCACCACAGGTCATCACTCCTTTGAAATATTCCATAAATCCATAAAGGCTTGTTCTCCCTGCCCTCTAGTCTCCACGCGTAGAATACACTCCACCGATGGTTAGAAAGCCGGTGGGGACCTTTGTACAGAAATGCCAGCTGTAAGTCTTGATATAAAGATCCTAAACAAATATTCTATGAAAAGTAAGAAGATTGATGTGATATTATGTTTATTCTGATGTGTTTTTTTGGCAGTTTGTAGATTCCCTGTACAGTGGTAGAACAACCCCTTATTCTTCACTTCCACGATTCCCTGAGGAAGCGATTATTGCATCATGAAACATGTTAGAAGAAAATAGTAACCGTAATTTAATCCATATTTCCACTCTGTTCTATATACAAAATATGCGATGGAAAGCCTGAAGTTGATGTTGAAAGCTATGCTATTGATATACAGTAAGTGATTTATGCTATTAAATATTAGAAGAAGTAATAGGGTTACTCAATACAATTTGAGAGTAATCACAGAGGCTTTTGTTGTCAAATATCTTTTTCAAGACTAAATTTTATTTTATTAATTGTTGGTATAATGTACAAATAAAGATGTTTAGGTTGACTTCTGAAGGCAATTGGTTCCACTAGATTTTAGTCAGGGGTCTCAGAGTAAAGGGGGCTGAATACAAATGCCCCCCCCCCCACACACACACACACACACACACACACACTTTTCACATATTTATTTGTAAAAGATGTTGAAAACCATTTATCATTCTCCTTCCACTTCACAATTATGAGCCACTTTGTGTTGGTCTATCACATAAAATCCCAATAAAATACATTTACGTTTTTAGTTGTAACATGAAAAAATTTGGAAAATGGGGTAATTTTTCAAGGCAATACTTTTTTATGTATGTTATTTTTTTTTATTATATGTATTTAAAACACACACACATAAATAATTAAAAAATAATAATATTATAAAAGTGAATAATTAAATAATAAAATACGATTAATTAGAAAAAAAAACTAACTATAATAATAAATGAATTAATCATTAATAATAGTTAAATTAATTATTTACGTTTTATTAATCTGCCGCAGTGCAGGCGCACTGCCGATTCACGCTTTCCTGGCTCTGAAAACCTTTCCAAAGCCCAAATGACATAAGGAGCATACTGTATGTAGCACAACGGAAGACCACCTTTTCCAAGCATAAACTCCATGTCAATTTTGAAGAATTAATCTTGATTTCCTCCCGTGGCGCTCCATAAATCTCCCCCCCCCACCCCGAGGAATGGGGGGGGGGGGGGCGTTGTTTACCTCCAGAAAATAAATAAGGATATATACCTTTTTTTTTATTTCCCTTTTGTCCTCAGACCAGCAGTAGGGCCGAGAAGGGCTGACATAGCCTGGATGATTTATAATCCTCGCAAAGCTCATTTATCTCAACTACTTAGAATATAGGGCAACGCGTTGTTGTGAGCGGGAAAAGAGTTAATGATTTATAAACTCTAATTTTGCTTTGAAATGTGCCGGAACAAGATGTTAATGTCAGACATTTAAATTTAATTTCATACTGCTTATGTGTTTACTCATTGCTGTAAATAGAAATTGCTATATTTGTTTATGGTTAAGGACGGCTTGTTTTATTTATTTATTTATTTATTTTTTTTATTTTTTGTTTTTTTTTTTACTTTTTATTTTTTATCTCTACCTCTGTTCAATAAACATAACATGAGGAACATAGACACAGATTAGCAGAAAAGCAAACAGACCAAGGACAGGTGGCCTTTTGCTTCCTTATTTTTTGGCAAGAAAAATATCAGTAAATTACCAATTTTTTTTACTTTTAATTTTTTAATTTTTTTTTTTTTTTACTAATTTTAGATATCTTGGAGAAGCTTCCAGATGCAGTGGGGTGGAGTCTACGAGGAGCTGCTTGGAGTATTGAGCCCCAGCAAAATGGGTTGGCAGGGGGCAGGCCACCCCATAAGTACTTGGTGGAAGATGGAGTGCTGAGGAGGCTGTCGGTGGCCCTTGGCCTGGCTCCTGACTATTCTTCTGTCTTCATCTTCCTGATCTACCATGTATGACCCTGGCCTGATTCCTGACTGTTTTGCTGTACTCATCCCCCGGATCCACCGTGTATGACCCTGGCCTGGCCCCTGACTTTTCTGCCATCTCCATCCTCCTATTCCATCATGTATAACCTTGGCCTGGCTGCTGATGTTTTGCCATCTTCATCTTCCTGATCCAACTTGTATGACCTAGGTCTGGCTCCTGACTATTCTGTGGTCTTCATCCTCCTGATCCACCATATATAACCTTGGCCTGGCTCCTGACTATTCTTCTGTCTTCATCTTCCTGATCTACCACGTATGACCACGTATGACCCTGGCCTGACTCCTGACTGTTTTGCTGTACTCATCCCCCGGATCCACCTTGTATGACCCTGACCTGGCCCCTGACTTTTCTGCCATCTCCATCCTCCTATTCCATCGCGTATAACCTTGGCCTGGCTGCTGATCTTCATCTTCCTGATCCAACTTGTAAGACCTAGGTCTGGCTCCTGACTATTCTGTGGTCTTCATCCTCCTGATCCACCATGTATAACCTTGGCCTGGCTCCTGACTATTTTGCTGTCTTCATTCTCCTGATCCACCATGTATGACCTTGGCCTGGCTCCTGACTATTTTGCTGTCTTCATCCTCCTGATCCACCATGTATGACCTTGACCTTGCTCCTGACTCTTTTACTGTCTTCATCCTCCTGATCCACCATGTATGACCTTGGCTCTGGCTCCTGACTATGTTATCACACTCCGTACTGCTAAAATCCGACGCGCTCCACCACTGGTGTACTTTGTGATCCTGCTGATGTCCACCTGCCTGAGAAGTACCCAGTCGGACTCTTCCTGGATCAGTCACCAGCAAACCCGTCTATATCAGCACCCGTGCTTTCTTGAGCCTTGCAATCCCTTTCATCGCCTTCAGGGGTGCTTGGACCATAGCTGCAGGGCTCTCGTCGTTTCAGCCTCAGATCAGGTACGTGACAGAGACACGTATTCTGGTAGCAGTCAGAAAGCCAGTCTGAGGCTTGTACGTGATGGCTTCTTTCTATACATTTGTGAGCGGACTATATCCAATTAACAAATATCTTACATTACCCAAATAAAAATATTTCTGACATTTTGAAGCTTTTCTTTAGTTAATAAGCACAGATGTAAAGGGTCTAAGGACACCACCATATAACAATTTGACATGTACACTCAACACCCTTGAGTCAAACTTACCATGAACTGTCTTGTCGGTTCTCCAAAACATAAAATATGTATCTCATTAATGTCGACGTCTACATCAAGATCAAGTAGGATGAGATTCTAGTCCAATTATTTCTTAGAATTTTCGGGAACATGGCCTCATAGGAAGCTGATAAGGTAGAAAAGGGTAGGCGTCTTCATCTCAAGTAGTGACTGCTCATTGGTTAACCTTTTCCTTATGATGTGTCAAGTTGGGGGTACAGATGTAATTTCGTACAAGCAAATTATTTCAGAGTCTTCATAGTTTATGTCCAAGAACGTGAGACAGGATAAAACAGAACACGGCTAGGATATCGGTAAGACCTAAAGCCATCTCTTTCTAAAAGAATTTCTTGTATTATTCCTGCAAAGGAATTTAAGAAATATGCGAACAACAGCTCAACATTGAAATTCCATGCATTATTAAATATTTAGGATTATGAGAATGTTAATTAAAGACATAAAATATTGTGCATATTAAAATAGTGTAAAAAGTCTCACATTTTTTACTGGTACCTCTTTTATCGTTACTTCTCGAAAAAGCTCAGGGATGCCTCTTCTTTGTCACTCAAGATTGTAGCATAGTCTGCAAGTGTCATTGTGTAATACAGTGTAACAAATATACACTCACCGGCTACTTTATTAGGTCCTCCTTGCGAGTACAGGGTTGGTCCCCCTTTTGCCTTCGTTCTTTATGGCATTGATTCAACAAGGCGTTGGAAACGTTCCTCAGAAATTTTGGTCCATAGTGATATGATTGCATCACGCAGTTGCTGCAGATTTGTTGGCTGCACATCCATGATGCCACCACATCCCAAAGGTGCTCTATTGGATGGAGATGTGGTGAGCGTGGAGGCCATTGGAGGACAGGGACCTCATTGTCCAGTGGTGAGATGATCGGAGCTTTGTGACATGGTGCTTTATCCTGCTGGAAGGAGCCATCAGAAGATGGGGACACTGTAGTCATAAAGGGATGGACATGGTCAGCAACAATACTCAGGTAGGCCGTGGAAACTTTTTTATTTTTCTTTTATTTAAAACAATTATAATTTAATTTTTTTTTTTTACCTATACCATTCACTTTGGGGCATAGATTGGTATATATATATATATATATATATATATATATATATATATATATACGAGGGGTCTTCAAAAAGTTTCCACACTTTTTTTTAACTCTTATTATTAAGAATTTCAAAAACAAAAGATATGACTTTTACTGTCAGCCAGCTGGCCAGACAGACTAGTCACATGACGTTCTCAGACACGACCTCGCCGTTTCCAATGAAAATATAATAGTGTGAAAATTTTTTGAAGACCCCTTGTATATATGAACATATCTATGCCCCAAAATGAATGGTATAGGTCCAAAAAATTTAAAAAATGTAAAATTATAATTATTTTATATATATGTAGCGCTGGTATTTTTAATACAGGCGCTATAAGTAAAAATGTAGTTGTCTGAAGCTGTAGTTTAGCTCAGACTGCAATTATTGTGAATTCTGGTTCTGTTTCAGCTTGGCTGGTTGTGTGGTTTTCCCCTTGGCCTAGGGATGGCGCCCTATTATTTCGACCAAGGTTGGAAATTGCAACAAGCTGGGTGTATTGAGTGCCTCCTTGCCCGGAAACAGTCAGTGGGTGTGGTCTGCTTGCTGTGCATTCTTGGAGAGGGTACTTAAGGGACAGACCCCGTGACAGGGGAGAGTTCCCACCTGATGGCCCTCCTGGCCTAAGGTGTCTCGCTGCCATCAAATTGTCTTGGGGCCAGCTGGCCCGAGGCATCCTTACTGAAGGTAGTCTATGTAATATTCCTTTTGCACGCGTTCCTGGTAAAATGGCACATAAATAGTGGGTGCTGCAGCGTTTACCAGTTGGGTCCTGGAAGCATCAGACAAACGTACATCTTCGCCAGCACACCATGGATCAGCAAAAAGTTGTCCAAGAAGGTTTTTAATGAAAAGAAGTCACATCACAAATAAGGTGCAACGTTTCGGGGGGGCCACGCAGGACCCCTTCGTCAGGCATGTAATACGAATCGTTGCACCTTCTTTGTGATGTGACTTCTTTTCATTAAAAACCTTCTCGGACAACTTTTTGCTGATCCATGGTGTGCTGGCGAAGATGCACGTTTGTCTTACTGAAGGTAGGCCCAAAAGTCTTGGGAGGCCTACCGATCCAGGGATGGTCCTGTGCTGTCTTGCCTGCGGGAAGAAGCCGAGCGACTGGAGGATCCAGGGGGAGGACTTTTCAGGAGAGGACCGCGCAATAAGGCCGGTGCCTCTAGAAGAGCCTGGAGACTCAGCTGGAGGATGCATCCCGGGTCACCTACCACACAGTTCCGTAGGTTTGGAAGAAGGGAACCGGTACTATGTGATCAAGCTTTTGATATTGCAACAAGTCGCTACTTACCCAATCCTGTTACACCAAATCTTAAAGTCTGTGGCCGAGACTATGACCGAGCATCACATCGGCTGCCTTGTCAGTGAGAGAGGCCTGTCCAGTGGTTGCTGAATCCATTTGTGGAGCTGTTGCCCTCTGGATCAAAGAGAGTGTTCCTCTAATGGGACCCTCTAGTTCCTCTAGTCTTTAATGGGACCCCTATGACGGATATGGTGAAACAGTAAAAGGAACGGTAAGCCCAATCAAATACCAGCAGCTCCTTCGGGGGGGGGTAAGTGCTACATATATAAAAAAAATGATCTTAGCACCAGGGGCGTTGCTAGGTCTACAAAAGATCTGGGGCTAGAGCCCATAGCAGTGTAGTAAACAAAGTCATACGCTTGGGCGGGCATACACATGTATATAATATATGTATGCGTGTGTATATATATCCTCAGAGAGTCACCCTTACATCAGCGTCCCCAGAGAGCCCCCCTTACATTAGGGTCTCCAGAGAGCCGCCCCCCCCTCGTTAAATCAGGGTCCCCAGAGAGCCTCTCCCTTAAATCAGGGTCCCCAGAGAGCCTCCCCCTGCATCAGGGTCCCCAGAGAGCCCCCCACTTACATCAGGGTCCCCAGAAAGCCTCCCCTCCCATTGGTGACTCCTGCAGAGACTCAGAGCTATGGGCCTCAGATTCGTGGCTATAGCCCCAAAAGCCACCCCCTAGTGACGCCACTGCTTAGCACTATATACTGTAGATACGGTATTTTTCTTCACAAGCTGCACATCTCTTATAATCCTCCATACTAATTATAGTAATTTAGAATGAGACACAAAAACATTAAAGAATTTAATTGGAAATGAATTAGAAATAATTACTTCTAATTAATTAGGGCAAAGTTAGAGGCAAAAGCAAAAAAAAAACAAAAAACCAGGCCAGAGCAATCTTCACACTTGCATGATTCTTTATGCTATGAGCGTCCTACTGAAGAGTCTTCTAGAAAATCTTTGACAAATATTCATATTTGGTTTTCTCGGCTGGCAAACATTCGGCGAAGAAGGTTTCATAACAAAACCTTATTGTGCAACTGTTTGGTTCCCCCCGAGAGAATCCGTCCATTCTCTTCACAATTACTCGTTATTTCACCTCCTGGTTACCTGACACCACCTCAGCGAGGAGCAGGGAGGTTTATCTGCCATCAATAAGTATCAGACGGCAGCTGATGACATATATCTCCATTACCTCCTGAGTGCAAATTACTATTTCTTCCAGCTGAGCTCCACAAAGCTATCCTTATACTTGCCACGTAAATAGGAGGTTCAGCAGCACCTGGTCTACGTGATGGCCAGTTTCAAGGAACGGAAACATTTCCACGTTTGATAGCTGTTGTTTTTTTTTCCTCCTCAACGTGGATAAAAAAAATATTCCCATTTAAAAATTGGCTAACAAAAAAGGAAATGTTCACCAAACAAAAAGTAAAAGTAAAGGTTGCGCAATTTTTCTTTTTCTTTTTTTTAAAGTTTTGGATAAAGTGGGGAAGAGTTAAACCTGTAGGTGGGTGCAAGTTCCCCCTCCGTCCTGTAGGTGGCACTGGGCTATTATTACAGATGGAGTGGAGTCTGTTAAGGGGATTGTCCACTTGTGGACTTCGTCAGGGTCTCAGGGAACAGAGAAGATAGGTATCTGATTGGATGTTGCAACCTCTGGAGGCCTCAGGTGGCCATCTTGTCCATTAGGGTCTCCTACATCATTTGGGCATACCTGGAGCTAGTGGTAAGTCAGGGATAGAGACCCCACTGGCTAGGAAAAGTGCATAGCACAGGAAGAGGTTCCTGGCGAGTAGGATCAGCTCAGGGACTATGTCTGTTTTGAGGATATTTATTCATTTATTTATTTATTTATTTATTTCAGGTACTTATATAGCGCCATCAATTTACGTAGCACTTTACATATAGTATACATTCACATTAGTCCCTGCCCGCCCTCTATGAGCTTACAATATAAGGTTCCTAACTCACATTCATACAAACATACTAGGGCCAATTTGGACAGGATCAAAATAACCTACCAGCATGTCTTTGGAGTGTGGGAGGAAACTGGAGAACCTGAAGAGAAACCAACGCAGGCACAGGGAGAACATGCAAACTGTCCAGGTATCTGGACCAGCAACATGGGGCTCTCCTCAGCAGCATCATAGTACCATCATGATACATCACAAACCATCCTGTAGGTGTCACTGTGCCATTATTACAGATGGAGTGGAGTCTGTTAAGGGGATTGTCCACATGTGGACTTCGTCAGGGTCTCAGAGAAGATAGGTATCTGATTGAATGCTGCAACCTCTGGAGACCTCAGGTGGCCATCTTGAGTGGAAACCTTATATATAGGGTCTTCTGCATTATTTGGGTGCCGCTGGAGCTAGTGACAGGTCAGGGATAGAGACCCCACTGGCTAGGAAAAGTGCATAGCACAGGAAGAGGTTCCTGGCGAGTAGGATCAGCTCAGGGACTACTGTATGTCTGCCTTGAGGATATTTATTTATTTGTTTATTTATTTATTTATTTCAGGTACTTATATAGCGCCATAAATTTACGCAGCGCTTTACATATAGTATACATTTACATTAGTCACTGCCCTCAAGGAGCTTACAAACTAAGGTCCCTAACTCACATTCATACAAACATACTAGGGCCAATTTGGACAGGATCAAATTAACCTACCAGCATGTCTTTGGAGTGTGGGAGGAAACTGAAGAACCTGAAGAGAAACCAACGCAGGCACAGGGAGAACATGCAAACTGTCCGGGTATCTGGACCAGCAACATGGGGCTCTCCTCACCAGCATCATAGTACCATCATGATACACCCCAAACCATCCTGTAGGTGGCACTGTGCCATTATTACAGATGGAGTGGAGTCTGTTAAGACGATTGTCCACATGTGGACTTCGTCAGGGTCTCAGAGAAGACAGGCATCTGACTGAATGCTGCAACCTCTGGAGATCTCAGGTGGCCATCTTGAGCGGGAACCTTATATATAGTGTCTTCTGCATTATTTGAGTGCCCCTGGAGCTAGCGATAGGTCAGGGATAGAGACCCCACTGGCTAGGAGAAGTGCATAGCACAGGGAGAGGTTCCTGGTGAGTAGGGTCAACTCAGGGACTATGCCTGTCTTGTGGAAATGTCCAGGTATCTGGACCAGCAATTTGGGGCTCTTCTCAGCAGCATCATAGTAACATCCCAACACACCAAAAACCATCCTGTAGGTGGCACTGTGCCTTTAACACAGATGGAGTGAAGGCTGTTAAGGGAATTGTCCCCTTGTGGACTTCGTCAGTGTCTCAGAGAAGACAGGTGTCCGATTGGACGCTGCAATCTCCGGATACCTCAGGGTTAAATACCTCTAAAGGGATCCGACCCTGCAACTTTCTCATTAGAACACTGAGAGCGTACCAGGTGATTATAATGAACAAGATCCTCTCATTTAAAATCAGTCCGCACGGGACATGGTGAAACAAACAGCTATTTCAAAGCAACAAAATCTGCTACAGAGAAACATAAAAAAGTGAAGGCAGAAAAAAGACCAAGTGGTCCATTGTGTCTGCCCTTTTTTTTTGTCTAAAGGTTTCAATCATTTCTCCTCTTTACCTGGAATTTTTTTAGGTTGGTGACTCTTTGATCAACTCTATGGCCTTGGAGGACCAGAGCGACGTCATGGTCCAGGCTGGAAGTAATTTTTTCTTTTTTTTACAGGAAAAGATCAAAAAACTGTTTTTTTGACCTTTTGCTTTTAAAGGTAAAGAAGAGATTTGGGGTCTTTTTGACCCCAGATCTCTCCATAAAGAGGACCTGTCCTCCTTACTTCTATTACAAGGGATGTTTACATTCTTTCTAATAGGAATAAAAGTGATAAAAGTGCAGAAATAAAAAGTAAAATAAATAAGAAAAAAAATGAAAGCACCCCCATCCCTACGTGCTTGTGCGCAGAAGCGAACGCATACGTAAGTCGCGCCCACATATGTAAACGGTGTTCGCACCACACATGTAAGGTATCGTCATGAACGTTCGAGCGAGAGCAATAATTCTAGCACTAGACCACCTCTGTAACTCTAACCAGGTAACCTGTAAAGGTGTTTAAAGAGGTTTAGAGGTTTTTAAGTACCGTAGTTTGTCGCCATTCCACAGGAGTGCACAATTTTAAAGCGTAACATGTTAGGTATCTATTTACTCGGCATAACATCATCTTTCTCGTTTTATTAAAAAAATTGGGGTAAATATTGTGTTTTGTTTATTTTTTTGATTCATTAAAGTGTATTTTTTCCCCAAAAAATTGCATTTGCAAAACCGCTGCGCAAATACCACGTGGCATAAAAAAATTGCAACGATCGCCATTTTGTTCCCTAGGGTCTCTGCTAAAAAAAATATGTATAATGGTTGGGGGTTACAAGTAATTTTCTAGCAAAAGAATACTGATTTAAACTTGTAAACAAAAAGTGAAAGAACAAGCCTGGTCTTCAAGTGGTTAAAAAAAATACATGAATTAAACAAAATATGAAAAGAATTTTTTTTTGCACTTTATTAGCCTAAAAAAAAAGCAAATAAAGCGGTTTTTTTTTTTTTTTGTAAATTACCAATTAAAAAAAAAAATAATTAAGTTTGCAAATGAATTGCAGAGTTATAGTCAAGTAAATTGATGCACGCTGACGCTGCTAAATCTGGCCAAGGTATCTAGGGATGAGTGACCTCAGATCGGGAACGTAGGAGCGTAATTAAATTACATTGTCATTTTTGTGACCACGATAAAAACAAGATAAGATACATATATCTACCCAAGTGCTCATTTATAATGCAACCCCAACCCCCTACCCCACCCCACCCCCCCACACCCCCGTCCTTTTATTGTGCATGTTTATTTTTAACTGAATGTTGCAGTGAGGTTCTTTAATGCGTTCTCTTAATTCAGCAAAAAAAAAAAAACGCTGCAAAGACGGGCAATGGCGCTCTCTTGTGGGTGAGTTGGTCTGTACATGAATTTATTCAATGTCACCTTCGAAATCATCTCATTATTTCTCTGGTTTTCATGTTACAATGTGGGACACCTCAAGCAATAAACGTGTATAGAAGAGAGCAACAAAACACACAAAGTTGTGTTTGGACAATAAATTTGGTGTTAGTGCCGATCTTTTGTGAAAAAATTGAGAAGACTTCATCTGGATGGTTGACACCAGCCCAGAAGGGAGGGAAGGGGAAAGGGGGGGGGGGGTTTGCAGAATTAGGATGTGGGTCAAGTAGGGTAAGAGGTGGGGCAGGAGAGGAGGGGTAATAACAATTGTAATAACAACGGCCTGTAAATTGCGAATCAGATGGAGGAACCAAGAACTAAAAAAATACTGCAGCAACAAATATCTCCTCACACAGCTACATACCCTTAAACCTTTGGCTCAAGAAAAAGAAAAGAAAGTCACGAAGGGTTCGAAGGACCCCCCGAAGGCTGGACCCAAGGTAGCAAGATAGCAGAGAGGGCTACTTCATCCCCATTGAGAGAGGCTTAGAGGATCCAAGTTGCCCCTATGCCATAGAATTGATCATATTGATTGTTGCACGTGGCCCCTCACTGTTCGGAGTCCATGACATCTAAGACCCTTTGGATACACTCAGACCTAGTGGGTATAGTGGGCTTTGGCCAACGTAGAGGAAGGTCAGGTGGAAAAACTGGGAATAAAATACTGCAGAAAGAAAAACACCTCCTCACACTTTTAGATACTTATATATAAGGGTTGGCCTCCCAGAGGCTTGACCCAAGGTAGCTGAGAAAGGAGATCTGATCTAGCGGATCCAAGTTGCCCTTATGCCATAGAATTGACATATTGATTGTAGCAAGTGGCCACCCACTGTTTGGAGTCCATAACATCTAAGACCCTTTGGATACACTTAGATCTAATAGGATTAGTGGTCTTCTTCGGAAGGGCTGGGTTGGCCTCCCCAATGGCTGGACCCAAGGTGACAGAGAGGGCTACTTCATCCCCTATGGAGAGAAGAGATCTGATCTAGTGGATCCAAGTTGCCCTTATGCCATAGAATTGACATATTGCTTGTTGCACGTGGGCACTCACTGTTTGGAATCCATGACATCTAAGACACTTTGGATACACTCAGACCTAGTGGGTATAGTGGTCTTCTTCGGAAGGGCTGGGTTGGCCTCCCCAACAGCTGGACCCAAGATAGCAGAGAGGGCTACTTCATCCTCCTTAAGAGAGGTGATCCAGTGAATCCAAGTTGCTCGTATGCCAAAGAATTGATCATATTGATTGTTCCACGTGGCCACCCACTGTTTGGAATTCCATAACATCTGAGACCTTTTGGATACACTCAGACCTAATAGGAATAGTGGGCTTTAGCCAATGTAGTGGAAGATCAGGTGGAGAACTGAAAATAAAATACTGGAGGTAGAAACAACTTTGTACACTGCTATATACATATAAACCTTTGGCTCAAGGAAAAGGACATCTTGAAGGGGTAGAAGGGCTGGTTGGGTCTCCCAAAGGCTGCATCCAAGGTCCCAGAGTAGGCTACTTCATCCCCATTGAAAGAGGAGATGTAGTGGATCCAAGTTGCCCATAGGTCATAGAATTGATCATATTGATTGTTGCATGTGGCCACTTACTGTTTGGAGTCCATAGCATCTGAGACCCTTTGGATCCACTCAGACCTAGTGGGTATAGTGGGCCTCTGCCAATGTAGAGGAAGATTGTGTGGAAAAACTGAGAATAAAATACTGCAAAAAGAAACATCTTCTCACACTTCTAGATACCTATAAACCTTTGGCTCATGGAAAAGAAAAGAAAGCCATGAAGGATTAGAAGAGGTGGGCTGGCCTCCCAGAGGCTGAACCCAAGGTACCAGAAAGGGCTATTTGCAAATGACCAGCTACAAATCGGAGTCCATAATGTCAGAGACCATTTAGATCAGTGGTCATCAACCTTGTCCTTAGGGCCCACTAACAGGCGAGGTTTTATGTATTACCTTGGGGAGATGCAGACTAGAATACTGCAATCACTGAGCAGCAAATTTATATCACCTGTGATGTATTTCAGTTATCTTGCAAACCTGGCCTGTTAGTGGGCCTTAATTACAGGGTTGATGACCACTGATTTAGATCACCTCAGCCCCAGTGGGCTTTTTCCAATGTAGTGGAAGATCATGTGGAGGAACTGAGGATAAAATACCACAGAAGGAAACATCTCCTTACACTACTAAATATCTAGATATCTTTGGCTCAAAGAAAAAAAAGAAAGCCATGAAAGAGGAGCTGTAGTGGATCCAAGATCTTATTCATCTATGCAAGTGACAACCCACTACTAGATATTTTATATCTTCAACTTAAAGGAAATAAAGTCTTGAGGCTTAAAAGCAATGGGCTGGCCCCGCAGAGGCCGGGTCCAAGATTTCAGAGCAGGCAACTTCATCCCAGTTGAAAGAGGAGCCATAGTAGCTCCAGGTTGCACATATACCACCACATTTGTCATATTCATCATCAAAAGTGGCCACCCACTGTTTGGAGTCCACAATGTTGGAAACCCTTTGGATCCACTCAGCCCTAGTAAGCTTCTTCCAAAGTAGTGGTCTCAAGCTTTTGGCCACATTGGGGAGGTATGGCAACAAACTAGCAATGAAAGAGGAGCTGTAGTGGATCCAAGTTGCTCGTATACCCTATATTTTGTCATATTCATCCATGCAAGTGACAACCCACTACTAGATATTTGATATCTTCGGCTTAAAGGAAAGTCTTTAGGCTTAGAAGAAATGGGCTGGCCCCAGAGAGCCTGGGTCCAAGGTTCCAGAGCAGGCAACTTCATCCCAGTTGAAAGAGGAGCTATAGTAGCTCCAGGTTGTACATATACTTTTGAATTTGTCATATTCATCATTGGAAGAGGCCACCCACAGTTTGGCGTCCACAATGTTGGAAACCCTTTGGATCCACTCAGCCCTTGTGGGCTTCTTCCAATGTAGTGGACTCAAGCTTTTGGCCGCATTGGAGAGGTATCTAAAACCCTTTGGATCCACTAAGCCCTAGTGGGTTTCATCCAATGTAGTGGACTCAAGCTTTTGGCCGCATCGGGGAGGTATCTAAAACCTTTTGGATCCACTAAGCCCTAGTGGGCTTCTTCCAATGTAGTGGACTCAAGCTTTTGGCCGCATTGGGGAGGTATGGTAACAAACTAGCCTTAGAGGGTTTCGAAGGAATTGGAGGCAATAACAGCTAAGGGGAGGGGGCTTCAGGGAGGTACATGTCAAGGACGGCTTTAAGTTGTGTTTTGATATCTTGTCAAAAAAAGGTGAAGTACTGGGCAATTCAATGACACCTTTAATTTTACAACATTTATAAATTTAAAGTTATAGCTTTTTTTTTGTATAGATTATTGTTTAGTGTGATAGAATCTTGTTTCAGAAGAAAAAAAAAATCCTCACATTATATAATATCAGAATATCATATCTCAGGAGGGTTTCATTTAATTGGTAGCACAAATCACCACTGTGGTTGAAATCAAGCCTTTGTCAGGAAACTTTACTTTCATTAGATGTTATATGTGTCGAATGTATCAGAAGACCACGTGTGATAATGTAACTGGTGCTTCATCTTGGTGCACATGAATGAAATTAAACCCAGCGGGTGAAGGAAAGATTTGTATGGACAAAGGATTTAACACGTTACATGTTCAAATGTTCCCCCAGCAGAGCCATTACCCATCTCACATCTTAAAGCGGACCTTGAGTGAAAAATTGAAGATCTGGCATTTTATAAGGTGCCTGTTAGAAGGGTAATTGGGGCTAAGCAACACCTCGAAATATCTACCCTTTGACCTGAATTTCCCCTAGAAAATATTGTTTATATTTTTCCCTTATAGACACATCTATCCAAACCGGGGTTCCTCCAGAGGTTGCTAGGGATTCCTTTAGCAGTAACCACCATTTTCCTAGGCATAACTATTGGTTCGTACAGCCTTTCTGATCCGGGGTTCCCTCTCAGTGGCGTCACTAGGGTTGGTGTAACCCGGTGCGGTAAAACATGGTGTCACTCCTCCTAGTAGAGCACTGAGCAGGCTAGCACATCGGCGAGGCTCAACCCCTCCTCCAGTGACCCAATTATTGCCTCAGGCCCCCCAATACTGTTCTCAGTGACCCCATTAATGTCCTCGGTCCCCACCAATAATAGCCTCAGTGACCCAATTACTGTACTCAGGCCCCCATTACTGTCCTCAGAGTCCCCCCCCCAGCACCCCATGGCTGTCCTCAGCTCCCCCCCCCAGTGCCCCATTACTGTCCTCAGCTCCCCCCTCACAGCACCCCATTACTGTCCTCAGGTTCCCCTCACAGCACCCCATTACTGTCCTCAGCTCCCCCCCACACAGCACCCCATTACTGTCCTCAGTCCCCCCTCACAGAGCCCCATTACAGTCCTCACGTCCCCCTTAACAGCACTCCATTATTGTCCTCAGCTCCTCCCCCCACACAGTGCCCCATTGCTGTAATCAGCTCGCCCCACACAGCGCCCAATTACTGTTCTCAGCCCCCCCCTCACAGCGCCCCGTTACAGTCCTCAGCTTCCCACCCTCACAGCGCCCCGTTACAGTCCTCAGCTTCCCACCCTCACAGCGCCCCATTACTGTCCTCAGCTCCCCCCCACACAGCGCCCCATTACTGTCCTCAGCTCCCCCCCACACAGCGCCCCATTACTGTCCTCAGCTCCCCCCACACAGCTCCCCATTACTGTCCTCAGCTCCCCCCCACACAGCGCCCCATTACTGTCCTCAGCTTCCCACCCTCACAGCGCCCCATTACTGTCCTCAGCTCCCCCCCACACAGCGCCCCATTACTGTCCTCAGCTCCCCCCCACACAGCACCCCATTACTGTCCTCAGCTCCCCCACACACAGCGCCCCATTACAGTCCTCAGGTCCCACTCACAGCGCCCCATAGGTGTCCTCAGCTCCCCCCCACACAGCGCCCAATTACTGTTCTCAGCCCCCCCCTCACAGCGCCCCGTTACAGTCCTCAGCCCCCCCATACAGCACCCCAATACTGTCCTCAGCTCCCCCCCACACAGCGCCCCAATACTGTCCTCAGCTCCCCCCCAGACAGCTCCCCATTACTGTCCTCAGCCCCCCCCTTACAGTGCCCCATTACAATCCTCAGCTCCCCCCTCACAGCACCCCATTACTGTCCTCAGCTCCCCTCACAACACCCCATTACTGTCCTCAGCCCCCCTCACAGAGCCCCATTACAGTCCTCAGCCCCCCCCCCCCCCCACAGCGCCCCATTACAGTCCTCAGGTCCCCCTTACAGCGCCCCAAGGGATTAAAGCACACCTAAAAAGCAACATTAGGGTGTTAAAGATAATAGAAAAAAATGAATTCATTAATTTGAATAATAATTATTATTCAATTAAATAAAGTAAAGTAAAATAAATAATAATAATAATAAATAGAAATAAATAAAAATAATAAATATTAATAGTAAATAAGCAGAAATAGAATTCTGACATAATACCTAAAAAAAACAAAAAAAACAAACAACGGGTTAAAACCCACCTAAAGAGAATGAATTAATTAATATTAATAATAATAATATTAATAATTAAATTAAATAAAGAAGTAAAATAAATAATAATAATAATAATAATAATAATAATAATAATAATAAAAGGGAAATAAATAAAAATAATAAATATTAGTAGTAAATAAGCTAGAAATAGAATTCTGACATAATACCTCCAAAAAAATACAAAAAAAAAAAAAAAGGGATTAAAACCCACCTAAAGAGCGACATTAGGGTGTTAAATAAAATAGAAAAAAATGAATTACTTAATATTAATAATAATAATAATTATTTTGTTAAATAAAGAAGTAAAATAAATAATAATAAAAAAACAGAAATAAATAAATATAATAAATATTAATAGTAAATAAGCAGAAATAGAATTCTGACATAATACCTCAAAAAAACAAAAAACAAAAAAACAAAGGGTTAAAACCCACCTAAAGAGAATGAATTAATTCATGCTAATAATAATAATATTAATAATTAAATTAAATAAAGAAGTAAAATAAATAATAATAAAAAAAGCGAAATAAATAAAAATAATAAATATTAGTAGTAAATAAGCTAGAAATAGAATTTTGACATAATACCTCCAAAAAAATACAAAAAAACAAAAAAGGGATTAAAGCCCACCTAAAGAGCGGCATTAGGGTGTTAAAGAAAATAGAAAAAAAGATGAATTAATATTAATAATAATTATTATTTTATTAAATAAAGACGTAAAATAAATAATAATAATAAACAGAAATAAATAAAAATAATAAATATTAATAGTAAATAAGCAGAAATAGAATTCTGACATAATACCTAAAAAAAAAAAAACAAAAAAAAAAAAAACAAGGGTTAAAACCCACCTAAAGAGAATGAATTAAAAATGTTAATAATAATAATATTAATAATTAAATTAAGTAAAGAAGTAAAATAAATAATAATAATAAAAGCGAAATAAATAAAAATAATAAATATTAGTAGTAAATAAGCTAGAAATGGAATTCTGACATAATACCTTCAAAAAAATACAAAAAAACAAACAGGGATTAAAGCCCACCTCAAAAGTGACATTAGGGTATTAAAGAAAATAGAGAAAAATGAATGAATTAATATTAATAATAATTATTATTCAATTAAATAAAGACGTAAAATAAATAATAATAATAAACAGAAATAAATAAAAATAATAAATATTAATAGTAAATAAGCAGAAATAGAATTCTGACATAATACCTAAAAAAAAAAACAAAAAAACAAAAAACAAGGGGTTAAAACCCACCTAAAGAGAATGAATTAAAAATGTTAATAATATTAATATTAATAATTAAATTAAGTAAAGAAGTAAAATAAATAATAATAATAAAAGCAAAATAAATAAAAAATAATAAATATTAGTAGTAAATAAGCTAGAAATAGAATTCTGACATAATACTTTCAAAAAAATACAAAAAAACAAACAGGGATTAAAGCCCACCTCAAAAGTGACATTAAAGTGTTAAAGAAAATAGAGAAAACTGAATTAATTAATATTAATAATAATTATTATTCAATTAAATAAAGACGTAAAATAAATAATAATAATAAACAGAAATAAATAAAAATAATAAATATTAATAGTAAATAAGCAGAAATAGAATTCTGACATAATACCTAAAAAAAAAACAAAAAAACAAAAAACAAGGGGTTAAAACCCACCTAAAGAGAATGAATTAAAAATGTTAATAATATTAATATTAATAATTAAATTAAATAAAGAAGTAAAATAAATAATAATAATAATAATAAAAGGGAAATAAATAAAAATAATAAATATTAGTAGTAAATAAGCTAGAAATAGAATTCTGACATAATACCTCCAAAAAAAACCAAAAAAACAAAAAGGGATTATAGCCCACCTAAAGAGCGACATTAGGGTGTTAAAGAAAATAGAAAAAAATGAATGAATTAATATTAATAATAATTATTATTTTATTAAATAAATAATAATAATAATAATAAAAAAAACTGAAATAAATAAAAATATTAAATATTAATAGTAAATAAGTAGAAATAGAATTCTGACATAATACCTCCAAAAATCCCCCAAAGGGTTAAAACCCACCTCAAGAGAATGAGTTAATTAATGTAATAATAATAATAATAATAATTAAATTAAATTAAGAAGTAAAATAAATAATAATAATAATATTAATAATAATAATAATAATAATAATAATAATAATAATAATAATAATAATAATAATAATAAATAAAAAATAATAAATATTAGTAGTAAATAAATAGAAAGCTGACACAATGATAAAAGAATATACAGTATCCTAAAAAGAAGATTAACCTTATTGGATAATTGTAAGGCAACCGATTGGGATGTTGCAGTGATTTTTATTGTATATATTGGAGGGAACGGTTCTGTTAATTTTCACAACGCGTTTCGGGGGGGGCGATTTAGGAAGAACAATGACAGAGTGCATTACCGAAATGTAAAGATTGCTAAACAACCGCCATTAGAATCCGTTCCCACCATGGCAGGAAATGTGACGGCAGATGGGATCCGGGGCTCCGCTTTGCTTCTGAATTACAGTTCTTAACGCCTAGAAAGCGCCATTTATTTCTTACAAGCAATCAGATAATTCTTTAAAATCGCGAAGACGCCGTTTCTTCCAATAACGCCGGCTCTGTGGGGAACAGGTAAGTAATTGGGTATTTACTCACAAAGTGACACAAAAATATATCAGAGCGTAAAATTGTCACCAGAACTGGATGGAAAAGCCTGGAATTATCTGTGCCGAGCGCAGCCCTTCACTTTCCAAATGCAAAACGTTCCGTAGATGGATATTATTTCTTTCCTATTATCCGAACGCAAGCTTCTTAAAGCTGAACTACACCGATGAGATCTGTATATAAGGGTAGTCTTACCTGCCAAAGGGTATGTATATCTGTCCATCCAGTCCTGAGATTTGCACAGCTCTGCCATCATGTCAGGCAGGGCAGGAGGTCTGATTTCCCTGAAGTATTCTAACAGCTGTCACAAGATTGACAGCTCCATCTAGTGGCCACAATGCAGTATTTTCCTGTTTAACAGCTCCATCTAGTGGCCATCATGGAGTATTTTCTTCATTGACAACTCCATCTAGTCGCTATAATGCAGTATTTTCCTGATTGACAGCTCCATCTAGTGGCCACAATGCAGTATTTTCTGATTGACAGCTTCATCTAGTGGCCATAATGCAGTATTTTCCTGATTGACAGCTCCCTCTAGTGGCCATATTGCAGTATTTTCTTGATTGACAGCTCCATCTAGTGGCCACATTGCAGTATTTTCTTCATTGACAGCTCCATCTATTGGCGATAATGCAGAATTTTCCAGATAGCGTCAGCTAGTGACCATAATGCAGTATTTTCCCGATTGACAGCTCCATCTAGTGGCCATCATGCAGTATTTTTTTCATTGACAGCTCCATCTAATGGCCACAATGCAGTAGTCTCTCAATTGACAGCTCCATCTAGTGGCCATATTGCAATATTTTCCTGATTGAAACATCTAGTGGCCATCATGCAGTATTTTCCTGATTGACAGCTCCCTCTAGTGGCCATCATGCAGTATTTTCTTCATTGACAGCTCCATCTAGTGGCCATCATGCAGTATTTTCCTGATTAACAGCTCCATCTAGTGGCCATATTGCAGTATTTTCTGATCGACAGCTCCATCTAGTGACCATAAATGCAGTATTTTCCCGATTGACAGCTCCCTCTAGTGGAAATCATGCAGTATTTTCTTCATTGACAGCTCCCTCTAGTGGCCATAATGCAGTATTTTCTTGATTGACAGCTCCATCTAGTGACTATAATGCAGTATTTTGTCAATTGACAACTCCATCTAGTGGTCACAATGCAGTATTTTCCTGATTGAAAGCTACATCTAGTGACCATATTGTAGTATTTTCCCGATTGACAGCTCCATTTATAGGCCATAATACAGTATTTTCTGATCGACAGTTCCCTCTAGTGACCATAATGCAGTATTTTGTCGATTGACAACTCCATCTAGTGGCCACAATGCAGTATTTTCTGATTGACAGCTCCCTCTAGTGGCCATAATGCAGTATTTTCTTGATTGACAGCTCCCTCTAGTGGCCATCATGCAGTATTTTCCTGATTGGAATATTAAAGGAAAATACCGCATTATGACCACTAGATGGCGCTGACAATCATAGGTAATAAACATATTAGGCCAAATATAGGGACTATTTGTGACAGCTGCACGAATGCTAAAGACATTTGCATAGCACATTTTTTTATTAACTGATCCTTTTTTATTAACCACCACCCTGTGACTGGACAGTGAAGAAGCAGCTGGCTGATGGGCTCATCTCTCTGTTGCTCTGCTCTCTCCTCCTATTAGCATGTTCCTTGCACAGCAGTACAACTGATTAGCTCCTTTCCCTCCCTGCAGTCTGAGCTATGCTGTACAAGGAATGCAGGAGGCTTATACAAGGTCAGATTCAGGTACTTACTGTTCACTGCTTATCTATCTAAAAAAATATTTAATTGATTGATATATTTCCATATTTATTGATATAAAGCATAGGCTTTAAAAAAAAGGGGGGAGGGACCCCGTTTCGCCTCCCTGTAAAAGGGATTCGGTTGCTCTAGAGCCGCTTGGATCTCTTTTACATAAAAACAGAATCGCCATTTGAAAAATATGATGCCGAGACCATGGTTGTAGCCTCAACCCCGATCCCGGTATAATCACTTCAACTTGGGCTGTTTATCAATGGAATGTTATTATAAATGAGCGTTATGGCCACTAGATGGCGCTAACGATCCTAGGGAATCAAAATGTAGGGATTTGCTGCCCTCTGCTGTCTGAATTTGAAATTCTTTTTTGTTTTGTAAATTACCAGAGAGGTCACTTCCTGTCTCTGGTTTTGCTGGTTAAAAAAAAATGATAGAGAGAGATAGAGAGAAAGAAAGAGAGAGAGAGAGAGAGAGAGAGAGAGAAAGTCTCTGCCACATGTCCCGTCTATGCTGCTAGATCCTGAACCAGAAGAGACTATTATGTAAGTATTTCTATGTTCTAATAGTGGCAGTGCAGCTGCCCATAACTTCCTCAGTGTGTATCTGGATCCAGGTGACAGATTTGTCTCTGCCCTCTTGTTATTATCTCACATGCACAGTGCCAGATAGCCAGGTCTGTGCTCCTGTATGTGTGTAGTGATCACCTTCTAGTATATTAGTAGGCAGGGGCGGACTGACAACTCATTGGGGCCCCCGGGCAATAGGAGATCGTGGAGCCCCCCCCCCCCCCCGTCGTGTCCCTGCCACACTGCCCACATTACATACATTGGTCTCTACCCCCTTTAGATGCAGTGGCAGCAGCTGAGGATGTACACAAGGTGCGGCAGGAATTTTACCCCCTGTTCCTTTTGGTGGGTGATCGTGACCCAATCCAAGTGAATAGGGCCACTCTGCAAACACCCAGCAACCATGTGTAATGCACGCAGTAGCAGCATGCTAGTGTGGGATCCCCGGGGTTAAAGCAGGTTATGTGATGAGCCAATAGAAATACAACGCCTCCTTATAGCCGCTTTAGCCACTTGGTCGCTGTGCTGCATAAGGTTGCACGGCCTTTGCAGAGCAGTCCCATGCCAAGCGTGACGTGGTGTATATATTCTGCTGAGGCTGCAACATGTGTACACCCCTGGGATGGGGGCAGAGAGGGGCCCCTGGGATGGGAGCAGAGAGGGGCCCCTGGGATGGGGCAGAGAGGGGCCCCTGGGATGGGGCAGAGAGGGGCCCCTGGAATGGGGGCAGAGAGGGGCCCCTGGAATGGGGGCAGAGAGGGGCCCCTGGGATGGGGCAGAGAGGGGCCCCTGGAATGGGGGCAGAGAGGGATCCCTGGGATGGGGCAGAGAGGGGCCCCTGGGATGGGAGCAGAGAGGGATCCCTGGGATGGGAGCAGAGAGGGATCCCTGGGATGGGAGCAGAGAGGGGCCCCTGGGTTGGGAGCAGAGAGGGGCCCCTGGGTTGGGAGCAGAGAGGGCCCCCTGGGATGGGAGCAGAGAGGGCCCCCTGGGATGGGAGCAGAGAGGGCCCCCTGGGATGGGAGCAGAGAGGGCCCCCTGGGATGGGAGCAGAGAGGGCCCCCTGGGATGGGAGCAGAGAGGGCCCCCTGGGATGGGAGCAGAGAGGGGCCCCCTGGGATGGGAGCAGAGAGGGGCCCCTGGGACGGGAGCAGAGAGGGGCCCCTGGGACGGGAGCAGAGAGGGGCCCCTGGGACGGGAGCAGAGAGGGGCCCCTGGGACGGGAGCAGAGAGGGGCCCCTGGGACGGGAGCAGAGAGGGGCCCCTGGGACGGGAGCAGAGAGGGGCCCCTGGGACGGGAGCAGAGAGGGGCCCCTGGGACGGGAGCATAGAGTGGCCCCTGGGACGGGAGCATAGAGTGGCCCCTGGGACGGGAGCATAGAGTGGCCCCTGGGACGGGAGCAGAGAGGGGCCCCTGGGACGGGAGCAGAGAGGGGCCCCTGGGACGGGAGCAGAGAGGGGCCCCTGGGACGGGAGCAGAGAGGGGCCCCTGGGACGGGAGCAGAGAGGGGCCCCTGGGATGGGAGCAGAGGGGGGCCCCCGGGTTAGGAGCAGAGGGGGGCCCCCGGGTTAGGAGCAGAGAGGGGAAAGTGGCAACTCTTTGCTTTGTGGAAGGGGGGGTTGGCTTCCTGTCTGTGGAGCGGAGGAGGAGGATCCTCGGTGAGTTGTGTTCAGGCTCAGGAGGGAAAGATGTCGGCTCAGCTGCCACAAAGGGGAATCACTGGCCGGGCACAGAAGATATCCTGACTCGATGCCCGACACTAGCGAGCCCCTCGTCAGCCTAGTTACCGGAGTTCAGTGCTGGGACTCGTTCCGTCACTTGGCTCTGGGATAAGCAGAGATTGGGATGGACAAGGGGAGTCTCATTAGGCGCCCGAGTGCCCTAATGGTCAGTCCGCCCCTGTTAGTAGGTGAACCCGTTTATTGCTATAGAGTTTATATACAGCTAATCTTATTTTAAATAAAGCTGATTAGCTTTGAGAGGTGGTCTCCAAACTGCTCCTCCCACTGATACCAATGATGGGACACTATTCCTCTCACTGACACCAATGATGGGGCACTATTCCTCCCACTGACACCAATGATGGGGCACTATTCCTCCCACTGATACCAATGATGGGGCACTATTCCTCCCACTGATACCAATGATGGGGCACTATTCCCCCCACTGACACCAATGATGGGGCACTATTCCTCCCACTGATACCAATGATGGGGCACTATTCCTCCCACTGACACCAATGATGGGGCACTATTCCTCCCACTGATACCAATGATGGGACACTATTCCTCCCACTGACACCAATGATGGGGCACTATTCCTCCCACTGACACCAATGATGGGGCACTATTCCTCCCACTGATACCGATAATGGGGCACTATTCCTCCCACTGACACCAATGATGGGGCACTATTCCTCCCACTGACACCAATGATGGGGCACTATTCCTCCCACTGACACCAATGATGGGGCACTATTGCTGGATTTTTTGGGGTCAATTCACTCCACCCATATTTAATTATATTCCTTTTCCCTGAGAAATGGAGTCTTCCCATTAGGCCTGTAATCACAAGGCTATTTATTTAGATTTTTTTTTGCCTTTTTTTTTGGATTGTGCCCCCCTTTTTCCTCCGCTTCCTTCCCTTTCCTCTCCCCTCTCCTCCTTACTTTTTTTATTTATTTATTTTTTGGGGGGAGTTTTAGGTTGGTTGGGCCTTGTTTGGGTTTTTTTTTTATATTATTTTATTGTATGGATGAGGTGGGGGTGGTGGGTTCTAAATATTGTATAGAAGGGTTTATTAGATAAAATATATAATTGAGAAAAGTGATTTAAAGTCGAAGATAAAAGTCTATATATATAGTCTACTTTTTATTTTTTTTCTGTTTTTATATACCTTTTTAGTATTGTATGGTTTGTCCTAAATGTAAAAAAAAAATAATAAAAATTGAATTATAAAAAAAAAAAAAAATACAAGGCTATTCCTCTGTCCATACAAATGCAGAGTTCTGCCCATTGGGACTTTAGATGAAGCACCACACAGCCAGTAAATAAAAACTTAGTACAGGTATATTGAGTATATACCAGCAATAACACAGGAAACAGGTCTGATAATACCAAACAGTTGGCCCAAATATATAAATCCATTACACGGTTACATACAGTAATCGAATTGTCCATAGTAAGTGACGTGTCATGTTGGTGACCCAACGCGTTTCGTGAGTTCAGTCTCACTCTTCAGGGGTTGATGCCTAGACATAATCTATAAAGTAAAATGGTTAAAATATATAACATAGTAAGGAACATGGAAACGTATCGGGTAGATTGAAATGTGGGAATCAAACTAAGGGATCCAAACTCACAGAGATGCAATCCCACCGGTAGCCACTGGAGACGTCTGACCGGGGAGCTGTGGGTTGCCACCGGAGTCCTCTTCCCCTCCTCCATGACGACATCACGGAGCTGGTGGATGTTAGAGACCTTGCGCTCCTCCACCTTCCGTTTGAGGATGTCCCACAGATGCTCAATAGGGTTTAGGTCTGGAGACATGCTTGGCCAGTCCATCACCTTTACCCTCAGCTTTTTTAGCAAGGCAGTGGTGGTCTTGGAGGTGTGTTTGGGGTGGTTATCATGTTGGAATACTGCCCTGCGGCCCAGTCTCTGAAGGGAGGGGATCATGCTCTGCTTCAGTATGTCACAGTACATGTTGGCATTCATGGTTCCCTCAATGATCTGTAGCCCCCCAGTGCCGGCAGCACTCATGCGGCCCCAGACCATGACACTCCCACCACCATGCTTGACTGTAGACAAGACACACTTGTCTTTGTCCTCCTCACCTGGTTGCCCCCACACACGCTTGTCACCATCTGAACCAAATACGTTTATCTTGGTCTCATCAGACCACAGGACATGGTTCCAGTAATCCATGTCCTTAGTCTGCTTGTCTTCAGCAAACTGTTTGCGGTCTTTCTTGTGCATCATCTTTAGAAGAGGCTTCCTTCTGGGACGACAGCCATGCAGACCAATTTGATGCAGTGTGCGGTGTATGGTCTGAGCACTGACAGGCTGACCCCCCACCCCTTCAACCTCTGCAGCAAAGCTGGCAGCACTCATACGTCTATTTCCCAAAGACAACCTCTGGATATGACGCTGAGCCTTACCGTGCCCATAATCACAGCCTCACTGTAGTCAGTGCCTGTGCCTGGATTGCACAGTCTGCGGTCATCTCCCGCTGTGTGTCTCGGAGCTGAGTGTGAAAACTTTGGCTGCGCTCTGAGAAAAGTCCCGCCCTCCTCCTAGATCAGCTCGTGTGATAGACAGAACACTGCGTCTATTACACGAGCTGATCTAGGAGGAGGGCGGGACTTTTCTCAGAGCGCGGCCAAAGTTTTCACACTCAGCTCGGAGAGACACACAGCGGGAGATGCCCACAGACTGTGCATGACATATAATGGAGGAGGGAGTGCTGCGCTGCAGCCACAGCTTGGCCCAAAGTGGCCCCAGGGCAGGTAGCCTACTGACCAAAAAAATTTTGATCAATCAAAAAAAATTAACGATTAATGGAGGAATTAATTGTTAATTTCCGCAGCCCTAATTTATTTGTATCATTTATCATTTACCTTCCACTTCACAATTATGTGCCACTTTGTGTTGGTCTATCATATAAAATCCCAAGAAATGAATATTACAGTAAGTATTTGATAGGAAATTTTCCATTTTCCTGACTGACTCCATGGCAGCTTAGGTTTGGGAACTTAACTAGCCAAAAAAACAGGATGGACTGCCAAAAAAAGTAAAGTGTAATTGAGGAAAGGATCGCCGCTACTCCCGACCAACCCAGATGAACAAATGATAAGGAGCAGCCTCCACCTACATGACTCCACCACACCACACACACACATCTAAGGCTCGGTTCACACTGCCATGACTTATCATGCGACTTGAGAATTCAAAGTCAAATGACGAGTCGCACCTCATTAACAGAAGCCGCATTGATGGGAACCGGCACTAAACTGTGTACTGACTGTATCCCCCATACCTCCTGTGCCTCCATAACTCCCATACCTCCTGTACCTCCCATACCTCCTGTACCTCCTGTACCTCCCATACCTCCTGTACCTCCTGTGCCTCCATGGCTCCCATACCTCCTGTACCTCCCATACCTCCTGTGCCTCCATGGCTCCCTTACCTCCTATACTTTCATAATTCCCATACCTCTTCTACCTCCACACCTCCCATACTTTCCGTGCCTCCATGCCTCTCTTACCTCCTGTACCTCCATACCTCCATACCCTCCCTTACCTCCATATCTCCTGTACCTCCATATCTCCCATACCTTCTGTACCGCTATACCACCTGTACCTGTATACCTCCTGTACCTCCATACCCTCCCATACATCCTGTACCTCTATACATCCATACCTCCTGTACCTCCATCCCTCCTGTACCTCCCATACCTCTTGTTTGTCCCATACCCCCTGTACTTTTATGCCTACTGTACCTCCATACCTCCTGTACCTCTATACGTCCTGTAGCTCCTATACTTTCTGTGCCTCCATGCCTCCCTTACTTCCTGTACCCCCATACCTCCTGTACCTCCCGTACCTCCATTCCTCCCAGACCTCTGTACCTCCCATACCTCCTGTACCTCCCATACCTCCTGTGCCTCCATGGCTCCCTTACCTCCTGTACTTTCATAATTCCCATACCTCTTCTACCTCCATACCTCCCTTACCTCCTGTACCTCCATACCTCCTGTACCCCCCATACTTTCTGTGCCTCCATACCTCCATACCCTCCCTTACCTCCATACCTCCTGTACCGCTATACCACCTGTACCTGTATACCTCCTGTACCTCCATACCCTCCCATACCTCCTGTACCTCTATACCTTCTGTACATCCATACCTCCCATACCTCCATACCCTCCCGTACCTCCTGTACTGCCTTACCTCCTGTACCTCCCATACCTCCTGTGCCTCCATGGCTCCCCTACCTCCTGTACTTGGATAATTCCCATACCTCTTCTACCTCCTTACCTCCCTTACCTCCTGTACCTCTATACCCCCTATACTTCCTGTGCCTCCATGCCTCTCTTACCTCCTGTACTTCCATAATTCCCATACTTCCTGTACCTCCATATCTCTTATACTTCCTGTACCTCCATGTCTCCTATACTTCCTGTACCTCCACACCATCTATACTTCCTGTGCCTCCACGTCTCCCTTACCTGCTGTACCACCATACCTCCTGTAACACCCATCCCTCCTGTACCTTCATGCCTCCCTTACCTCCTGTACCCCCATATCTCCTGTACCTCCATACCCTCCTGTACCTCCATACCCTCCTGTACCTCCATACCCTCCCGTACCTCCATACCTCCTGTACCTCCCATACCTCCTGTGCCTCCAAACCTCCCATACCTCCATACCTCTTGTATGTCGAGGATCCCCCGCCCACTGCCACAAAGCAGCAAGAGGAGCTCCTGCCTACTGTCACAGAGCAGGGAGAGGATCCCCCGCCCACTGTCACAAAGCCGGGAGAGGATCCCCGCCCACTGTCACAGAGTAGGGAGAGGATCCCCCGCCCACTGTCACAAAGCCGGGAGAGGATCCCCCGTCCACTGTCACAGAGTAGGGAGGGGTTCCCTCGCCAATGTCACAAAGCCTAAAGAGGATCCCCCGCCCACTGTCACAGAGCAGGGAGAGGATCCCCCGCCCACTGTCACAGAGCAGGGAGAGGATCCCCCGCCCACTGTCACAGAGCAGGGAGAGGATCCCCCGCCCACTGTCACAGAGCAGGGAGAGGATCCCCCCGCCCACTGTCACAGAGCAGGGAGAGAATCCCCCACCCACTGTCACAAAGCAGGGAGAGGATCCCCCGTCCACTGTCACAAAGCAGGGAGCGCTGGCGTTGGGAGGCAGATGGATAGCAGCATGGTACATAAAATGTGTGTGTAACATATAATATGCTTCTAAAGGTGAACTTTGGTGCATTTTTTTATGTGTAAAAATGCATTAAAAACCATCAAAAACGCTACGGACCACAACAAAAATGCATATGTAATTTTGCCGCATTTTTGCAATAGAATAGTATGAAAGCAACCGAAAACAGACTGGTGTGAAGTGTTCCATAGGATTTAAAGCATGGGTGTTCAACCCGTGGCCCGCCAGCTGTTGTGGAACTACAAGTCCCATAAGGCATTGCAAGCTGCTGACAGTTACAAGCATGACTCCCAAAGGCGGAGACATGATGGGACTTGTAGTTCCACAACAGCTGGAGGGCCGCAGGTTTAGCGCCGGTGATTTAAAGGGATGCATTTCTCTTCCACTTTTTGTTTTTTACTGTAAAGCTGAAGCGTGAAAAGGCCGTTATCCTTTCATCTGTGTGTGTGTGGGGCCCTCAGCTGGCAAAAAAGCCAATGCAATCGATGTTTCTGTTTTCTAGGTGAGAAAAGCCCCTAAGGGGTTAATCACTGCTAAAGGAATCCTGACACTGATCAGAGCCCAGAGATTCCACCAGGTGACTAACGAACCTGACCCGCCATCCAGAGAGTAGGATGTGATGACACTTCACTGGTCAGGACAGGAAAAGGTAAGAGAGATCCAGGAGCTGAAATCCATCAATAAACCAATGAAGGGAAGAGAACTTCATGGGTCCTGTGACATTGGTGGGGGGATGGGGGGCACTGCTCAATCTTGGTATTGAGGAGCTGGCATGGCTGCCCCCCCCTACATCATTCATTTCCATTTGATGAGGGAGACTCTGATGTGAAGGGGGGACTCTGGTGTGAAGGGGGGACTCTGGTGTGAAGAGGGGACTCTGGTGTGAAGGGGGGAATCTTGTGTGAAGGGGAGCCTCTGGTGTGAAGGGGGGGGGTGCTCTGGTGTGAAGAGGGGACACTGATGTGAAGGGAGGACTCTGATGTGAAGGGGAGACTCTGATGTGAAGGGGAGACTCTGATGTGAAGGGGAGACTCTGATGTGAAGGGGGACTCTGGTGTGAAGGGGGACTCTGGTGTGAAGGGGGGACTCTGGTGTGAAGGGGGGGTGCTCTGGTGTGAAGAGGAGACACTGATGTGAAGGGAGGACTCTGATGTGAAGGGGGGGACTCTGGTGTGAAGCGGGGACTCTGGTGTGAAGGGGAGGGGACTCTGATGCAAAGGGGAGGGGACTCTGATGCGAAGGGGGGACTCTGATGCGAAGGGGGGGACTCTGGTGTGAAGGGGGGGCTCTGGTGTGAAGGGGGCTCTGGTGCGAAGGGGGGGACTCTGATGCGAAGGGGGGGACTCTGATGTGAAGGGGGGGACTCTGGTGTGAAGGGGGCACTCTGATGCGAAGGGGGGGCACTGGTGTGAAGGGGGGGCTCTGGTGTGAAGGGGGCTCTGGTGTGAAGCTGGGACTCTGGTGTGAAGGGGGGGACTCTGATGTCAAGGGGGGACTCTGGTGTGAAGGGGGGGACTCTGATGTCAAGGGGGGACTCTGGTGTAAAGGGGGGACTCTGGTGTGAAGGGGGCACTCTGATGCGAAGGGGGGGCTCTGGTGTGAAGCTGGGACTCTGGTGTGACGGGGGGGACTCTGATGTCAAGGGGGGACTCTGGTGTGAAGGGGGGGGACTCTGATGTCAAAGGGGGACTCTGGTGTGAAGGGGGGACTCTGGTGTGAAGGGGGGACTCTGGTGTGATGGGGGGGGACTCTGGTGTGAAGGGGGGACTCTGGTGTGAAGGGGGGACTCTGGTGTGAAGGGGGGGACTCTGGTGTGAAGGGGGGGACTCTGGTGTGAAGGGGGGGACTCTGGTGTGAAGGGGGGGACTCTGGTGGACTCTGGTGTGAAGGGGGGACTCTGGTGTGAAGGGGGGACTCTGATGTGAAGGGGGGACTCTGATGTGAAGGGGGGACTCTGGTGTGAAGGGGGGGACTCTGGTGGACTCTAGTGTGAAGGGGAGGACTCTGGTGTGAAGGGGGGGACTCTGGTGTGAAGGGGGGGGACTCTGATGTGAAGGGGGGACTCTGGTGTGAAGGGGGGGACTCTGGTGGACTCTAGTGTGAAGGGGGGGACTCTGGTGTGAAGGGGGGGACTCTGGTGTGAAGGGGGGGACTCTGGTGGACTCTGGTGTGAAGGGGGGACTCTGGTGTGAAGGGGGGACTCTGATGTGAAGGGGGGACTCTGGTGTGAAGGGGGGGACTCTGGTGGACTCTGGTGTGAAGGGGAGGACTCTGGTGTGAAGGGGAGGACTCTGGTGTGAAGGGGGGACTCTGGTGTGAAGGGGGGGGACTCTGGTGTGGACAGGGGAGATCGAAGCTCATCACTTTGATCCGGGGATGACTGGGACGGAGTAGATGCAAAAGTAACAATATTACTGTTCAATGTTACTTTGTATCTCTCTCCTGTCTGAATAATGTTTAGAATTTTTTTTTTACCTTTTTATCTCATATCTCACCAATGAACAATGTTTATAGTTTGTATCTCTCTATCTCCTGTCTAATGAATGTTTATAAACAATGTGACTTTGTATCTCTTTCTTGTCTGAACAAAGTTTATAAACAACGTTACCTTTTATCTCTCCTATGAATAATCTTTATAAACAGGAGATATAGAGATGCAGAGTAGCATTGTTTACAAACATTGTTCATTGATGAGATAGAGAGATGCAAAGTAACATTTTATCTATCTTCGTTCTGAACAATGTTTATAAACAATGTTACTTTGTATCTCTTTCTTGTCTGATCAATGTTTATAAAGTAACATTGTTTATAAACATTGATCAGAAGGAAGATGGAGAGATACAAAGGAACATTGTTTATAAACATTGTTCAGAAGGAAGATAGAGAGATGCAAAGTAACATTTTATCTCTCTATCTTCCTGTCTGATCAATGTTTATAAACAATGTTCCTTTTATCAGACTGAAGATAGAGAGATACAATGTTACCTTTTTATCTCTCTCTCACCTACGAATAATGTTTTTAAACAGGAGCTAGAGAGATACAGGGTAGCATTGTTTACAAACATTGTTCATAGGTGAGATAGAGAGATAAAAGGTAACATTGTTTATAAACATTGGTCAGATGAAAGATGGAGAGATACAAAGTAACATTGTTTATAAACATTGATCAGACGGGAGATAGAGATACAATGTTTACAAACAATGTTACCTTTTATCTCTCGATCTCACCTTTTTTTTTTTTTTTTATTGCATTTAAGTGTAAATATGAAATCTGAAGTCTTTTTGACCCCCCCGGATCTCACATTAAAGAGGACCTGTCATGATTTTTTTTTTTCTATTACAAGAGATCTTTACATCCCTTGTAATAGGAATAAAAGTGATCCAAATTTTTTTTTTAAGGATAGTGTAACAAAAATAAATACATAAAAAAAAATTAAAAAAAAACAAAGTAAATAATAAATAAAAAAAAATCTAAAGTGCCCCGTCCCGCTGAAGTCACGTAAGTCGCGCCCGCATATGTAAATGGTTTTCAAACCACACATGTGAGGTATCGGCGCGATCGTCAGAGCGAGAGCAATAATTCTAGCACTAGACCTCCTCTGTAAATCTAGACCTGTAGAAATTTTTTAATTTTTTTTAAGTTTGTCGCCATTCCACGAGCGGGGGCAATTTTGGAGCGTGACATGTTGGGTATCAGATTACTCGGCGTAACATTATCTTTCACAATATAAAAAAAAATTGGGCTAACTTTACTGTTTTCTTATTTTTTAATTGAAAAAAATGTGTATTTTTTTCCCCCAAAAAATTGCGTTTGTAAGACCGCTGCACAAATACGGTGTGACGTACAGTATTGCAATGGCCGCCATTTTATTCTCCAATATGTAATGTTTGGAGGTTCTAAGTCATTTTCTAGTTAAAAAAAAAACAAAAAAAAAATGATTTTTAACTTGTAAACACCAAGTTTTAAAAAAATAGGCCCGGTCCCTAAGTGGTTAATATCTGTAAAGGAAAGTTATTATCTAATTTGTCCACCAGAGGGCAATGAATCCTCATTCGACAAGTAAGTACCCAGACAATTGTGCTCATTTTGTATCGTTTGCTCCATACTTTGGAATACAATACAATGTATCGATGACCATATCCAGTGTAATGAGCTAACCCAGGGATCGCCAAACTATGGCCCCCGGGGGGCCACATGCGGCCCGCTACAAGACTTTTTCTGGCCGGCACAAGGGTCAGTGGTGTATCCTCAGACTCCGAGCACAGACGGAATGATTTGGATTATTTGGTTTCCACTTCTCCCCAAGAGAGGGATGTAAGGAGGGGGGGACTCTGATGTAAGGAGGGGGGGACTCTGATGTAAGGAGGGGGGGACTCTGATGTAAGGAGGGGGGGACTCTGATGTAAGGAGGGATCTCTGATGTAGGGGGGTGGGGCTCTGATGTGGGTAGGGGCTCTGATGTAAGAGGGTCTCTGATGTAGGGGAGGGGGGTGTCATTGATGTAAGGGGGGGGGCTCTGATGTAGGGAGGGGGGACTCTGATGTAGGGGGATGGGGCTCTGATGTAACAGGGGGTCTCTGATGTAGGGGGGGTTGGAGCTCTGATGTAAGGAGGGGGGACTCTGATGTAGGGGGGGGCTATGATGTAAGGGGGGACTCTAATGGGGACACTGATATAAAGGGGACAAAGGAGTAGACTCTGATGTATAGGGGGGACTGTGATGGGGCCCCGGATGTAAAGGGGGACTCGGATGTAGGGGGATGGGGCTCTGATGTAACAGGGGGTCTCTGATGTAGGGGAGGGGTGGGACTCTGATGTATGGGGGTGGGGCTCTGGTGTAGGGGGCTTTGATTTAGGGGCGGACTCTGATGTAGGGAGGGGCTATTATGTAAGGGGGGACTCTTATGGGGACACTGATATAAAGGGGACAAAGGAGTAGACTCTGATGTATAGGGGGGACTGTGATGGGGCCCCGGATGTAAAGGGGGACTCTGATGTGGACTGATTGTATTACTGATGTGCCTTATTTTAGGACCAGTGATGTCATCACCGTGTCTCTGTGCTTCTCTATGCAATGCAGGCAGATCATGGCTGGTTGAAGTGGACACCACGGCTTCCTGAAAACATCCCAGCACCCGGCCTCAGTACTCCTCTCTAGAGCCCTCAGCCCTGATAAAAGCAGTGGGAGGAGATATGCAAATATCACCATGCCTTAATGGGTGACAGATTGAAGGAGCAGGCTGTATATATTAGCAATGCCCACATGTGATTCAGTACCTAAAAGAGCCCCAATGAATGAAAGGGGCGGGGCCAAGGACAGTTAGGCTTGGGTGGAAAAGGCTAGATGATGCTGGACGTCCTCCAGCCAGGAAATGGGGTGGGTTCTATCTGACTTGCTGCAACTTCTACTGCATATTGCGAGAGGCTCACAGTGTGCGGTGATATCAGAGGAGCCGCTACAACCTGTGCGAGACTGAAGGGGAGGACGGAGGGCGGATCTATGGTAGGTCCTCCACTATATAGAATGAGCAGATGGAGTACAATCATCCCAGCCGTGGTATAACCATGTAAGTGGCGGCTGATTTTATTATTGATATTTTTATTTGTCGGTTCTAATGGCGGTGAATGTTGGACACATTTATGGTGTGTAAGTCATAGATGTCTCTCCCCCCCACCCCCCCCCCCCATCCCAAACTGAAGACCTGATATCATTGAAATGCCTGAACTACAAGGACTGAGCCGTGTAAACAAACACTTCACCGGGATGATAAAGTCGCTGAGAAATCCATTCCAGATGCCGGTGACATGAGACAGATACAAGACAGCTTCACCTGACAGCGAGGAGGGGGGAGGGGAATATTTACTGTGTAACACAAAGCACCTCCTTACATTTCATTAACACAAAATCTGAATTCATTATTTTCCTGAAAAGAGCAAGTTGGAGCTTTATTGCAATTTATGCCAATCCTACCATAACCATTCATAACCTCACTATAAACCCATCATAATCCAACACAACCCCACCATAACCCACCATAACCTCACTATAGCCCACCATAACACAACCATAACCCAACACAACCCCACCATAACCTCACTATAATCCATCATAACCCTACCATAACCTCTCTATAACCCTACACAATCCCAGCATAACCTCACTATAACCCATCATAACCCAACACAACCATAACCCCACTATAGCCCATATAACCCAACACAACCATAACCCACCATAACCTCACTATAAACCATCATAACCCTACTATAACCTCACTATAACCCATCATAACCCTGCCATAACCCACCATAACCTCACTAAAGCCCACCATAACCCAACACAACCCCACCATAACCTCACTATAACCCACCATTACCTCACTATAGTGAACCATAACCCACCATAATCCAACACAACCATAACCCACCATAACTTCACTATAGCCCACCATAACCCAAAACAGCCATAATCCAACACAACCCCACCATAACCCAACACAACCCCACTATAACCCTACTATAACCCACCATGACCCAACACAACCATACCCCAACACAACCCCACAATAATCCACTATAGCCCACCATAACCCAACACAACCATAACCCAACACAACCCCACAATAACCTCACTATAACCCATCATAACCCACTATAGCCCACCATAACCCAACACAACCATAACCTACCATAACATCACTTTAACCCACCATAACCCAACACAGCCATATTCTAACATAACCCAACACAACCCCACTATAACTCATCATAACCCTACCATAACCTCACTATAACCCATCATGACCCAACACAACCATACCCCACCATAACCCAACACAACCCCACCATAATCCACCATAACCCCACTATAGCCCACCATAACCCAACACAACCCCACCATAACCTCACTATAACCCATGATAACCCACTAAATCCTCACTATAGCCCACCATAATCCACCATAACCTCACTATACCCCATCATAACCCAACACAACCCCACCATAACCCAACACAACCCCACCATAACCCAACACAACCCCGCTATAACCCATCATAACCTCACTATAACCCATCATGACCCAACACAACCATAACCCAACACAATCCCACCATAACCCACCATAACCTCACTATAATCCACCATAACCTCACTATAACCCACCATAACCTCACTATAATCCACCACAACCTCATTATAACCCACCATAAGCCACCACAACCCCACTATAACCCACCACAACCCTACCATAAGCTGCCACAACCACACTATAACCCACCACAACCTTACCAAAAACCGCCACAACCCCACTATAGCCCAACACAACCCCACCATAACTCATCATAACCCTCCGTAACCTGCCAAAATCCCACTATAACCCGCCAAACTCTTCTAGTAACCCTAACATTTATTTCTATTTGGGCCAACCCTACCATAACCTTCCTTAAAGTGGTTCTAAAGGCAGAAGGTTTTTTATCTTCATGCATTCTGTGCATGAAGATAAAAAACCTTCTGTGTGCAGTAGCCCCCCTAATACTTACCTGAGCCCCATCTCGATCCAGCAATGCTGCACGAGAGCCTCGGCTGTCTGGGACTCTCCCTCCTCATTGGCTGAGACGGCAGCTGGTGCCATTGGCTCTGTCAATCAAAGGCAGTGAGCCAATGAGAAGAGAGAGGGGGCAGGACTGAGCCATGGCTTTGTGTCTGAATGGACACACTGAGCAGCGGCTCGGGTGCACCCATAGCAAGCTTCTTGCTGTGGGGGCCTTCGGCAGGAGGGAGGGACCAGGAGCGCCGGCGAGGGACCCGAGAAGAGGAGGATCTAGGCTGCTCTGTGCAAAGCCAATACACAGAGCAGGAAAGTATATGTTTCTTATTTTTAAACAAAAAAAAAAAACCCATGACTTTAATATCACTTTAACCCACCATAATCCTTCTAGTAACTCTAACATCTATTTATTTTACGGCCAACCCCACCACAACCCTACCATAACTCACCATAGCCCTTCTAGTAACCCTAACCTTTATTTCTATCTAGGCCAACCCTACTATAACCTACCTTAACCCACCATAACCCTTCTAGCTTCTAGTAACCCTAACCTTTATTTCTTTTTAGGCCAACCCTATCATAACCCACCCCAACCCTACCTTAACCTTTCTAGTAACCCTAACCTTTATTTCTTTTTAGGCCAACCCCACAAAAACACCCCAAAACCCTTCTAGTAACCCTAACCTTTATTTCTATCTAGGCCAACCCTACCATAACCTACCTTAACCCACCATAACCCTTCTAGCTTCTAGTAACCCTAACCTTTATTTCTTTTTAGGCCAACCCTATCATAACCCACCCCAACCCTAGCATAACCTTTCTAGTAACCCTAACCTTTATTTCTTTTTAGGCCAACCCTATCATAACCCACCCCAACCCTACCATAACCTACCTTAACCCACCATAACCCTTCTAGCTTCTAGTAACCCTAACCTTTATTTCTTTTTAGGCCAACCCTATCATAACCCACCCCAACCCTACCTTAACCTTTCTAGTAACCCTAACCTTTATTTCTTTTTAGGCCAACCCCACAAAAACACCCCAAAACCCTTCTAGTAACCCTAACCTTTATTTCCATTTAGGCCAACCCTACCATAACCTACCTTAACCCACCATAACCCTTCTAGCTTCTAGTAACCCTAACCTTTATTTCTTTTTAGGCCAACCCTATCATAACCCACCCCAGCCCTACCATAACCTACCTTAACCCACCATAACCCTTCTAGCTTCTAGTAACCCTAACCTTTATTTCTTTTTAGGCCAACCCTATCATAACCCACCCCAACCCTACCATAACCTTTCTAGTAACCCTAACCTTTATTTCTTTTTAGTTCAACCCCACAAAAACACCCCAAAACCCTTCTAGTAAACCTAACCTTTATTTCTATCTAGGCCAACCCTACCATAACCTACCTTAACCCACCATAACCCTTCTAGCTTCTAGTAACCCTAACCTTTATTTCTTTTTAGGTCAACCCTATCATAACCCACCCCAACCCTACCATAACCTACCTTAACCCACCATAACCCTTCTAGCTTCTAGTAACCCTAACCTTTATTTCTTTTTAGGCCAACCCTATCATAACCCACCCCAACCCTACCATAACTTTTCTAGTAACCCTAACCTTTATTTCTTTTTAGGCCAACCCCACAAAAAACACCACAAAACCCTTCTAAGTAACCCTAACCTTTATTTCCATTTAGGCCAACCCCACCACAACCCTACCATAATCCACCACAACCCTACCATAATCCACCATAACACTACCAATACTCACCATAACCCACCAAAACCCTACCATAATCCACCATAACCCACCATAGTTTAGTTAAGTGATTTGAAATAAAGTTAAAGCAATTGTACACCAGTCTGTGTTGAAAATCTAATCCAGCTTTTCTCCACCTTTTTTCAGTGGTGGCACTCTTTAAACGTTTGCAAAATCTGGAGGCACCCCCGGTCTAAAATGTAACAAATGTAATTGTTACTTATCAATGTGAAATCTGAGCCTAGGATGAAGAAAACGACCACCTCTGTGAAATTAATCTCACATCAGATGTTTCCCCCCCTATTACATCAGAGGTCCTCCCATCACATCAGAGGTCCCCCTCCATCGAATCAGAGGTCCCCCCCATCACATAGGAGGAGAAAAAACAATATCGGAGAATAAGAGAAGAAAAATACGTTAATTAGGGCCAATTTGGTTGATTAAAGGAGAAAAATAACTAAATAACTAAAATTTTTGTTTTAAAAATTAAGCTTCAGAGCTTTTTTTTGGGGGGGGGGGGGGGCAATTTAATGAACATACTTTTTGTAATGGGGTATCCAACGAGCTTTTATAAGTGTGACCGCCATTCCATACATATTCTGTATCATAGCAGCTCTAAATACAAGTTTCATATTTCTTAATGTGTATAAAGAATTTTGCAATATACTGTAGATCCATGTGATGGATCTGCATTTCTTGGAAGGCTGAATGTTCCTCCAGTAGTTAAAAAAGGATATATTACTATATTTTGCATAACTCCAATATTGGTTGCATTTTCGTAAGATGGATGTGCTGTGTACCGATCCTCCCCAGAACAAATATCCATGATGTATACTTCCATGGGAGATCACACCTGCTTCATGAATGTCTACAGATGGATGCCTTCGTTGGACATTATCAGTCCTGGAGAGTCCGGAGGTTGGTAGATTTGGATAAGGTGATCTATAGATGTATTTCTAAGAAGAAGCTCTTGGTTCAAGGTGGAGACATCTTAAGGTATACTGATATAAATATAAGTAGATGGTTGTGCTACCAGGTGCGCGTACTTCTGGCATTTCTACTCGCACATTTCTATAAACTGAATGGTGCAGATTATGGGTGCATCCAAAGGTAAGCTGAAGTTTGGATATGCGGACCTGTGAACTGCCTGGAAGGCAGGACTTCTAATGCAAAGCAACTAACCAGGTATTGCTCTGAATACCAATGGAGACTTGGCCAATAAAGTTCTCCCAATAATTCATCATGGATGTCCCCAGCAAACAGAGGCCGTTGGCCAAATATGTAGTGGCCTCCTTGGAGGAGGATTGTTATTTGGCGAATGTGAGTTAAAGCTAAAGGGAAGAATGTTCCTACTGAAGTCTTATTTAGAATGGCACTATAGTGTTGTTCAGCTCCAGGTCCTCCAGAGTTTTTTTGGGGTTCCTTAAGCGGCAAGCAGTGATAAAGTGACCTTGTTCTTGATAATTCCTGGATAGTTCCAGAGCCAATGTCCTTTGGCAGTGGCAATTGTGTGGAACGAGTGGAGTTTTTCTTCATGTGTCTAAGCTAGGTAGCCGCAGACACCAATTCTCCTTTTTGGTGTCTGTTAGAGAGGCATTGCCATGAAACCCCAACGTAAGGGGCTTTATTTTTAATGACCACCACTATAAGGGGCATTCTCCCCACCAATGTAAGGAGCATTCTTCCCACTGGCCACCAACGTAAGGGACATTCTTCCCATGGCCATCAACGTAAGGGACATTGTTCCCACTGGCCACCAACATAAGGGACATTGTTCCCACTGGCCACCAACGTAAGGGACATTGTTCCCACTGGCCACCAACGTAAGGGACATTGTTCCCACTGGCCACCAACGTAAGGGACATTGTTCCCACTGGCCACCAACGTAAGGGACATTGTTCCCACTGGCCACCAACGTAAGGGACATTGTTGCCACTGGCCACCAACGTAAGGGACATTGTTGCCACTGGCCACCAACGTAAGGGACATTGTTGCCACTGGCCACCAACGTAAGGGACATTGTTCCCACTGGCCACCAACGTAAGGGACATTGTTGCCACTGGCCACCAACGTAAGGGACATTGTTCCCACTGGCCACCAACGTAAGGGACATTGTTGCCACTGGCCATCAACGTAAGGGACATTGTTGCCACTGGCCACCAACGTAAGGGACATTGTTGCCACTGGCCACCAACGTAAGGGACATTGTTCCCATGGCCACCAACGTAAGGGACATTGTTCCCATGGCCACCAACGTAAGGGAAATTGTTCCCACTGGCCACCAACGTAAGGGACATTGTTCCCACTGGCCACCAACGTAAGGGACATTGTTCCCACTGGCCACCAACGTAAGGGACATTCTTCCCATGGCCATCAACGTAAGGGACATTGTTCCCACTGGCCATCAACGTAAGGGACATTGTTCCCACTGGCCACCAACGTAAGGGACATTGTTCCCACTGGCCACCAACGTAAGGGACATTGTTCCCACTGGCCACCAATGTAAGGGACATTGTTCCCACTGGCCACCAACGTAAGGGACATTGTTCCCACTGGCCACCAACGTAAGGGACATTCTTCCCACTGACCACAAATGTAAGGGACATTCTTCCCACTGACACTGGAAGCTAAGTATGTAAATCTATTTGTTCATAGTGTATGCAGGATAGGTAGGAGAAGGGGGGAGGGAACATTTTTAAGAATAGTTAGTATTAGGCTTTAATTCCACTTTACAGGTTTTTTTCGCTATACACATTTCATACACCTTATTGGACTGCTGGGTGAGCAGAAGGTTCCTAAGACCGGCCATATATGATGTGGATGTGCATGCTGAAAATCCAACAAGCTGGTTGCACCCAAGTCGATCGATGGATGGACTTGGGTACATTCAGCCTGCCCATAGATGGTTTGAATCTCGGCCGGTCCCAGCTGTACCAGCTGAGATTCGAACCGTCTATGGCCGGCTTAAGCACCTGCAACAATCTGTTGTGTCTCATTCACTTGTAGATGAGCTCCGCGTGACTCACACAGGGGATGGGAACTACAAAGGAGGCTGCTGGAGGTCCTCCATAGAGCGTCATGATGATTCAACTGATAGGAATTTTCTATTGATGCCGTTTGGGGGAATTTATCTGTAGATCTTACATGGTTAGCAGGTATTTTTGGATCTAATTTTTTTCTGAGTAATATCCCTCATGTGGGTGTGTACAGTGCCTTGAAAAAGTATTCATACCCCATGACATTTCCCACATTTTGTAATGTTACAACCGAAAACGTAAATGTATTTTATTGGGATTTTATGTGATAGACCAACACAAAGTGGCTCATAATTGTGAAGTGAAAGAAAAATGATAAATGATACAAATAAATATGTGAAAAGTGTGGGGAGGTACATTTGTATGTCGCCCCCCGGAGTCAATACTTTGTAGAACCCCCTTTCTCTACAAGTCTTTTTGGGGGTGTCTCTACCACCTTTGCACATCTAGAGAGGGACATTTCTGCCCATTCTTCTTCTTTGCAGAATATCTCAAGCTCTGTCAGATTGGATGGAGAGCGTCTGTGAACAGCAATTTTCAAGTCTTGCCACAGATTCTCAATGGGATTTAGGTCTGGACTGTGACTGGGCCATTATAACACATGAATATGCTTTGATCTAAACCATTCCATTGTAGCTCTGGCTGGATGTTTCGGGTCGTTGTCCTGCTGGAAGGTGAACCTCCCCCCCAGTCTCAAGTCTTTTGTAGACTCTAACAGGTTTTCTTCTAAGATTGTCCTGTATTTGTCTCCATCCATCTTCCCATCAACTCTGACCAGCTTCCCTGTCCCTGCTGAAGAAAAGCATCCCCACCACATGATGCTGCCACCACCATGTTTCACAGTGGGGATGGTGTGTTCAGGGTGATGTGCAGTGTTAGTTTTCCCCACACATAGCGTTTTGCTTTTAGGCCAAAAAGTTGGTTTTTGGTCTCATGTGACCAGATCACCTTCTTCCACATGTTTGCTGTGTCCTCCACATGGCTTCTCACAAACTACAAACAGGACTTCTTATGACTTTCTTTCACCAATGTCTTTCTTCTTGCCACTCTTCCATAAAGGGCAGATTTGTGGAGAACACGACTAATAGTTGTCCTGTGGACAGATTCTCCTACCTGAGCTGTGGATCTCTGCAGCTCCTCCGGAGTTACCATGGACCTCTTGGCTGCTTCTCTGATGAATGCTCTCCTTGCCCGGGCCGGTCAGTTTAGGTGGACGGCCATGTCTTGGTAGGTTTGCAGTTGTGCCATACTCTTTCCATTTTCTGATGATGGATTGAACAGAGCTCCGTGAGATGTTCAAAGCTTGGGAGATTTTTTTTTTATAACCTAACCCTGCTTTATACTTCTCCATAACTTTATCCCTGACCTGTCTGGTGTGTTCCTTGGCCTTCATGATGCGGTTCGTTCACTGAGGTTCTCTAACAAACCTCTGAGGGCTTCACAGAACAGCTGTATTTATATTGAGATTAAATGACACACAGGTGGACTCTATTTACTAATTAGGTGACTTCTGAAGGCAATTGGTTCCTCTAGATTTTAGTTAGGGGTGTCAGAGTAAAGGGGTCTGAATACAAATGCCCCCCCACACTTTTCACATATTTATTTGTATCATTTATCATTTTCCTTCCACTTCACAATTATGTGACACTTTGTGTTGGTCTATCACATAAAATCCCAATAAAATACGTTTACGTATTTGGTTGTAACCTGACAAAATGTGGAAAATATTTCAATGGGGGTATGAATACTTTTTCCAGGCACTGTATGTACTGTATTGGTAATATAACTGAAAAGACTATAAAAGTGAAAGGAGACGACTGGAATGTGTTCTTGTGCAAGACATGAAATCCGTAAACCTTGAATCGGTCATCTCTCTCCCTCCACATTCTGAAGGTATTTATTTAGCGATGTACGGAGTCAGTTATTTCCTATGGCGGTGTATAGGACGGCGTTTCTCCGATCTCTTCTTATCACTAATAATATTTATGGGATGTTTCTCAGTGTAATAAAAAACATTCCACTCGGCCAACCACCATTGCATGTCCTTCCGCTAGCAATAAAACTGAGATCCAGGCAGATATCAAACACTTGGTATCAGCCTCCCTGCAGTCTACTGTACAGCAGAGTTCAGACTGGGAACAGTAGAAGCAGCACCAGGAGCCAATCAGGTGCTCTGCAGTGCAAGGGGCACGAATAAGTAAGAGACCTGTAAGTGAAAGTGAAACTGCAGCAGAGGAAAACAATCAGGTCCCTTTCCCTGCCAGGCCTGGTGAGCTGTGTAAATCTCAGGACTGGATGAACAGAACTACAAATCGTTCACGCGGCTCCCATCTATCTATTTCTTCTGGGTTGTTGGCCTGGAGTTCAGCTTTAAGGCAAGCTCCGTCAGCGGGAAAAGAAGACCTCAATAATGGGGTCCTTCCAGCGACTCCAGTGATCGCCGTGTCCTGTGGTGATGGGAGGGGGTGGCAGGTGGAACCCCCCAGTGTGAGGTCACAGATGGTGGAGGCATCTGGTACCCCCCCCCGCTGACTCAGACTTATAGCTCTGCATTCAGCAAAGGTCATGCACCCTGCTAATTTGGAAAGCTGTAGCCCTGACTCAACAGGCGACACTGTCAGACCTCTGCAGAGAGACCACTGCTTCCACACACACACACACACACAGAGCCAAGGGTCCTTCTCTGCAGCATGCTGGCAGGGGTCAGGCTTTTCTGCTCGGGCTGTGGCTGCTTTAGAAAGGTCTTATGCACATGGGAGTAATAAAATACTCTTATAAATACTGGACCTTGCTGCAGTGAATGGTAAAAGCTTTTGACTTTCCTAATCTTGCGCTCCTGCAGGCTCCCTCCATGCTATGTGACTGGCCTCTGCAGACTTGCCTCTGAGGGGCTCCAGCAGCCGCAGGCACTATGACATCACCCGGTAGAATGCAGGGCCCCCCGCAGACTGTCCTTCAAGGAGCACCTGCAGTCTTCAGGTACAATGTAGGGCCTCAGGAGACTCTCATCTAAGGCGCTTTGGTGGCCGCAGGCACTCTAACATGAGTAAATACAATGCAGGGCCCCCACAGACTCTCCCCTAAGGTGCCCTGACAGTCACGGGCACTCTGACATCATCAGGTACAATGCAGGACCCCCACAGGCTCTCTTCTAGGGTGCACAGGCATTGTCAAGTACAATGCAGGGCCAATATCAGAGCTCCAATAGCTTTTCTATTGGATCAGACTAAACGGGAGAGCCATCAATGAGCCTTCCCTCCCCCACCTCTATCAATGAGCCTTCCCTCCCCACCTCTATCAATGAGCCTTCCCTCCCCACCTCCATCAATGAGCCATACCTCCCCCACCTCCATCAATAAGCCCTCCCTCCCCCACCTCCATCAATGAGCCTTCCCTCCCCACCTCCATCAATGAGCCTTCCCTCCCCACCTCCATCAATGAGCCTTCCCTCCCCACCTCCATCAATGAGCCTTCCCCTCCCACCTCCATCAATGAGCCTTCCCTCCCCACCTCCATCAATGAGCCCTACCTCCCCACCTCCATCAATGAGCCTTACCTCCCCACCTCCATCAATGAGCCTCCTCTCCCCACCTCCATCAATGAACCTTCCCTCCCCACCTCCATCAATGAGCTGTACCTCCCCCACCTCCATCAATGAGCCTCCCCCCCACCTCCATCAATGAGCCTTCCCTCCCCACCTCCATCAATGAGCCTTCCCTCCCCACCTCCATCATTGAGCCTTTCCTCCCCACCTCCATTAATGAGCCTTCCCTCCCCACCTCCATCAATGAGCCTTCCCTTCCCACCTCCATCAATGAGCCTTCCCTCCCCACCTCCATCAATGAGCCTTCCCTTCCCACCTCCATCAATGAGCCTTCCCCTCCCCACCTCCATCAATGAGCCCTACCTCCCCACCTCCATCAATGAGCCTCCTCTCCCCACCTCCATCAATGAACCTTCCCTCCCCACCTCCATCAATGAGCTGTACCTCCCCCACCTCCATCAATGAGCCTCCCCCCCACCTCCATCAATGAGCCTTCCCTCCCCACCTCCATCAATGAGCCTTCCCTCCCCACCTCCATCATTGAGCCTTTCCTCCCCACCTCCATTAATGAGCCTTCCCTCCCCACCTCCATCAATGAGCCTTCCCTTCCCACCTCCATCAATGAGCCTTCCCTCCCCACCTCCATCAATGAGCCTTCCCTTCCCACCTCCATCAATGAGCCTTCCCCTCCCCACCTCCATCAATGAGCCGTACCTCCCCCACCTCTATCAATGAGCCTTCCCTCCCCACCTCCATCAATGAGCCGTACCTTCCCCACCTCCATCAATGAGCCTTCCCCTCCCCACCTCCATCAATGAGCCTTCCCTCCCCACCTCCATCAATGAGCCTTCCCTCCCCACCTCCATCAATAAGCCATACCTCCCCCACCTCCATCAATGAGCCTTCCCTCCCCACCTCCATCAATGAGCCTTCCCTCCCCACCTCCATCAATGAGCCTTCCCTCCCCACCTCCATCAATGAGCCTTCCCTCCCCACCTCCATCAATGAGCCTTCCCCTCCCCACCTCCATCAATGAGCCTCCCCCCCACCTCCATCAATGAGCCTTCCCTCCCCACCTCCATCAATGAGCCTTCCCTCCCCACCTCCATCAATGAGCCTTCCCTCCCCACCTCCATCAATGAGCCTTCCCTCCCCACCTCCATCAATGAGCCTTCCCTCCCCACCTCCATCAATGAGCCTTCCCTCCCCACCTCCATTAATGAGCCTTCCCTCCCCACCTCCATTAATGAGCCTTCCCTCCCCACCTCCATGAATGAGCCTTCTCTCCCCACCTCCATCAATGAGCCTCCCCTCCCCAACTCCATCAATGAGCCTCCCCTCCCCACCTCCATCAATGAGCCCTCCCCTCCCCACCTCTATCAATGAGCCTTCCCTCCCCACCTCCATCAATGAGCCTTCCCTCCCCACCTCCATCAATGAGCCTTCCCTCCCCACCGCCATCAATGAGCCTTCCCTCACCACCGCCATCAATGAGCCTTCCCTCCCCTCCTCCATCAATGAGCCTTCCCTCCCCTCCTCCATCAATGAGCCTTCCCTCCCCTCCTCCATCAATGAGCCTTCCCTCCCCACCGCTATCAATGAGCCTCCCCTCCCCACATCCAACAATGAGCCTCCTCTTCCCACCTCCAATAATGAGCCTTCCCTCCCCACCGCCATCAACAAGCCATGGTGGTCCATGACCCTGTCACCAGTGGGCTGGTTTTCCTTCCTTGGACCACATTTGGTCAGTCCTGATCACTGCAGACAGGGAACCTCCCACAAGAGCTGCATCTTTGGAGTTGCTCTTACCCAGTCGTCTAGCTAGGGCCGGGACAAGGTGGGAGCCGAGCCATCACCTGCCCCGGGTGCTGTGTCGAGAGGGGGCTCTGCTGAGTTGGTCTCTCGTCCCGCTCCTCAGTGACAGGAGTAACTGCAGTGTCACTCCTGTCAGAAGGAGCAGCGGCCAATAGCTGCTGCTGGAGGGAGGATTCAGCTTTCCCCTCCCACCAATCTGCATGGGGCGGAAAAAAGCCGGCGCTGAGACAGAGAACTGTCCTCAGTCTCAGCACGGCACTGCTGAGGTATGAGGGCAGGCTGTGTCCTACCTCTCGCCCCCTGTCATAGGACATGACTGGAGAAAAGAAGGAGACGCTGTGAGAACTGATCTGTTAGTTCCAGTGGGTACCAGTATCTGGAATGGGAAAAAGGGGGGGGGGCAACAACTTGGAAGCATGGGGACACCTAATATAAAGGGGGACTGTACTGGAGACACCTAAATCGGGACACCTGTTGTAAAGGGGGACTCTACTGGGGACGCCTGATGTAAAGGGGGACTGTACTGGAGACACCTAAATCGGGACACCTGATGTAAAGGGTGACACCTAATGTAAAGGGGGACTCTACTGGGGACGCCTGATATAAAAGGGGACTTTATTGGAGACATCTGATGTAAAAAAGGGACTCTATTGGTGACTCCTGATGTAAAAGGGAACTTTATTGGAGACAAGTGATTTAAATGGGAGACTCTATTGGGGACACCTGATGTAAAGGGGACTGTATTGAGGACAACTGATGTAAATAGGGGACTCTATTGGGGACACCTGATGTAAAGGGGACGGCATTGAAGATACTTGATTTAAAGGGGGACATCTAATGTAAAGGGGAACTGTATTGCGGGCACCTGATGAAAAAGGATAACTCTATGGGGGACACTTGATGTAAAGGGGAACTCTATTGGAGACACCTGATGTAATAGGAGGACTATTAGGGACACCTGATGTAGAGGGGGACTTTACAGGGGACACCTGATGTAAAGGGGGGACTCTACTGGGGACACCTGATGTAAGGGGACTTTACAGGGGACACCTCATGTAGAGGGGGACACTATTGGGGACACCTGATGTAAAGGGGGACTTTACAGGGGACACCTCATGTAGAGGGGGACTCTACTGGGGACACCTCATGTAGAGGGGGACTCTACTGGGGACACCTCATGTAGAGGGGGACTCTACTGGGGACACCTCATGTAGAGTGGGACTCTACTGGGGACACCTGATGTAGAGGGTGACTCTACTGGGGGCACCTGATGTAAAGGGGGACTCTATTGGGGACACCTGATGTAGAGGGGGACTCTATTGGAGACACCTCATGTAGAAGGGGACACTATTGGAGACGCCTGATGTAAAGGAGGATTCTACTGTGGACTCCACCGGATGGGGAGGGGGCAATTCGCCATCTTCACCCTTGGGCGCTGGATGACCTTGTCCCGGCACAGCATCTATCCATTACAATTTGGCTCTTCTCAAAGCCGCTCACATCCTTATACTTGTCCATTTTTTTTTCTGCTTCCAACACATCAACTTCAGGGACAACATGTTCACCTGTCGCCCAAAATATCCCACCCACTTTGAGGTGCCTTTGTCAGAAGATATTCAATGTTCTTCACTTCACCTGTCAGTGGTCATATTTATAAATATTTATATTTGTAAAATATATATATAGAGATATATATCTATATATAGCATTTTTATTTATATACTGTATAGATTTTTTCTGTAGCAGTTGCATTAAGTGGATACAAAGTTTGTTTTTTGTTTTTTTTCGGCGTATAAAGGCAGAGCGCTTGAGTCCGAACTGCGATTGGTTGATTAGATTATTATCGGTTGATTGGATTGGAGTTTCCGGTAACACGCCGGCTTTGCCTAAATTGGGATTCCTTCCCTCTGATCCCCTTTTGTGTGTGTCTCAGTGGGAGCCGCACTCCCTCCGGCTCCTCTTCCCTCTGATCCAGCCCACTCTTTAGGACTCTCCCAGGAGGCAGAAGACTCAGCAGAGGTCAGTCCCTGTCCAGCAGAGAAGTGCTAGTCCTGGGAATCCAGAGCAGGAGGTCTTGGTACCACCACAAGGCTGAGGAACCTCCCCGGCTGCAGAGCATTTCACCTCTTTCATGTGTACAGAGTCTTCTTCATCTTCTTCTTCTTCTTCTTCTTCTTCTTCCTCTTCTTGCACATCTACTACTTAGCATGGAGTTTAGAGAAGTTAATCCCGGCTTACAGAGAACCGTTACGGTGTTGCTCCTGTGTCTCTGCATGCACGGTAAGCGTGACCCACAAAAACTTTCCATGTGACTGTTAGTGTTACATTGTATCATCGATCGGTGGATTGTTTGTATTGTTTGTTGCTTCTCATCATTTAGTTCTTTTAATATAAAGTGGGAACAGTTCTTGTTTTATTTTATTATTATATTCTTATTTTAGGTTTTTATTTTATTTACTTATTTTATTTATTTCAGGTATTTATATAACGCTGTCAGTTTTGCGCACCGCTTTATGAATGCACTTTACATTTCGCATAATTTTTTTTATGTTTTTTTTTTTTTTTCGCCAAAAAAAAGGGGACCTGTCCGCATTTTAACGCGCGCGCGTCGGAACGCACTAAAAACGCGCCAGTCATCAAAGGCGCCCCGGCCGTACACGTTTTTTAGATTGGCGTTTTGCAAACCATCTCTTTTAAGAACAACCGTTTTCAATTTTTTATTCTAAATAGTTCATGGCGGTCGGATGGACGCTCGAGGAGGCGGAGTAAAAATTTGCATTAGCGGGACGGAAATGTTTTTTTTTTTTTTCTTCTGATCGATTTCGAAGAGTGAATGTGTTGTGGTTTTTTTTTTTTTTTTTTTTTTTTTTTTGGGGAATGACATTCGTTCCTAAAAATCGATTTTTAAACTCGTTCTGAAGAATTTTTGTGCGAACATTCACGCGAATATTTTTGTTGCACGTGTACGCCCAGCATCAGGCGGCGTTCGCGTTTGTGCGCCTTTTGGAAACGTTAGCAGGTGCGCGGCAGTGCCGTTAATTAGCATTTTGTTGCGGCGCGATTTTGCGACTTCTTTTGCGCATTTCTCCCATTGAACGGGCTGTCCTACACGCGGCGCGCAAAAAAAAAAACGTGCACAGACTCTGTCGCACGTACATTGTGTGAAGGGAGCCTTATAGATAGAGCCTGTTCACATATGTATGAGAGCTTGTTCACATTGCACGCACGATAAACGCTCCGAGCCGCCATGTGTGATTTAGTATGATGCGCGCTTTATTGTGTTTCAGCACATGCTTTTACTCTTCTTCTTCTTTTTTTTTTAAACTTTATTTGAAGTGCACAAAGAGACACTTCATCCATGCCTACACACAGCAGCATGGTGCGTTGCGCTGCTGCGCGGTACAAGGCGATAAATTCCTGCGCACCGCAGTGAAATGACACATGTCTACATTTTACCATTGCACACTTGTGCTACGCCTCTGGGGTGCGTTGCAGTGTGGTGCAAAAAATGTCTCTGCTCATTTTTTTAATTATTATTATTATTTATTTTCATTAGTTCAATATTTACTAATTATTTAAATTAATTATTTTATTTATTTATATATAATAATAATAATAATAATAATAATAATTATTATTATTATTATTATTATTAATATTATTATTATTATTATTTATATATTATTATTATTATTTCCATGTTCATTTATTTATTTATTATTATTATTTATTTTTATTCATCATTCATTAATTTATTCATTATTAAAATAATTTCTCCGTTAAAAAAAAAAAAATTGTTAATGAATGCAATATTAATAATGCACAATAACCCACGTGTGAAATAGAAAGTAATTGTTGTGCCCTAGCGGTAGCTCTCGCTTATCCAGGGCAGAAAAACGCCAGTCACCGCATGTGTAACGGGCTCCCCAGTGCGTTTTTGAAAATGGGTCAGGTCTGGTTTTTTATTTTATATTTTTTTTTGGGGGGGGGGGGTTTGGGCCAATTTTATGTGTTTTAAGACTTATAGGAGTCAATGGTAACACATGGAGACGCACTTATGATGCGTTTCGCATGCATTTCCACGCGTTTCAACTGGGTGTAGGATTGTGTATGTAATATAATAGGGTTGAATAAAAAAAAAAAAAAAAATATATATATATATATATATATATATATATATATATATATATATATATATATATATATATATATATATTATAAAAAAAAATTTCACTTCTATTGGTTGAACTGGATGGACTTGATGGACCAGACTAACTATCCAATTATGTTTTTAGTAAGTTTTTCGGTAGCGAGCCAGAATAGTTTTGGTCACTACACATAGCACAAGAAAATAAACTATTAATGATCATTATTATATATATTTATTTATTTTTATAATTTTTGAAAAAAAATGTAATTATGTATTTTTAATTCATTATTTACTAATTATTTAACTAATTATTTCTCTGTTAAAGAGGTAGTAAACCCTGGGGGGAACCCCCCCCACCCCAAAAAACCCCCCTGCAAGATATTGGCATAATGTGCTAGTATGCATCGCCTACTAGCACATTATGAAATGCCTTAGAATGAAGCCCCTACAGCGGCGCTCGGTCACTGCTGAGGGGGGGCTGACATGTTCCCCCCCCCGGCGTCTCTTCCGGGTTCACGGGCTACGGCGCTGTGTGTGGCCGGAAAAGCAATGACGTCACTTCCGTGACGAGAAGCTCTAAAGTTCTGGCACCTTCAGTGGCGTCAGCGGCTGCATGCAAGGTGAATATCTCCTAGACGGTGCAGGTTTAGAAGATATTTACTTAACCTACAGGTACGCTTTATTATAGGCTTACCTGTAGGTAAAAATTGCAATACAATCGCTTTTAATTTTTTTTTATTTTTTTTATTAGTTCATTATTTACTAATTATTTAAATAATTATTTCTCTGTTAAAAAAAATAAATAAATAAAGATAATTATTACTGAATGCAATATTAACAATGCACATTAACACATGTGTGAAAAGCGCAATAAAAAACGCGTTTAAAACAGAAACATGAAGGTGTGAACCAAAACATAGAAAAATAAAAATGGGAGCTGCTTATTTATTCTTTGGAAAGGGGGGTCCTCGTCAATAAAACTGATGATTACATTCTTTTTAGACTCCTAATAATAATGATTTCTATGGTAAATGCGCTCAGTCAGGACCACCACAAACGTCCAGCTATCCCTTCCCATAGAAGAACATTATGGGACAGTTTGTGTTACATTGTATCAGGAAGGCTTCATTGGCCATGCTGATCAGGGATCTCTCTGTATATTTCTGGTTTCCAATCCCAATTCTCACGCTCAATTCTTTCCTTAGAAAGTGAAAACAATAGGTCTGGTTTTTGAATTGAGATGAGGTGACCCTTTCCTTTAACTCTTCTTTTTTTTTTGGGGGGGGGGGGGGGGGGGCGGGGTCTTTGGTATTATAATTGATGGTGAAATTGTTTTTCAAGTTATAATAATATTAAAAAAAAAAAAAAAAAGAAACTAAATGCCCCCAGCAACATATCAAACCTTCTTTTTTTTTTTTTTCTTTTTTTTTATATAATCCACTTTCTCGCCTTTGTGACACGTGACTGTTTGCCTTCTATTGTGCTGGGAAAACATTGGTGAGACTGATCAGGGAGCTTTCAAAATTCTACCCCCCCCCCCCCCCCCCACCGCTTACTGCAAATACCAACCTGCTAGTTTTCAGTGTAAAAAAAAAAAACATAGCACTTGAATGTTTTTCTAAATTGTTTTTGGTAATTTAGCTAGTTATACTAGAGTGGCCCTTCCCCCGAAAGTTTTTATTTATTATTATTATTATTATTTATTTAATGTTTTTTTTTTAAAAAAAGTTTATTTATTTTTATTCATTATTTAACTAATTACTTCTCTGTTAAAGTGTTAGTAAACCTTGGGAACCCCCCCCCCCCCCCCACACTAAATATACTATAGACTATACTATAGTATAGATATCTGAACTGATTACTTTTTGTTATTTTTATATTATGTGCTATGATGTGAAATAATATACAGTGTATATATATGTGTGTGTATGTATATGTGTGTATGTATATATATATATGTGTGTGTGTGTGTGTGTGTATATATATATACATACGTGCATCTGGAAAGTATTCACAGCGCTTCACTTTTTCCACATTTTGTTATGTTCTACAAACATTCCCCCATAATGACAAAGAAGAAAGAAGTTTGTTTGAAATCTTTGCAAATTTATTAAAATTAAAAAATGAAAAGAATCCCATGTACATAAGTATCACAGGCTCCTCCCATGTACATAAGTATCACAGGCTCCTCCCATGTACATAAGTATCACAGGCTCCTCCCATGTACATAAGTATCACAGGCTCCTCCCATGTACACAAGTATCACAGGCTCCTCCCATGTACACAAGTATCACAGGCTCCTCCCATGTACACAAGTATCACAGGCTCCTCCCATGTACACAAGTATCACAGGCTCCTCCCATGTACATAAGTATCACAGGCTCCTCCCATGTACATAAGTATCACAGGCTCCTCCCATGTACATAAGTATCACAGGCTCCTCCCATGTACATAAGTATCACAGGCTCCTCCCATGACACTCAGAATTGAGCTCAGGTGCCTCCTGTCTCCACCGATCATCCTTGAGATGTTTCTACAGCTTGATTGGAGTCCACCTGTGGTAAATTCAGTTGATTGGACATGATTTGGAAAGGCACACACCTGTCTATAGAAGGTCCCACAGGTAACAGTGCATGTCAGAGCACAAACCAAGCCATGAAGTCCAAGGAATTGTCTGTAGACCTCCCAGACAGGATTGTATGGAGGCACAGATCGGGGGAAGGGTACAGAAACATTTCTGCAGCATTGAAGGTCCCAATGAGCGCAGTGGCCTCCATCATTCGTAAATAGAAGAAGTTTGGAACCACCAGGACTCTTCCTAGAGCGGGCCACCCGGCCAAACTGAGCGATCGGGGGAAAAGGGCCTTAGTCAGGGAGGTGACCAAGAACCCGATGTTCACTCTGACAGAGATTCAACGTTTCTCTGTGGAGAGAGGAGAACCTTCCAGAAGAACAACCATCTCTGTAACACTCCACCAATCAGACCTGTATAGTAGAGTGGCCAGATGAAAGCCACTCCCCAGTAGAAGACACATGACAGCCCGCCTGGAGTTTGCCAAAAGGTACCTGAAGGACTCTCAGAACATGAGAAACAAAATTCTCTGGTCTGATGAAACAAAGATTGAACTCTTTGGCCTGAATAGCAAGCGTCATTTCTGGAGGAAACCAGGCACCGCTCATCACCTGGCCAATACCATCCCTACTGTGAAGCATGGTGGTGGCAGCATAATGCTGTGGGGATGTTTTTCAGCTGCAGGAACTGGGAGACTTGTCAGGATCGAGGGAAAGATGAATGCAGCAATGTACAGAGACATCCTTGATGAAAACCTTTTCCAGAGGGCTCTGGACCTCAGACTGGGGCGAAGGTTCATCTTCCAACAGGTCAACGACCCTAAACACACAGCCAAGATAACAAAGGAGTGGCTACAGGAAAACTCTGTGAATGTTCTTGAGTGGCCCAGCCAGAGACAAGACTTGAAGCCGATTGGAACATCCTCTGGAGAGATCTGAAAATGGCTGTGCACCGGCACTCCCCATCCAACCTGATGGAGCTTGAGAGGTCCTGCAAAGAAGAACGGGAGAAACTGCCCAAAAATAGGTGTGCAAAGCTTGTAGGATCATACTCAACAAGACTTGAGGCTGTAATTGGTACCAAAAGAGCTTCACCAAAGTATTGAGCAAAGGCTGTGAATACTTATGTACATGGGAGGAGCCTGTGATACTTATGTACATGGGAGGAGCCTGTGATACTTATGTACATGGGAGGAGTCTGTGATACTTATGTACATGGGAGGAGCCTGTGATACTTATGTACATGGGAGGAGTCTGTGATACTTATGTACATGGGAGGAGCCTGTGATACTTATGTACATGGGAGGAGCCTGTGATACTTATGTACATGGGAGGAGTCTGTGATACTTATGTACATGGGAGGAGCCTGTGATACTTATGTACATGGGAGGAGTCTGTGATACTTATGTACATGGGAGGAGCCTGTGATACTTATGTACATGGGAGGAGCCTGTGATACTTATGTACATGGGAGGAGCCTGTGATACTTGTGTACATGGGAGGAGCCTGTGATACTTATGGAGATGGGAGAAGCCTGTGATACTTATGGAGATGGGAGAAGCCTGTGATACTTGTGTACATGGGAGGAGTCTGTGATACATGGGAGGAGTCTGTGATACTTATGTACATGGGAGGAACCTGTGATACTTATGTACATGGGAGGAGTCTGTGATACTTATGTACATGGGAGGAGCCTGTGATATTTATGTACATGGGAGGAGCCTGTGATACTTATGTACATGGGAGGAGCCTGTGATACTTATGTACATGGGAGGAGCCTGTGATACTTATGTATATGGGATTTTATTTTTATTTTAAATAAATTTGCAAAGTTTTCAAACAAACTTCTCTCACGTTGTCATTATGGGGTATTGTTTGTAGAATTTTGAGGAAAATAATTCATTTAATCCATTTTTGGAATAAGTCTGTAACATAACAAACTGTGGAAAAAGTGAAGCGCTCTTGTAGGATGTGTGTGGGTCGGTCTCACCTCGGGGTGGGAAATGATGGGTGGCGGATGGTCTCGTCCCTGCACACACGTGCGCGGTTTTTCCCGTCTGGTCTGGCTTTGTATGCCTTTGGGATGGATGGAGGTGGCTGGCATTCCTTTGTTAGCGGTTACCTTGGTAACTTGCAGAGCATGTGAAGTATCCACCAGGCCAGGCAGGGCTCCTCCGTCTTCACATGTAAAGGAAAGTTTCCAGCAAAACAAGGGAACCGGATCACATAAACAATTACACCATGTGCCATCCCATCCCGCTTTCCCCAAACTGACATTTATTGTGCATCATAACCACTTGAAGACCTGGCGGTTTTTATTTACAAGTTTAAATCAGTATTTTTTTGGTAGAAAATTACTTGGAACCCCCAAATATTATCTTTTTTTTTGTAGGAGAGACCCTAGGGAATAAAACGGTGGTTGTTGTAATTTTTTTATGTCACACAGTATTTGCGCAGAAGTTTTCAAATTCAATTTTTTTGGGAAAAAAAATAAAAAAAATAAATTTATTAAATTAAAAAAAAAAATAAAAAAATATATATATATATATTTTTTTTTTTTTTTAAATAAAAGCACAAGCATATATATATATATCTATACATATATATAATATATATATCTATCTATCTATATATATAAATCTATATATATATATATATATATATATCTAATATAATTTTTTCTTTTTTTTTCTTGTTTTTATTTATTTAATAAAGTGTATTTTTTCCCCAAAAAATTGCATTTGAAAACTTCTGTGCAAATACTGTCTGACATAAAAAAATTATTATATATATATGTGTATGTTTGCGCTTTATTTATTTATTTATTTATTTATTAAAGTGTATTTCTTTTTTACCCAAATCTCTCTCTCCTCTCTCTCCCGAGAGAGAGCAAGAGACATATTTGCGAAGCAGTTTTCAAATGCAATTTTTTGGGAAAAAAGAAATACACTTTAATAAGTAAAAACATAAAAAAAACACACACATATATATATATATATATATATATGTAAAAATGTATTTATATATATATAATCTCCCAATTTTTTTGTATGATACGAAAGATGATGTTACGCCGAGCAAATGGATACCTAACATGCTTTAAAATTGGAATGGAGACCCTAGGGAATAATATTGCGATCTTTGCAATTTTTTTATGTCACACACTATTTGTGTAGCGGTTTTTCAATTGCAATTTTTTGGGGGGAAAAAATACACTTTAATAAAAAATTTTTTTTTTTTAAATCTAAATGTATACCCCAGTTTTTTGGTATAATATGAAAGATGATGTTACGCCAATTAAATGGATACCTAACGTGTCATGTTTTAAAATTGGAATGGAGACCCTAGGGAATAAAATGGTGATTGTTGCAATTTTTTATGTCACACAGTTTTTGCGCAGCGGTGTTTCAAACGCAATTTTTTTGGGAAAAAAATACACTTTAATAAATACAAAAAAAAAATGATATACCCAAATTTTTTGGTATAATATGAAAGATGACGCCGAGTAAATTGATACCTAACATATCACGCTTTCAAATTTTAAAAGGAGACCCTAGGGAATAATATGGCGATTGTTGCAATTATTTTATGTCACATGGTATTTGCACAGTGGTTTTTTTAAACGCAATTTTTTTTAATTTTTAAATACACTCTTAATAAACAAACAAAAAAAAAAAACAAAATATATACCCCAATTTTTTGGTATAATATGAAAGATAATGTTACGCCGAGTAAATGGATATCTAACATGTCACACTTTAAAATTGGAATGGCGACAAACTACGGTACCTAAAAATCTTCACAGGTGATGCTTTAAACGCCTTTACAGGTTAATTGTTTAGAGTTACAGAGGAGGTCTAGTGCTAGAATTATTGCTGTCGCTCTAACGTTCGCAGCGATACCTCCCATGTGTGGTGCGAACAATGTTTATGCATGCGTTCACTTCTGCGCACGAGTACGGAGGGATGGTAGGGGGTGCTTTAAAAAAAATTTACCTTTTTTTTTTTTTTTTTTACACTGTCCCTTTTTTTTTTTTTTTCTTTATCACTTTTATTCTTATTAAAGATGACAGGTCCTCCTTTTATGGAGAGATCTGAGGTCAAAAATACCCCAAATCTCTTCTTTACCTTTAAAAGCTTAAAGCTTATTGCTGAGTAACAGCATGACGTTGTTCCGGTCCTTCGAGGCCATAGAGGTGATCAGAGACTATCTGATCCCTCATTGCCTCTGTGACCAGCCGGCGGCACCGTCAGATCGTTTTCTCAGGCGAGCCGGCAGAAGCAGTAAGCCCAAGAAACACCGGCGAGCGCGCGTTGGGGGGGTGGGGGGGTGTAGATACGGCCGTCATTCCCTCCTGCCACTTCAGAAAGCAATCCAGTGGCTAATGAGCTGCTCAAAACGCTCTCATGAGAAAGCCAGCTGTAAAAAAAAAAAAATAACAGGGTTATGATGATAGCTTCAGCCATAACCCCTGTAAACCACTTGGAAACCACAGCGTATATATATATAATATATATATATATATATATATATATATATATATATATATATATATATATATATATATACAGTACGTATTGCAGTCGGAAAGTGGATAAGCAACTGCCATTTTTTATTTTATTTTTTTTATCCTTTGTTGCATCTTAGTGCTGCTGATCTCCTGCAGCTCTTTTAAGGCACTTCCTGTCTTCATGCACTTTAGCGATGGCTGCCTGGCATTTCTCAGGGGGTGGGTTTGCTGATGGCGACACCAGTGGACCATGTCTATGTATTGACAAACAACCAACAATTGGCGCAAAACCTGGGTATAGTGGATAGCGTGGCTACCAGAGACTGTTTTTATAAAAAGTTCATAAGGTCCATGTATAGTCCATATGAGGACACATGTAGCTAAGGGCCAGATAAGTCTGTTTGCAACAAATGCACACTGTAGTGGCTGCCGTGTCCGGAGCAAGAAGCAACTCTGTAGGTAGGGAAGGAGAGGAAGAGGAGGGGTCCATTTCCTGGTTGCGATGGAACTCAGTCGGGCAAAATCCGAAGAGATCTTGATGATTATAATTACAACCGGGTCTTCAATTTGGAAAAACCCAATAGAGTTGGTCCCCCTCTGGTGGCCCCCCCCCCCATCACAACAGCCCAGATATCTCATTACCCGTCCCCCCAAACCTCTTTTGGAACATGTTTCTACATGGATCAATCCCTGTTCTACTTCCAATTATCAGTCAGCAAAACCTATTGTTGACCATTGTCCACCACATTTTTCCAACAATCCACCTCTGTTACTACGTAGAACACGGAATACCCACCGTAAGGGGAAACGCCATCCAAATAGGGAACATCCCCTCGGGAACCTCATTTAACGGTTCCGTCTCTCATCATAATCCAGAAGGCAGTAACACCAATGGGAACACCCATACCACTGGTTCCTGCATCTCCACATCATCCATGGCTCTCCCACAGGTACATTCACCTCCAAGCTAGGTCCACCAGTAACACTCAGGCAAATCTCCCATTATCTAGTTTAGCCTCCAGCCCATCCACCATTTCATCTAAAGAGGTCCCTATCGCTGAAGTAGTACCCACTTCTCCGCCCACACCCACTTAACCCAATACAGAATTGTCTTTTTTTGTTTTTAGTAAATCTCCCCCTACTTTTCCATCAGAACACATCATCAAAAAGAAAGATAGATGCAGAGGAAAGCGGCTGGAGTCCATCAAAGAAAGAAAGAGTGAAGCTCCAAGCACTGTAAAGATTTTCAATTTGTCATCACGTTCCCTGAGAGCAGCAGAGGTTTTCCTTCTCAATAGAGGTTTAAACTCCCTCGAACCCCTCCCCTCCACATCACCTAACTCCTTTAATCTGTTCAAGGACCTAAACCGGTTCATTTGAAATTGTATCCTCAAGAGGTTCTATCTTCTAAAAGCCTCTAAAAACCAACCACGTTCTGAATCTTCCATAACTACTGTTGAGACCTCCACGGACATTGAACATTTTGACCCTGAGGGTCTTAAACTTTTGGAGGAATTTTACATGAAACCGTATGATGAGGATCTTAATCCCTCCTTCACCCTACACCTATTCTCGCCCCCCACCAGTACAACATACTATTTTTAAACCCAAATCTGTGTTTCATCCGGTAAATGCGAAAGGCCCATCTTTGTAAACATTCTATCAGGTTGTCTAATCGGACATCCTGAGAATGTGCGATTTCACCAAGACAACACGCCATAAAGATTTTAATTTGACATGTGGTGAATCTTCTGCACTCCAAACCCTAACCCACAACCATCACCTTTGTCATCAAATCTGCTGCCAAGGGTGGAGGGATAGTGGTCCAGGATGGAGCTGAGTTATTAGCTGAAGCAGAACGTTTATTATCGGACACATCCACATACAAAAAAACTCAATAGTGATCCCTTACCCACGTTTACCTCTTTACACATCGATCCCACATGAAGAAGGACTTCGAGCTGTCACTTTCTGATGGACGATTCCACATTACACCCACAGCAGGCCCAATTCATCATTGACTCTACCGAATTTTGTTTATCTCACAACTATTTTGAATTTAGTGGGGATTATTTTCTGCAGGTTACAGGCACAGCTATGGGGGCAGATTTTGCCCCCAGCTATGCAAACCTTGTCCTGGGGTTCTGGGAAACCAGTTTCATCTGGTGTAATAACTCCTTCTTTTCCAACATTTGTCTTCTATGGACGATACATAGACGACATTATTGTAATTTGGGATGGCCCAGTGCCCCTATTTGAAGAATTCGTCCAACACTGCAATCACAATCCCTACAACCTCTCTTTCTTTCACCTCTGTTCATCATGTTGATCAGTTAACCTTTTTTGGATTTAGAACTCTATCACCACCACAATCAGATCCTGGCCAAAAATGATGTCAAATCCACAGCCAGCAATTCTTTCTTGCATTTCAACAGTTGTCATCATCCGAGGTGGATATCTAATATCCCTATAAGTCAGTTTTGCCGGCTGTGGCGTAATTGTATCAAGAAAACCGACTACATGCCTCAGAGTGAGCTTCGGAGACATAAGTGTATTGATAAGGGATATCCACGGTCAGTGGCGGCTGGTGCTCAAAATTTTTCAAACAAACTGAAAAATACTGAAAGAAAACCCCATCAACTGCAGCCTCATTGTGCCCATCAAATGCAGCCATTGTGCCCATCAAATGCAGCCATTGTGTCCATCAAAATGCAGCAACTGTGCCATCAATTGCAGCCACTTGTGCCCATCAAATGCAGCCATTGTGCCCATCAAATGCAGCCATTGTGCCTATCAAATGCAGCCATTGTGCCTATCAAATGCAGCCATTGTGCCCATCAAATGCAGCCATTGTGCCCATCAAATGCAGCCATTGTGCCCATCAAATGCGGCCATTGTGCCCATCAAATGCGGCCATTGTGCCCATCAAATGCGGCCACTGTGCCCATCAAATGCAGCCACTGTGCCATCAATTGCAGCCATTGTGCCCATCAATTGCAGCCATTGTGCCCATCAAATGCAGCCACTGTGCCATCAATTTCAGCCATTGTGTCCATCAAATGCAGCCACTGTGCCATCAATTGCAGCCATTGTGCCCATCAATTGCAGCCACTGTGCCCATCAATTGCAGCCACTTGTGACCATCAAATGCAGCCACTGTACCATCAAATGCAGCCACTGTGCCATCAAATGCAGCCACTGTGCCATCAAATGCAGCCACTGTGCCATCATATGCAGCCACTTGTGCCCCATCATATGCAGCCACTTGTGCCTCATCATATGCAGCCACTTTGCCCGTCATATGCAGCTATTTTGCCTGTCATATGCAGCCACTTGTGCCCATCAAATGCAGCCACTTGTGCCCATCCAATGCAGCTACTTGTGTCCATCAAATGCCGCCACTGTGGCCCCCCACCCACCTGCTGTTTGCCCGGCACTTGCCCCATTTTAGTGGCGTGTCAGGCTGTGGGTGACGGTGGCGAGCTGTGGGACGACTCCTGTGTCCTCGCCTCGCTTCGTTGTAATTGTGATCCTAGTCTATTTGTGAGGATTCCAATTTTCTGGATTCAAACTAATTGAATTCTATTTGAAATTTGAATAGATTCGAATAATTCTATGTCTAATTACCATGTGAAAGCTTGGACCAGTGTAGGTATGTACCTACCATACTTGCAGCATCCCGGTGGAAATTGAAAATCTGTACAGTGGGTACCTATAAAAGCCATTGTCACCAGCTTACAGGTCCCGTGCCGAGCGGCTGCCCTGCTGCTTGCTTGGCATGGGTGCCATTCGCAGGACACTTTGCAATTTCTCAATTAATGCAAAGTGTTCTCTGATTGGACAGGATGAAGATGTCAAAGCCTTGCCTCTCCACCTCCTCCAATCAGAGAACTCTTTGCATTCATTAAAGAAAATGTAAGGTGTTGGCGCCCATACCAAGCAGGCATGCAAGTGAACAGGTGCTGTGGATTCTGACTTATCTCGGTATAATCTGTAAAAAATACTGGCTCACTCCAAGCCCTGGAGGACCACCTAGTAGATCCAATAGTGGTCCTCATACCTCAGATCAGTCTTTCCTGCTCATATCTCAGCTCAGTGTTGCAGGGATATGCTTTTCATACACTATTTAAAGGGGAAACTCTACAAGAAAACATGTAGGCTACCATAGAGGACATCTCCTTCTGTCATGAGGATCGTTGGTTTCATTATTCTTGGAGTCACTGACCCAACTCTAACTTTGGCTGCATGCCTATTCTAGATTAATGGCTCTGGTATCATACTTGCTCAACATTCTTTGCGAACCTGAGCCCTTGTGTTTATTGTTAGTTCCTCCTTAGAAATGGGTACTAGCGGTCCAGAGAGTAAAGAAGTTCAGACCCACCTTCAACCGGTCACGTTGCTGTCTCTTGACTTGATGTAAGCACACCACTTCAGTCTTCAAGGTTCTGTGATGACCCTAGTCCTGAACACCCAATAGGAAGTACTGGTAGAGTTGTGATAGCGCTGGACCAGTAAGGTTGAGAATGGGTTTTCGTGTAAATTCAACAAAGTGGAGCGGGAAAGTGTTTTGCGAATTCTGCCTTGACCCAGAACGAATTCTGCCTTGACCCAGAATAAATCTGTAATAACTATTGGCTCACTCTAAACAAACAAGGACCATCTAGTAGACCCAGTACTGGTCCTTATACCCCAGCTCAATGTTGCAGTAACATGTTTTTCAAAAACTATTTAAAGGGAACATCTACACATCCACATTACTGTCTCTTGATTTGATGTAAACATCACTACATTCTTCTGAGACTTGAGAGGACCCAGTCAATGGACAGCCAATGGAATGTACTAGTAGAGTTGGCCCTAGTGGGTCCTTATACCCCAGCTCAATGTTGCAGTAATATGCTTTTCAAAAAGTATTAAAAGGGAACATCTACATATTCAGATTGCTGTCTTTTGATTTAATGTAAACATCACTACAGTCTTCTGGGACCTGAGAGAACCCAGTCAATGGTTAGCCAATGGGATGTACTGGTAGAGTTGGCTCACGTGATATTATTTTAGCTCAACATTTTTTGCATACCTGAATCCTTGTGTTCATTGCTGGTGCCGTCTCAGGGATGAGTACTGATGCTCCAGTGATGAAGTCTTGACCCACCACCAACTGCTCAACATTGCTGTCTCTTGACTTGATGTAAGCACACCACTGCAGTCTTCTGGGAACTGAGAAGACCCAGTCAATGGACAACCAATGAGAAGTACTGTCAGGGTTGAAGTTGTGCTGGACCAGTAAGGCTGAGAATGTGTTTTTGTGTAAATTCAGCGAGAAAGGGGTGGGCAAGTGCTGTGATTCTGGCTTATCTCAGAATAAATCTATAATAAATACTGCCTTTTCTCCTAGCCCAGGAGGATCACCTAGTAGACCCAATAGTGGTCCTGGTACCCCAGCTCAGTGTTGCAGTAATATCCTTTTCAAAAACTATTTAAAGAGAACATCTGTACTAAAATATGTCCATCATGTTGCTGTCTCTTAACTTGAGGTAAGAACACCACTGCAGTCTTCTGGAACCTAAGAGAACACCGTCGACAGCTACTGGGAGGTATTGGTAGAGTTGGCTTTAGTCCATTTTGTTCCTTCGCTGGTGCCTCCTCAGGACTGGGTACTGGTGATCCAGTGATGAAGTGTGGACCTACCACCAACCAGTCACGTGGCTGTCTCTTGTCTTGATGTAAGCACACCACTGAAGTCTTCTGGGACCTGAGAGAACCCCGTCGCTGGACAGCCAATAGGAATTACTGGTGGAGTTGGCTCTAATGGCTCTGGTATCATACTTGCTCAACATTTTTTTGCTTACCTGAATCCCTGTGTCCTTTGCTGGTGCCTCCATGGGAATGAGTACTGGTGGTCCAGTGATGAAGTTCAGACCCACCACCACCAACCAGTATTGTGGCCGTCTCTTGACTTGATGTAAGCACACTACTTCAGTCAAGGATGAGAATGGGTTTTTGTTTAAATCTAACAAGTGTTCCTACGAGAAAGTAGACCCATCATAAAAACGTTGTTGCAAAGCGATAAATGGGTCGGATGATCAACACAACTATTTTAATGGTTGATCTTCTTTTTTTTTTTTTCTCAACCAATGTAAATTTCCAAGAAGGTCAGAAGTGACCATCTACAGCAGGGATCCTCAAACTACGGCCCTCCAGCTGTTGCGGAACTACACATCCCATGATGCATTGTAAAACTCTGACAATCACAGACATGACTGGGCATGATGGGAATTGTAGTTCCTGAACAACTGGAGGGCCATAGTTTGAAGACCCCTGATCTACAGATTTCTTTCCATGCAGGTTCTCTTTTAAAGTGGTATTTCAGGAGTTTTGTTTGGGGATGGCATGTAAGGCTTGTGGCCACGTTCTGCCAGGCGTCTTGTGCTTCACTGGTCTTTGTGCTTTTTGAGTCCTTGGTATGCAGACTGTAAATGAAAGAGCATGACCGGTGCAGCAGATCTAATTCCTTATTTCTGAAAGAGCCGAATGTCAAAGGGTCCCGCCAGCTGGATGTGTGAAGTCTCTGCTCCCTCTCTACTGGACAGAGAAAGGAAAAACAGAGATTAACGATGGAAGTATGCAGGAACGCAACCAAATTGCGCATGTTTCTGTAGCGCACAAAAATGTGCATGCTATGTCAGTAGCCATGGAACACAGTGCTGTAGTTGCCAGCTGTCCTAGATTTGCTGGGACAGTCCCGCATCATGGCCCTCTGTCCTGCAGATGCTACGTATGTCCAGGACCATGTCCCGGGACACAGTACTGAAGGTCAGAAATGGCCGTCTACAGATTTCTTTCTCAGAACAGGTTCTCTTTAAAGCAATATTTCAGGCGCAGTTTAAAAGAGCATTTTTGTTTTTTTGTTTTTTTTTTGTTTTTTTTAATTGCATGTCCCTCCCTTTTGAACAGAGCTCTTCTTTCAACCCCCGATCACCACAACTGCAAAAGTCCTTCTACATCCCCCCAGTACAGAGCTCTTACCCCCCACTACAAAGCTTTCTCCCACCAGTGCAAAGCTCCCCCCCCTCCCCCCCAGTACAGATCTCTGCTACCAACTCCCCCCCTTCCCCCCACTACAAAGCTTTTCCCCTATCTCCCCCCAGTACAGAGTTCCTACTCCTCTCCCCCATTGCAAAGCTTTTCCTCTATCTCTCCCAATACAGAGCTCTTGCCTCACCTTTTTCCCCTATCTCCCCCAGTACAGAGGACCCCCACTACAAAACTTTTCCCCTTTCTCCCCCCAGTACAGAGCTCTTCCCTTACACCCCCCCACTACAAAGCTCTCTCCCACCAGTGCAAAGCCCCCCCCCCAGTACAGATCTCTTCCACCAACCCCCATGCCTCCCCGCACTACAAAACGTTTCTCCTATCTCCCCCCAGTACAGAGCCCCCCTCCCCCACTACAAAACTTTTCTCCTATCTCCCCATCTCCCCCCAGTACAAAGCTCCTACCCCCCCAACTACAAAGCTTTTCCTCTATCTCTACCCAGTACAGAGCTCTTCCCTTACCCCCCCCAGTGCAAAGCCCCCCCCCCCAGTACAGATCTCTTACCTCCCCCCTCCCCTTACAAAGCTTTTCCTCTATCTCTCCCCAGTACAGAGCTCTTCCCTTACCCCCCCCCCCCCAGTGCAAAGCTTCCCCCCAGTACAGATCTCTTACCTCTCCCCTCCCCTTACAAAGCTTTTCCTCTATCTCTCTCCAGTACAGAGGCCTTACCTCACCAGTACAAAGCTACCCCCCACATCACAGGGCTCTTACCTCCCTCATTCGCTCCCCCCCACCCTGTACAGAGCTCCTACCTCACCCCCACTACAAAGCTTTTCCTCTATCTCTCCCCAGTACAGAGCTCTTCCCTTACCCCCCCCCCCCAGTGCAAAGCCCCTCCCAGTACAGATCTCTTACCTCCCCCCTCCCCTTACAAAGCTTTTCCTCTATCTCTCCCCAGTACAGAGCTCTTCCCTTACCCCCCCCCAGTGCAAAGCCCCCCCCAGTACAGATCTCTTACCTCTCCCCTCACAAAGCTTTTCCTCTATCTCTCCCCAGTACAGAGCTCTTCCCTTACCCCCCCCCAGTGCAAAGCCCCCCCCAGTACAGATCTCTTACCTCTCCCCTCCCCTTACAAAGCTTTTCCTCTCTCCAGTACAGAGGCCTTACCTCACCAGTACAAAGCTACCCCCCCCCCCCCCATTACAGGGCTCTTACCTCCCTCATTCGCTCCCCCCCACCCTGTACAGAGCTCCTACCTCACCCCCACTACAAAGCTTTCTCCCACCAGTACAAAGATTTTACCCTCCCCCATACAGATCTCTTCCACCAACCCATATTCTCGCCCCCCCCCAGTACAGAGCTCCTACCTCACCCCCCCCCCCCCCACTACAAAGCTTTCTCCCACCAGTACAAAGATTTTACCCTCCCCCTCCCCCATACAGATCTCTTCCACCAACCCATATTCTCGCCCCCCCCAGTACAGAGCTCCTACCTCACCCCCACCCCCCCTTACTACAAAGCTTTCTCCCACCAGTACAAAGATTTTATTTCACCCCCCATACAGAACTCTTCCACCAACCCCCATTCTTCCTCCCCCCACTACAAAGCTCCTACCCCACCTACCCCACCCCCCACTACAAAGCATCCCAACTGTAACAGCTCCCACCCCCCCCCCCACCCCGTTCAGATCTCTACCATTTAACCTCCATTTTTTTCCCCCACTTCTTCCCCCAAACTCTTCCCCTGCCCCCCCCCCCCCCCCAAGTACAGAGGCCCTACTACACCCTCCACTGCAAAGCTTTCACCCAGCACTAAAAGCTCCCCCCCTCCCAGTTCAAGATGGTACCACCAGCCCCCATTCCTTCCCCCAATACAATGCCCCTTACCTCACCGACCACCCAATACACAACCCCCCCCTCCCAAGTACAGAGATCTCCCCCAAAGCCCCCCTTTCCCCTAGAGCAGAGCTCTTCCATCAACCCTCCACTACAAAATTCTTCCCCCTCCTGCACAGTACCCAGTACAGAGCTCTTACATAACCACCCCACCAACACCACCAACAGCACAAAGCCCCCCCACCCCCATCACCATCCATGTCTTTATGGACCTTGCTTTGTGTACTGGTGCGCAGTCATCTTGGAACAGGAAGGGGACATCCCCAAACTGTTCCCACAAAGTTCGGAACATAAAATTGTCCGAAATGTCTTGGAATGTCTTGGTATGCTGACGCCTTAAGAGTTCCCTTCACTGGAACTACGGGGCCAAGCCCAACCCCTGAAAAACAACCCCCACACCATAATCCCCCCTCCACCAAATGATTTGGACCAGTGCGCAAAGCAAGGTCCATAAAGACATGGATGAGCGAGTTTGGGCTGCAGGCCAGTCAAGTTTCTCCACCCCAAAGTCGCTCATCCATGTCTTTATGGACCTTGCTTTGTGCACTGGTCCAAACCATTTGGTGGAGGGGGGATTATGGTGTGGGGGTTGTTTTTCAGGGGATGGGTTTGGCCTCTTAGTACCAGTGAAGGGAACTCTTAAGGCGTCAGCATACCAAGACATTTTGGATAATTTCATCCTCCCAACTTTCTGGGAACAGTTTGGGGACGACCCCTTCCTGTTCCAACATGACTGCGCACCAGTGCACTAATCAAGGTCCTCAAAGACATGGAAGAGCGAGTTTGGGGTGGAGGAACTTGACTGGCCTGCACAGCGTCCTGACCTCAACCCCATAGAACACCTTTGGGATGAATTAGAGTGGAGACTGCGAGCCAGGCCTTTTTGACCAACATCAGCGGCTGACCCCACAAATGCTCTTCTGGAAGAATAGTCAAACATTCCCATAGACACCCTCCTAAACCTTGTGGACGGCCTTCCCAGAAGAGGTGAAGCTGTTATAGCTGCAAAGGGCGGAGCCAACTCAATATTGAACCCTATGGACTAAGACTGGGATGTCATTAAAGTTCATGTGTGTGTAAAGGCAGGTGTCCCAATACTTTTGGTAATATAGTGTATATATATATATATATATATATATATATATATATATATATATATATATATATATATATATATATATATATATATATATATATATATATATATATATATTCCTAGTCGTAGAGGGGGAAGCAAAATACAGTTTCGATCAGAACGTTGTGGAATGCGGCGGTGGCACCGGCTGACTTGAGAGTCTGTTATGTGAACGTGGTAACAGGATTATGGTGGAGCTGAGAGGAGGTCGGTAATCTGTGTCATTCTTAACTGATTGTGAATGATCATCTTTAACTCGGCTTTCCCACACAATAGGCAGAGCGCATTGACGGCCGATGTTCTATCATCACGAGGGTCTGGAGGCTGCGGTCCCACCAACCCGCAGAGCCGCCAATGTTACATGGAGAGAGAGAGCTCCCAGGACTCTCCATTGTATCTGATTTACACTGTGCTTCCAACCAGCACCATACAGAGCAACACCGGACTTCACTGCCGATACCCGGCCAGCAAGCTGCAGAGTGGGGCCCTTGTTTGTTATGTGTAAGCAGTGGTCTCTCTGCAGAGGTCTGACACACCCCCTTACTGTGTCATACCTAAAGCTCTGCATTGAGTAAGAGCTCATGTTCCCTGCTGATTGGAAAGCTCTAACTCCTTAGCAGGGAATGTGTGGGACCTCTGCAGAGGGATACTACTCACCCACAGAGGGGTACTGGTAAGGTAGGTACTACCATTTAGAGGGTAAAGGCCAACTTGAACCTTCAGTTTAAATCCGCTAAATACATTCCAGATGCATAAAAGCGTTCGATATCTTACAGCTAATTTTCTTTTTAAAGCAACCACAGCTTGAATAGAAAAGCCAGTCCCCCTGCCAGCAAACTGCAGAGTGGGGCCCATGTTTTAATATGTTTTAACATTTGTATGGCGCCCCCCGGAGTCAATACTTTGTAGAACCCCCTTTCTCTACAAGTCTTTTTGGGGATGTCTCTACCAGCTTTGCACATCTAGAGAGGACATTTTTGCCCATTCTTCTTCTTTGTAAAATATCTCAAGCTCTGTCAGATTGGATGGAGAGCGTCTGTGAATAGCAATTTTCAAGTCTTGCCACAGATTCTCAATGGGATTTAGGTCTGGACTGTGACTGGGCCATTCTAACACATGAATATGCTTTGATGTAAACCATTCCATTGTAGCTCTGGCTGGATGTTTCGGGTCGTTGTCCTGCTGGAAGGTGAACCTCCGCCCCGGTCTCAAGTCTTTTGTAGACTCCAACAGGTTTTCTTCTAAGATTGTCCTGTATTTGTCTCCATCCATCTTCCCATCAACTCTGACCAGCTTCCCTGTCCCTGCTGAAGAAAAGCATCCCCACCACATGATGCTGCCACCGCCATGTTTCACGGTGGGGATGGTGTGTTCAGGGTGATGTGCCGTGTTAGTTTTCCCCACACATAGCGTTTTACTTTTAGGCCATAAAGTTGAATTTTGGTCTCATGTGACCAGATCACCTTCTTCCACATGTTTGCTGTGTCCTCCACATGGCTTCTCACAAACTACAAACAGGACTTCTTATGACTTTCTTTCACCAATGTCTTTCTTCTTGTCACTCTTCCATAAAGGGCAGATTTGTGGAGAGCACGACTAATAGTTGTCCTGTGGACAGATTCTCCCACCTGAGCTGTGGATCTCTGCAGCTCCTCCAGAGTTACCATGGACCTCTTGGCTCTTCTCTGATGAATGCTCTCCTTGCCCGGCCGGTCAGTTTAGGTGGACGGCCGTGTCTTGGTAGGTTTGCGGTTGTGCCATACTCTTTCCATTTTCCGATGATGGATTGAACAGAGCTCCGTGAGATGTTCAAAGCTTGGGATATTTTTTTATAACCTAACACTGCTTTATACTTCTCCACAACTTTATACCTGACCTGTCTGGTGTGTTCCTTGGCCTTCATGATGATGTTTGTTCACTAAGGTTCTCCAACAAACCTCTGAGGGCTTCTCAGAACAGCTGTATTTATACTGAGATTAAATGACACACAAGTGGACTCTATTTACTAATTAGGTGACTTCTGAAGGCAATTGGTTCCACTAGATATTAGTTAGGGGTATCAGAGTAAAGGGGGTGAATACAAATGCCCCCCTCCCCCACACTTTTCACATATTTATTTGTATCATTTATCATTTTCCTTCCACTTCACAATTATGTGACACTTTGTGTTGGTCGATCACATAAAATCCCAATAAAATACATTTACGTTTTTGGTTGTAACCTGACAAAATGTGGAAATGTGGGGTATTAATACTTTTTCAAGGCACTGTATGTACAGCACTCTCTCCCCCCCCCCCCGGTCTTGATCTGCCTGCATTGCATAGAGAAGCTCAGGGTCCCAGGGATGACATCACTGGATGCAAAATAAGGTATTACTTTATATTTATTAAAAAATAATTTATAATTTTATATATTTATTAAAAAATAAAAAAAAAAGTCATTATCATGATGATGAGGGGGGAGGAGAAACCAGGGAATACAGAATTTATGCAGATTAAACTTTTGCTTTAAACACATTTTTGGGTTGTTTTGCTGAAATTGGTGATCGCGAATGAATAAAAAAATGAAAAATTGTGAATGGGCAAAAAAAATAATAATAAATAAATAAACATAATTAATTTCATAATAGGGGAATATCTTAAAAATTGGGAAACTTTGTTATTGTGTAACCAAGTCAGGGACACCGGCTGACAATCGGCAAGAAATGAAACTGCTGGACCAATCATTTTTTATCGCACCAAATAAAAAGCACGTTCTTGGAGTAAATAATAACGTAACCCCCCCTCCCAAAAAAACTTTATATATTTTCGTAATGTAGAGAACATGCAGAATAAATAGATGACAGGTAGACATTTTTATGTTGTGATATTTGCACAATAATTTGTCCAAAAAAAAAAAATATATATATATATATATCTATCATAAAGATTTTTGTGCCTACAAAGACAATATCATTACCATTTTTTGTAAACTTCAAAAGGTAGATACTCAACATGTAAAGCTTTAAGATTGTGCGCACCCGTTAAAAAAAATTGTCTATAGCTGATGCTATCATAGTCTTTATCGGCTCATTCGTTTAAAGATAAATAATGGCCCCAGAATGATTCCTCACACTCTGGAGGATCAGCAACACCTAATATGTGTATCACAATTTACATATGTGTGCGCACCCTTCACTTGCGGTTGTATGTGTATGTACCTTTCTGAACCCTATTTAATTTTTTTTTTTTCATTTAACTAAAGTACTATAACAGGGGGGCACCTCCTGATGGCCCAAGGAGGCACCTCCTGATGTCACAAGGGGGCACCTCCTGATATTCCAAGGAGGCACCTCCTGATATTCCAGGGAGGCACCTCCTGATATTCCAAGGAGGCACCTCCCGATATTCCAAGGAGGCACCTCCTGATATTCCAAGGAGGCACCTCCTGATATTCCAAGGAGGCACCTCCTGATGTCACAAGGGGGCACCTTCTGCTATTCCAAGGGGGCACCTCCTGATATTCCAAGGGGGCACCTTCTGCTATTCCAAGGGGGCACCTCCTGATATTCCAAGGAGGCACCTCCTGATGTCACAAGGGGGCACCTTCTGCTATTCAAAGGGGGCACCTTCTGCTATTCAAAGGGGGCACCTCCTGATATTCCAAGGAGGCACCTCCTGATATTCCAAGGAGGCACCTCCTGATATTCCAAGGAGGCACCTCCTGATATTCCAAGGAGGCACCTCCTGATATTCCAAGGAGGCACCTCCTGATATTCCAAGGAGGCACCTCCTGATTTCGCAAGGGGGCATCTCCTGATTTCGCAAGGGGGCATCTCCTGAAATCAGAAGGGAGTACCTTCTGCTATCACGAAAGGGGCCTTCTTGATATTCCAAGGCGGTACCTCTTGATAATCCAAGGAGGCACCTCCTGATATTCCAAGGAGGCACCGCCTGATATTCCAAGGAGGCACCGCCTGATATTCCAAGGAGGCACCTCCTGATATTCCAAGGAGGCACCTCCTGATATTCCAAGGAGGCACCTCCTGATATTCCAAGGAGGCACCTCCTGATAATCCAAGGAGGCACCTCCTGATAATCCAAGGAGGCACCTCCTGATATTCCAGTGAGGCACCTCCTGCTATTCCAGTGAGGCACCTCCTGCTATTCCAATGAGACACCTCCTGATTTCTCCTGACTCCTGAAATCAGAAGGGGACACCTTTTTAGCTTTCACAAACGGGGCCTTTGTGATATTCCAAGGAGGCACCTCCTGACATCACAAAGGAGAACCTTCTGATATTTCAAGAAGGCACCTCCTGATATCACAAGGGGGTAAATCCTGATATGAAAAGGGGCATCTCCTGCAATCTCAGGGGGTCACCTCCTAATGTCCCAAGGGGGCACCTCCTGAAATTAAAAAGGGACCCCTTCTGCTATCAAAAGGAGGGACTTCTGATATGACAAGGTAGCACCTCCTGACATCACAAAGGAGAGCCTTCTGATTTCTCAAGGCGGCACCTCCAGATATGACAAGGAGGCAACTCCTGATATGACAAGGGGGCAACTCCTGCTATCTCAAAGGGAAACCTACTGCTATCACAAAGGGGGACCTTCTGATATCTCAGAAGGTCACCTC